>OY998166.1:30002923-30489387 GCA_963921995.1 Oxystoma pomonae
CTTGCTTATTGATAATAAAAAATTTATTTTTGCTACAAAACTTTAAAAAACTGCAAAAGGTCACCACACAAGTCGATAAACAAGCGAGACAAGCTTACTTCCTTATTTTTAATGCTGAGGAAGGACTTTTAATTTCGTATCTGATTGGTTGAATAGAAACCACGTCGTACACGCGCTAACGAATCAAAATGCGTAGAGGAAAACCGAGCTCGTGGGGTCGTATACACCGCTAAGAGGTTAATATTTAAAGCTTCCTCAATAAAGGAATCCTTTAATACATTTTATCAATTTAGTGGTTTTTGTATCACTTGGATATAAAAATATATATAAGACTATAGGGACCATTTTTACCGACAAGTTAAGTGGCTACTCGGAGAGAAAGTGAGAAAGTTAAGTTTCAATCTAACCTGCGTAAAAAATATGTTAACTAGCACTATAACTACGTTTTTTTTAAAGATATATAAAACAAGGAGGATCTGGGTTAAGTAAATGTTAAAAAAAAGCAGAAAAATGTTGTGATCTCTAATGCAAAAAAAATAAGTGGATACTATTCCTTATAACAATAATATATATTTAATAAAGTATTTCAATTTAAATATGCAGATTACATTAAAAAACAAATATTTGGGCCATATGAAATGATAAATATTCAATGATAATGGGCTAGGATATGTCTATCTTAAATCCAAAAAACAGATAAAAAGAACATACTAAAACGGATACACACTGAATATTGGGGAAATATTCATATTTGTTATATAATATCTTGCATTAAATTTTATCTAAAAAATATATAGTATTTTAAATGCAGAGGGGAATATTAAAAACCTTTTTTAGAGAATATTGCATAATAATTATAAAATTTATATGTTTAGTTTACATTCAAAAACAAATATTCGGGTAATATTTTATTTTACAATATTAACTGATATTCGGTTAAAAAATATAAGGCTTGTATAAAGAAAACATATTTTTAGGATGTACGATAGCGCATATACATTGAATATTCATGTAACATACAAAACTATTTTTGTGATATACAACATCCAAGGCTTGCTATGTGGGGTATGGTAAATGTGAAACTGTTATATTCTCTATTGACTGTTTTGGCACATACTTAATGAATATGCCCTAGATATGTGCGGAATATGTCAAAACGTATATCAAAACAAAGAGAATATTCAGGTTTAAATATTCTACACATATAAGTGAAATGTAAGGATGTAGTATTTTTAATTGACTATTTCGGTATTTATAAAGTGAACATATATGCATGGAATATTCTTTCTTCTTCTTTCTTTATTCTTTATTGGCTGTTTCGGCTCATGCTTAATAAATATACCCTAGATCATGTACGGAATATGTCAAAAAGTACATCAAATCAAATGGCATATTCAGGTTTAAATATTCTCTACATATAAGTAGAATGTACAGATGTAATATTTTTAATTGACTATTTCGATATTTATATGCATGGAATATTCAAAAAGTCTTATCAACAGCAAATGGTATATTCAGGTTTAATTATACCTCCTATATATGGTAAATCGGCCATTTCAAGCAGTCGGACGGGACAAAAAAGTAACTCATTACTAGAAAAACCAGCTGTGACTTCTATATGATTAAAATTATGACTATATTTTCTAATAAATAATTTCCTAAACCCATAGGTTATGCAATAAAATAGTTTAAAACAATAAGTTGTAACCAGAGCTTATAGGGCGAACCTTTAAACTTTGGGTTGGACGGGACAAGAAAAACCAAAACTTAATTTTAGCAAATTCTTACTTTTATATATTTCAATTTTTTAGAAAAATGCTTTATCAAGTTGTTAACATTTATGTTAAAAATTATTGTGAACCATGAACCACTAAAGCTTTTGTTTTGGGTTGGGTTGGGCTTTAAATACGAAACTGTTTGTATATTTCAGCTTCTTTACAAATAAGAAAAAGTGTGCTACTGGTTTTATAATTTGAAGTTATATCAAGATTTTTAACAAAAACCAGTAGATTGTTAAAGCGTTTTTCGTTTTTTTAATAAAATTACATTTGCTTGAAATGGCCTAAATGTGAAAATATTATGTTCTTTATTGACTGTTTCGTCACATACTTAATGAATAAGCCCTAGATATGTGCGGAATATATCAAAAATTACATCAAAGCAAAGGGAATATTCAGGTTTAAATATTCTACATATATAAGTGGAATGTACATATGTAATATCTTTTAATTGACTATTTTGATATCTATAAAGTGAACGTACAGCATATATGCTGGTAATATGGAATATTTAAATATACCTATAATGTTAAGCAAATGTCTATAGGTCATATTCTTTATTGAATCTGTTAGTATATACCAAAGGAACACACATAGTATATGCATTGAATATGCAGAAAAGCATGTCAAACTCGAAATAGAATATTCCAATCTAAATATGCGCAAATATATCACTAATATTCAAAAGTTATGTTCTTATTGTTTATTCCAGTATATACCAAATGAACATCACCCGTATTTTTATTGAATATGCAAAAAGTATATGCTCAGTTGACTATGTATAGCATATAGCTGGTATATGAATGATCCCTGCTTAATATGTGGGGACTGATCCTTTGGAAAATAAAGCTATGTATTTCTTTTTAATTTTATTTGTTTATGCGTTAAATTTCCTTTTTAACGAGCTTTCCAAAAAGGTGCCAAAAGTGGTACCTTCTTATTTAAAAAAAAATAGTTGGTGGGCCCTGGGCCTCCAGTTCGTGGCCCCAATTTTTTTTATCATCGGGGGAAAGTCCGTAAAAAATCATTAAAAATTCGTTTTTAGTTTTTTTTAAAACCTCTTTCCTAAAGTCTATAGAACCACCGTTCCATTTAAATAATCCACCCTGTATAAGCGATATGATAAATTAGTTCTTACCTATCCAAGAAATTAAATATTCGTCCATCAGAATTGTTTCTTTGGGATCTCCGTTTCCCTCCAAACTTGGGATCAGAATGGTCGGAAATCCTAACGTCAACCCCCATCCGAATAGAAGAATATTTTTGACAGTTATGGCAAGAATTTGAGGAGTAGCTCTTCTTAGTCTTGATACTTCAGTTTTTAGGGCCGGGTGGGGTTGGTCACTGAAAAATAAAATAAACTTTGAACCTCTTAAAAAACAATTAGTTCCTTTACTGAAGACGAATTAGACCAACCAAATTAAAATAAAAAACAAAAAAATTTCTAACAGCAGTTTGATGAATGGAAATGGTATAATGATAAACGTTTTAAAAAAAAATTTGGGAGCGGGGCTCTTGCGGGGTGAATTTGGTGGGGGGAAAGGGGGAGAAAAATTGCATTATTGTAATTTCCGGCAAAACTGAACGTCATAGAGTAAAAACTTCAATATAAATATTGTAGACGGTGCACAGATCTACAACTTTTGTAAATGTCACTTCTTAACATAACCTCAAAATTTTCGAGAAAAATGCGAAAAATCGTAATATTTTTATTTTTTGTTTTCGTATTTTTCATTTCCGCAAAAATAACTGTATTTTCACGAAACTTGGCCCAAGTATACCACTTTGTGTCTTTAATACCTGCATTTTTTTTTTTTTGTTCGGTCCAAATCAGTTTTTCTTCAACAAAAAACTCTACTCAGGAAAATTTTCGTAGTATTTTTTGACGTTGCCCATTTTTTTTTGTTTTGACATATACTTTTTGGTGAGATTATAAAAACTTATAGTTACAATTAAAAAACATGCTCAGAAATGCAAAAAAACAAATAATGGCTTTTGCAATAATGATTTTTTCAGCAATTGTTGATAATTTCTTTCAATTAAAAAAAAATCAACAACCGAATACAACATCTGATTGTATGGAAAAAATTCAAAGCAGACGGTTTTTAATTTACTATGATTATACGCGCCTAAAACCGGTTTTAAATAAGAACGGTTTTAAATAAAGTCGCGTTCTTCTTCATTATAATTGTTTTCTACTAGCTGATCGTTGTACCGTCAATCCTCTTTCCTTACAGTTTCTCACAAATTGAAACGTATATATTATTACATAAAAAAAACCTTATATTAATTTTTTTTTTAAACGCAAATAATACAACTAAGTTAACAGTTTTTTTCCGGTTTAAAATAAAATTGATTTAGTATTAAAACTGTTCTAATGGTATATTTAGCACAAGTATTTTCAAACCGTTCGTTGTTTAAAAGCGCTTTAAGAGTACCGTATAAACAAAGTAATTATTTGACCTAAAACTTAATTTTTTTGCAGTTTTGCTTTGAACACCATATTTCGATTAATAAAGTGTCATACATAAAAAAAATGTTTGTCGTAGAATCGATTGGTGCACTTTTTACCTTATTATTAAATTAGAATCTAAATTTTCTGTTTATAGGAAAATAGTATATTTTTTCTAAATTATTTCGATAGAAATAAAAAAATACGCCTCTTGTATTATCCTGATTTAAACAGAGTTAAAAAAAACGTAATAAAAAGGTTTTTTTTAAGGACAGCAGTTTAGATAAAAAATACATAATTACTAAAATGACAATACTACACAAAAATATCGATTTTGCATTTTTTCCGTACAACTAAATGATGTAATCGATTCTTGATTTTTGTTTTTTTTTTGTATTTCTGAGCGTGTTTTTTCTTTGTAACTATAATTTTTTATTATCTTACCAACAAGTATATGTCAAAACAAGAAAAATGAGCAATGTCAAGAAATTCTACTAAGCAAAATTCCCGTTAGAATTAAAAAATCAATAAATATTGAAAACGACAATTATTGATTTTTCGCGAGCAAGTAATATAAATATGCATTGTAAAAATTTAGAAAAAGATACTTTTTTTGGAAGCAAAAATCGGAATTTGAAATAGTTTATTTAAAAAATAACCTATTCATTTACATTCAAATTTATTTAAAAGGTAAAAATTATATAATATATATACATATAAATATTTTAATTATTAAAATAAAATAAAAAATAAGTGCACCAATCGGTTCTACGACAAACAATTTTTTTTTATGTATGACACTTTATTAATCGAAATAAGATATGCTAGCAATACTGCATAAAAATAAACTTTTAGGCCAAACAATTACTTTGTTTATGCGATACTCTTAAAGTGCATTTAAACAAATGATAGTTTGAAAATGTTTGTCCATACCATTAGAACAATTTTAAATACTAAATCAATTTTGTTTTAATTTTTTTTAACTTAGTTGTTTTATTTAAAATTAAACAAAAAGTAATAGAAGGTTTTTTTAATATAATAATATATATGTTTTAATTTTTGGGAAACTGTAAGGTAAGAGGATTGACGTCGATCAGCTGTTAGAAAACAATTTTAATGAAGAAGAAAGCGATTTTATTTAAAACCGTTTTTATATAAAAACGGTTTTAGGCGCGCATAAATTAAATTAAATACCGTCTCTTTTGAATTTTTTCCGCACAAATAGATGGTGTAATCGGTTGTTGATTGTTTTTTTAATTGAAAAAAATTATCAACAATTGCTGCAAAATTCATTGTTGCAAAAGCCATTATTTGTTTCTTTTGCATTTCTGAGCATGTTTTTTAATTATAACTATAATTTTTTATTATCCCATTAAAAAGTATTTGTCAAAATAAAAAGTAATATCTCAAAAAAATTTTAACCTTTTTTTCTAAAAAAAAAATTACATGTATTAAGGACACAGAGTGGTATATTTTGACCAAGTTTCGTGAAAATACAGTTCTTTTTGCGGAAATGAAAAATAAAAAACCAAAAAATAAAAATATTACGATTTTTTGCATTTTTCTCGAATATTTTGGAGTTATGTTAAAAAGTGACATGTACAAAATTTATAGATCTTTCCACCGTCTACAACTTTTATATTGAAGTTTTTACTCTATGAAGTTCAGTTTGGCCGGAAATTGCGATAATATCAATCCCCTTTACCATTTCCACTCATCAAAATGCTGTTAAAATTTTTTTATATTTTTCTCGCTAAATGTGTGTGTGTACGTTTTTCCTATCTCGCAAAATTTACTTTTCCAATAGTGTATGTATTCCATTCACCAGTTGAAAATAGACGTACATGCGTAAAACTAATTTTGACAATAACTTTCAAAGTGAAAAATGCCGCAAATTAAAAATTAAATATTGTTTTAGACAGAGATAATAAATATGTAAAAAAAGGTAATGTCGTTAATTGTTTCAACTGTTACTTCAAATTAAGAACAACAAATTATTTGACATGCGAACTGTTGACAACAAAGAAATACGTTTTCAGAGGCAAAAATGACGTCAGTCCAATCATGAAAATATTGGACTATAGAAAACGGCTGGTCTTCAAGGAGAGCGGCCACTTATTTTGCTCAAACAAAATGCTGAGGGGGACAATTGCCCCTATGGAACCCCTGGATCCGCGCCTGCTTCATTTTATTACAGCTTTTCCAACAACCTCGAGAAAAGTCTTGTAGTGTGTGGCGACTTTAAGCTTGGCTTTCAAATGATACAATCGATTCGGGAAACCCAGATAATTTTCAAACTCAATGAAAAGAGTACGGCATTTGACGAAAATCTTATTAATGAAATTATTTTTTTTATTTGACGTTTTCCGTTTTAGGACCAAATGACGAAATTTGAAATTTAACGTATTTTAAAGAAAGAGTTAAGCGTTTACATTACGTCGGTTAAACCCGGGGAACATCATAAAAGGCCCAAATATTACATTTTGTAGCTTTTTGTAGCTATTTTTTTGCAGTTAAATTTTTGTAGCTGTAGCCGGTTTCGAGAAAACATGACCCCCCTAGCTTAACCGTTAAACTGAGGGGCCACCCCATAACTTCAGTTCTGCTAAAGCTAGAAAATTCAAATAAACACCACTTTGTAGCTCGGCTTGTTCAAAAGAGTCACATATTAAAAGTTTTTAAAATATTCTTACATTTTTTTTAATTAAAAAAAATTGTTTTTTTTTCTTTAAATATATAGGCCAAGTGTACTATGTGATATATTTTTCTTATTTACCAGGGGGCCCTCACACTTTAATGGTGGTCGCATAGAGCACAGTTTTCGGTCTCATCTGACGTATTAAAACATTTTGTAGCTGGTTTACGAGATTAATTTATTTTAATGGGCAAAATATATACTCCAAATGTACTATGTGATATATTTTTCCCAAGTCAACCCTAGGAGTATATTAAAAACTTTTAATATGTGATCCCCTCGAACGAGCTGAGCTACAAAATGTGGTGCTAATTTTAACTTTCTAGCTTTATCAGAATTGAAGTTATGAAGTGGCCCCTCAGCTTAAAGGTTAAGCTAGGGGGTCGCGTTTTCTCGAGTCCGTCTACAGCTATAAAACTAATTTAACCGTAACAAAATAGCTACAAGAAAGCTACAAAATGTATCATTGAAAATATGCGGATAAGATTTTCTCTGTCTTACCCTGTATACAAATTATAACAGCCCAAAGAAAAATAAATAATAAAAAACAGGGTTTACTGACTTACTACATAGCAGTTTAGATGATATAAATGAAACAGATTTTTGGTAATATAGACTTGAACAATACAGTAAATATATTAAGTCCTTCAGAAATAAACTCCTCCATTTCTAACCCATGCATCAACTTCCCAAGATTTCGCAGTTAGCTTTTAAAAATTGTCGAATGGTATTGCAACAAATTTTTCATATATTTTTTTTGATTGGATATTTTAAGTCCTTTAGCATAATCTAAAACCCATTGATAAAATTTTAATATATCTAGGTTACTGACTAATAATATGTTAAATTCCTTTTTTTAATATGTTAGGTAAGTACCAAAATAATATTAACCGGCTCAAAATGTATGGGTTTTTGATGGCTTTCGTAAAAAGTTAATTAAATAAGCTTACTTCTGAAATGGAAACACCTTGTGCACCATATTAATAACTAAATATTTTTTTTATAAAACTACACTAAATCTCATAATTGAACTAAGAATTATATTTTGTGAATCGTCACGCGCACATTTGTTCGACCTATACCAGTATGAGAAAAGTGATTGTATTGTTGCTAAACCATAGAATGGCAGCAAAACCTGTAAAATGCTATATATTACTAAGCATTTAATTATTTAACTACCAGAACTGGTATGCGTACATAGGACGATACTGGGTATAACTAGCCCAAAAATCAAATTTTGTATATTATAATGATTAAAATAATTTTTTTATTCACAGTGGCGTAAAAATAATATAACTTTTTTTAAATATGGCAGACTTGTACCTATAGCAAATTAATTATCGCAAGATGTAAAGATTAGGAATATGAAACACAAACAACAAACGTACAATATTTTCTTCAGGAAATAGTCCGCACCTCAGAATAATAAATAACTAAAGATGAGACCAACACCCTTCTGGATGATAATATGAGCAGAAAAGAGATAGAGCAATAAAACGGCAACACTGTTGAAAATTGATTTTCTCATTACCAGTGGCGCTGTAAATTTTGATTTAAATGTAGTATATCTGAAAATCGAGAGATGTAAATGTAGTGAATAGTGTTTAATGTTTAATGTGTAATACTATTTTATAAATTTTATATTATATTATATAATATTATAATAAATAATATGTAGATAAATAATAATAAATTACTACTATTACAAAAAGGATATATCTAAGTATATATATAAGGTTGGGTTGGTAAGGTACCACGCAATACTTGATTTTCTTACATTTGAAAGAACTAAAACAAAAAGAAATTAAAATTTCTGCTAGAAAACAGATCAAAGGTTTATCAAATTTTATCCATTGGAAATGTTTTCTTAGATCAATTATTCAAGATGGCAGTTATATATTTTTTTAATTGTACAGAAACTTTATTTATGAAATTAAAAGGCACTTGCTAAAACAAAAAATCTATAATCCATTCATAAAGAAGAGAGAGTAATAAAACGATTTAAAACCCATTTTCGCGAGCATACCATTGGCGTAGGTGTTTGTCCAACATTGTGAACTTAATCCAATAGAATTAATATGGGCTTAAATGAAAGGGTATATAGCAAGGAATAATACTACCTATAAATTAAAGGTGATTTTCCAAGAATTATTTAAAAAAATAACTCTAGATAATTAACATAAATGTGTACAAAATGTTTTAAAAGTAGAAGAAAAAATGTGGAAACTTGATTGTTTAATCGAAGAAACTGTGGAACCGTTAATTATTTCTTTAGAAGAAAATGAGAGTGATAATGAGAGCATTTACTGTTTTTCTGAATCTGAGTAATTTATTCTTATTTTATTTTTGACTGGTTTTAAAGAAAAGTATCTACCTCCATTTCATTTTAATTATTTTTGTAGTTATAATAATTGACAACCGTAACATTTTTTGTATGTACCAACCATTTCTTTAGCCCTAATTTAATTTTTAGGTGTGCTTATTAATTATAGTACAAACGCCAATCCGTTTTTGTATATATATTATAATATTATTTTTATTTCTAAAACGTATTTTTATTATTTAATTTATAAATTTTTTGTAATAAAGTAATTTGGTTTATTAAATCTTATAGAACTTTTCATATATTTACTATTTTCTTCACAAATACCTATGTACCACGGTACTTAAAATGTAAGTTTCCCCCATTTGCGGCGCCTATGAGAATAGTTTATCGCTTGCCTTTTATTGTTCTCAGATTTGAGTTCTATTGTATTCTCCGGTCGAACAGGGTGAGGTTTATAAAATTAAAGGATTTTTACCCGAGGTCCATTAGAATATTTTTAAAATAGAATAAAAAGTGATTGATCACTCAGTACAAAATTTATCCAAATTTGCATTTTTATTACTCTCTCTTCTTTATAAACAGACTTTAGGTAAATTTCGGTCAAATATAAACGATATTAAAAGTCTTTATTTTGTTAAATCACAAAATTTTAAGGCCAACAAATTTTATTGTTTAAATGTTAGCTGCATGTTTAATTCTACAAAACCGAAGGGCATTTTAAAGAAGAGGAGAACTATTGTGCATAAAAACTATAAGCTAAGTATAACACATTAAACACTATCCATTACATTTATTACGCATAAAGCATTAAAAGTTCACTTAACAGGCCTTTATCTAAGTATTTTCATTCCAGTATTGCAAATTACTTATATTGCTATAACTTATTGTTTTCATTTCTTTTGATGCTTAAAAGGTATTAAAATACAATATATGCCTGTCCGAGTATCTGCCAATCAGCACTTGGGAATTACCTCTTTTTTGTTTTGTACAAATTATGATAAATAAATATTTATTATGCTGCAAAAGCAGCAAAATTATTTGGTACTTTTGTTTCTCAAAAAAAATTAGTATTTATCTTAGATTTTTAAAGTATTAAAAATTTAATTACAAGCTTTTTACCGAGCGTTTTATCTCCAACTATGCCTATGAACAACAACATAAAATGGTTATTATATCACAAAAAGAGAGTCGAGAAGGTTATGATATTTTTTGTTCGTAGAAAACTCGGCAGTGAAATGACAACCATGCATTTTATGGGAAAATGAACCTTTTGGATAGTTGGTAAGGGTAGTATTGTTTGATGTTACATCTCTTTTTTTTTTAATTTAAGGTCCGCACAATATCACTCGTTCATAGCAAATTATGATAATTTGCTATAGGATATTACGTATAAAAATTTCACAGCTCAGTACATTTTAATCAATTAAAATGGGTTTCTTTGACAGGTTACCTTGGCAATATATATTTTTTTCCGAAATTTGCTACCTTGGGTAGGTAGAACAAAATTGGGTCTTAATTTGTTATTTATTTATATATTAATACATTAGGATACTCTTGGTAATTGATTACATTTCCAAATTTAGTGAAGGATAATTCTGAACCACAATTATTATTGCCACTGTTGAATGCTGCAGGAGAATAAATATTTAAAACTTTGCTATTCATTTGCTGTGATGTGCTCGGCTGTGTGTGTATCATTTTTTCATGTCTCACTGCAGATGGGATTGGCAGGAATATTCCCTGATATTATGCGGCTCGCTTATGTATTCTTTGGTCACTGTAGGAGAATCTCAGCCTCCGTGTTGCATGAGTGTAAGTAAATCTCCACCTGCATTCACTAATAGGGTGGTAGAAGTTCTGCGAAATGCATGACCAGATAACTCTCCTTGTTCTCAAGTTTCAAAAATTCTGCTATTTTACTAGGTATTTGTGCCATGGTATTTTTCTTTATAACCTGGGACAGCACCTCCTAACTTAATAGGTAAGGAAAAACCGTTGGTGACTCACATTTTTCGGTCTTAGTGATGCGTATTTCCTATACAGGTCCAGCACAGGAATTCCTCAGAACGTATCATCCGTCATCGTGAACGTTCTTTTTGTATTGGTTTTTGAATTCGGTATTCTGACGACCAACATGCCATGCCGATCATTAATATTACTAACCATCATGTTGATCAACTTTACGAATATAAAAACTAGTTCAGCTTGCCTTTATGTGCAAGTAATATTTATCGGAAGCCTGGCTCATGAATGCGTTGATTTCGTCCCTTATCCCTTGGCTTTCTTTGAATGAAAACCATGAGATTGGCGCTTCAGAAAGGCACTAAGCTTGGGGTATTTTATGTCAACATTTTCCTTCAAGCTAATGCAGGACCGCAGCATTTTGTATTTGCTCCATAATAATGACGGCTTCAGTTCTTCTGCCAGCTTAGAAAAGTACACAAAAACATAACTTTCAGAAACTTTTCTCATGTTATTTTCCCCCATCCAATTCTGAAACAGGCAATATTCCTTTTTACACCTTTCTCTTGATTTTTGGGGTAGCAAATCTAGAACGATAAAGTTACACAGATGAATAAACAACGCTCTTCTGTTTCAAATAACAACCATTAGCGTCCTAGCAACAAGCCTACTAGATTATATTTTTTATTTAATGTTTGCATGGTGTTTTTTAATTGTTGTCAAAACAATACTTTACCTTATCGTACCGCATAGGGATCCTTAAAAAAATCGGTCGGAAGTATTATTTTGTTAGTGCATCTATTATTAGGTAGTAGATAATAGTAGTTTTAACAACTAGTAGCTAAAATAGTGCTTTTTTTACAAGCGTTGGTTTAAATAACGAGCGAAGCGAGGTATTTAAAAACGCGAGTGAAAAAAAGCACAGTTTAGCCGCGAGTTGTTAACACTATTTTTTTTAATACCTTTATCAAAAAATCTAAGAAAAACAGGAAAAAACTTTTAAAAATCTCGAACGAAGAGCACTTCTCATAACACACCATCTTTACACTATAGATCAAGGCGGCTGGTAAATGAAATAACAATGCGGTTTCCATAGCGATGAGCCTTTTTACTAGGTGACGTTCATTGTTGCGACATTTTAATCTTTGACAGTTTGGTGGAAACCTGCGTAAATTACTTAATTTTTAGGCAAGAATAATTCGATTTTTTCAATATTACTATATTTCACTATTTCTCTTTAATTTAGAAAACGGACAGAAATCTTTTTTTGCACCTGTGATCAAAAAAAAAGTTTTTTCGCATCGTTAACCAAAAAAGCCATGCTTTAGTTATCTGCAGACTGTTACTAAAATCATGTTTTTGATGAAGGTATAAAAAAAATCAGTTTCATGCATCTTTGTATGTAAGCAGTGTTTTCACTAATAATACCACTGGAGGTCAAACTATTTCCGTAAATTCGTAGAAAGACGAGGGAAAATTTTCTAAAAATATTCATGGGCGACAAAAAATTTCCGGACTTAATTTGATCGGTAAGGAAATTCCACACCAAATTGAAAATCAAATAATTCAAATTTATTTTTCGATTTCCAACAACGTCAATTCTTGTCTTCATCAAGTACCAGCAAAACAGAAGAAGGTAAATCCATTCTCTGACATAGAATTTGTGAACGCAAGAGCTGCAAAGAATGATAAACGTCGGAAGCTACAAATGGATACAACCAAGAAAAAGGCAAGTTCATCTGCACTATCAGCAGTTCGAGCCTACACTTCCGGCCACATAAAATGCGTACAGTAGAATTCAGCTGCAGGTCTGTTGACTTTAAGTTTTGCTAATTGCGTTGCTTATTGTAACTGACTTTGACGTTTTCGAATTACAGGTTAGATCTTTTGACATTGTACTAATGAATAAAACAATTTTTTCTAAAGCTCATTATGGACGAAAAAAAGACCACAATTGTGCGAATAAGAAAAAAGTATCAAGAAGAAGGAACTGTTTGGCGAAAGGAAAGCAATAACTTAAATAAATTGTAAATTTGAGTAATTTAAGTCTTTGGAGACAACCAAAAATGTTCAAAATCAAAAATAAATTATTAAGAAAACGTTTCTTCATTAGCGCCTCGATAATGTTTGCCAGTCTTCGTCGCATGGAATCTGCTAAATTTTGAAATAAATTTGGATTTGAAACAATGACTTCGTCGTACCCTCTGATTATGAGCTCCATGAAGTGGTTGGAATTTTCAAAAAAATATTCATGCGTATTAACTTTTTTGCTATAAGGCCCCACACATTTTCCATGGGATTGGCGTCAGGCTAGGAGTTTTTGCCGGCGATGGCCAAACCTCGATGTTGTTTTGTTGGAACCACTGTTAGAAATGCGTGCGGTATGGATAGGACAGATATTCTGTTAATACACAAAAGCTTTTGGATGAAGAATGGTTGTGTTTAGAAGCATAACATTTCTGATCATATCAACATAAACCTCAGCCGTAAATCTTCCATTGATTCTAAAAAGAGCCCCATGTCCTCTCGCCGATATCTAACTCCACACATTCACGGAAAATCTTCCAGCCCGGTCTTCGTTGCCAGCAATATATTTTTCGAGATAGCACGTTCGTGGCGGGCGATATACCAAAACTGGTTTTCTGTCATTGTGGGACTGAAAGATTGTTTCATCCGAGAAGATCATCTGTTGCCAGAAATTCTGTGAATAGCTTAGAGCAAAAATTAACCTGGCTTACTTCTTTTCCGCACTAAGTAAGAGTAAGATCCAGGAAAATATGCTTCAGTTTTCGCCTCTGGGGCCATCGCAAATGGGTGGTCTTCAAGAAAGTCGATCAGTTGCTGATCCTGCTGAGGGGTACTGACTTGGGTGAAGCTAGTGCCTCGTCTTTGTTGAACAATTCATTCTTCTTGATACTTTATTCTTGTTCTTACAATAACATTGTAGCTTGGTCTCGTCTATAATTGGCCGCTTCTCTTCGAACCGACCAACCATCGTCTACTTTTGCCAAAATTTGGATGTTTTCGAATTCGTTTAGTTGGGGCATTTTTAGATATAAGCCATTACCCTCTCCACATAGGCCGATCAGCTCTTATCGTTTTAGTGTCCTTTTATCCACCTTCGCCGCCATTTTGACAGAAAACTAATGGATTATCTGTCAATTTTGAGTGAAAATGGCGGCGAAGGTGGATAAAAGGACACTAAATCGGTATGAGTTGATCGGCCTATCTGGAGAGGGTACTGTATAAGCATATGACACAACAAAACCTGACGGTGACATTTCTTGTCAATTTAAAATACCTAAAAGGTTACTGAGTTGCCAGGCCCATAATACACTATATAAAATCGGCGTACGCATTTTACGTGGCCGGAAGTGTACATCACACATTTTGCGTCCAATCGATGCCTCCGAGCAACACCGTTCTTTAATTTAGAACGGGGTTGCTCCGAGGTCCAATTCATGTCTTTTATTCGTTCATCACAGGACATAATTGGTACGCACATAATACTTATTTTCCATATTCCAAGGACGTACCTAAGAGGTACATAGCGTTGGAAAACGCACGTAGTATGTTCGTCCCTAGTACGTACAATGGAATTGGCGTACGTACTCTTCGACCGAGGCTTAGGTACGAGGTATGTAACTGATACGTAACTTTTCTGTATTTTAGTAATAAATAATAAATAAGGTTTTGTTTAGTCAGGAAATAATCTTGCCAAATATCATTCGTGTGTCTAATTTAAAATTAGAAGCACTTATGATATTACCCCCGAGAAGATCATTCATCTTTCAAATACAAAGATTTCAATTGTTGATTTAAACTAATCAGACTAAAATTACGTGATAATAGATACTTACGGTGGAATTTACTAAAAGGGTTTAGTCTATTTTAGAACGGTCGTAAGTTTATGTGAAATTTTTTATTTCAAGCATTTTAAATCAACCCTCCTTGAGTTTTGGCAAGAAGAATTTTAATAAATTTGTTTTTTGAATAATCATCTTACCATAATTTTTTGTTGGATTTAAGAAGAAAATTTCAATTTAGAAGAAAAGAAAATTAAAAAATGTAAACCCACGCGGGGTTTAAATAGTAAACACCCTGTAGAACAAATTAAAGTTCGGGTTATATGTCACTGTAATTAAAACTTACCCTTGGTAATTAATTTTTTCATTTAATACTTGATGTCACACAACAATTTAGATCCTTAATAAGATAAGGAGTAGATTAATTTTCTATGTATTTAAAACGTGTTTTTATTTATGAAATGTATTAAAAAACTTAAATGCAAGTTTTACATCTCTGTTACTGTCGAAATGTTAGTTTTAAAATATTAGCTGCGTTCAAATCACAAACAGCGAGTTCGGATCTCTTACCTCTGCTTGTTCCTTGGCTTTCACCAACCTCTACTGATGAAAGCTACAGCTTTAAAATGACTGGTTTTTGAGTAAGGAAAGTCTTCTTGACTGAGCTTTTAGATAACCTCAATGTTTGAATTTCAGTTTGTAAATAAATTAATATAGTTGTTTTGGATTTATTTGTTTGATATATTTTTCGTGCATAATCAGTGACCTACACTTATGTTTGTTTTGCCTCGTAGTGCCCTCATAAATATATTTTTTGTGCTGAAAATGGGTTCAAAATATGGCGTCTTCTGGACAAAAGTGTTTTATGGGTTAATGAACAACTTGGGATATTAAATAAGGTAAAATAATCCTTATGAAAACGGTTACTTAGGGAAATTATTAACAAACTTATTACCAATTGCCACAAAACAGTTTTTTCTGGGGCTATAAATTTAAACCACCTCCCAGAGGTGGTCTAAAAAATCACCAACTTTATAACCTCAAACACAGATAATAATGCTGTTATGTTCCAAATTTTTGGGGTATTCACCATTTCCCATTTTGAAACCTTTCCAAAAAAAAATTAGTTTTAAGGCATTTTATCCTAAAATATAGTATATTTTGAGAAAAAAAAAACAGTTTTTCAGTGGTATTTTGTAATAGCAATACAAAATATTCAATAACTTTGTGTCTTTTCTGTATGGATAAGTGTTTTTTGAAAACTGTTTTTAAAATTTAGGACCCGTCGCAGGTGTAAATATTTAGACCTGTGGGTGGTACTATTTTAGATCTTAGTAAATCCCACTTTAAGTGTCTATTCATGCGCTACACTCAAGACAATTTTAAAGTAACCTAATTTTTATTTTTTAAAATTAATAACACTGGAAATAATTTTAAAATTTGATTCGTGGAATTCTCTAAATAAATAAATCAGTATTTTTTATTGCACTTAATATATTATTCCTGATAATTAATAACAGGATAATTTTCCCATCAAAAATATTTTTGACAGATGTACATATATAATGTAGTTTTACAAAAGCACTGAAGCGAAAAGTAGTTTCAAAACAAAAAATAACAGTGAAAATTTAACCGCGTACACTGTGATCAATTTTTGAGATCGTGATGACATGCACTAGGCCCAGCTTGACTTTGGAAAATTACGCATTTACGTTACGTAGAACGTCGACTGGTAAGACATATAGGTACAAAAGATCTTGAGTAGAAAAAACTAAATTTCAAAGTTGGATGAGTACTAACAAGGAACACAAAAAGAACCAAAGCGAAAAGAGAAGCGTGGGCTCATCAGTGGCTCCACTGATCTCCCTCCCCAAACATCATTCAACACCATCATACACTTTGATTTCCAACTTTGAATCACTCACAAATAGGTATCGTTCCGCATTGGCACTTATCTAAGTCACCTGATACGAATTCATCCTGGCTTGTTAATCTTTCCAGTAGGGTTACGATCTTAAGGCGATTAAAACAAAAAGAAGTTAAAAAACCTCCGAATCAGTTACTTCAACCGAAAAGAAACTAAAAACAAAAGAAGAAAAGATCTTGAGTGAAAAAACCGAAAATTCAAACTTGGATGAGTATCCCACAAGAAACACAAAAAGGACCAAAGCGAAAAGAGAAATTATCAAATGATGTATAGCCCTGGGCAACTAGCAGCGTGGGCTCATCAGTGAATGTAGGTTTTAGCCCCGATGCATATAGAAGAGTAATACTAAGTGAAGAAAGGACCTTGAGTTTTCCTTATAAATTTTGCGAGCTATATAGTTAAACTGACTTACAATGCCACACTGATGAGATCAAAATAATTTCGAAACAAGTGTTTTAAGGTTTTCTAAGTGTTGATTAAAACAAAAAGAAGTTAAAGAACCTCCGAATCAGTTACTTCAACCGAAAAGAAACTAAAAACAAAAGAAGAAAAGATCTTGAGTGGAAAAACCGAAAATTCAAACTTGGATGAGTATCCCACAAGGAACACAAAAAGGATCAAAGCGAAAAGAGAAATTATCAAATGATGTATAGCCCTGGGCAACCAGCAGCGTGAGCTCATCAGTGAATGTAGGTTTTAGCCCCGATGGATATAGAAGAGTAATACTAAGTGAAGAAAGGACCTTGAGTTTTTCTTATAAATTTTGTGAGCTATATAGTTAAACTGACTTACAATGCCACACTGATGAGATCAAAATATTTTCGAAACAAGTGTTTTAAGGTTTAAAAAGTTTTAAGATATTTTTTTGAAAACATCTTGCGAAGCCCGGTTTGTTGATGGCGTTTGGGTAATGCCAAGTGCAGAAAGGCCCTTGAGTTTTTTTTGTAAAGTTTACGAGCTCTACTGGACTTTAGCTTGGTTTTTTTACAACTTATTTGATTTTTCTTTTTACAAATAGCTGGCCAGGCATTTTGGTCCATAGCCTGACTTATGCCACACATTTTTTCTTCCCCAACGATTCTGAATACCATCTGGACCTGATGTTTTTTTTCTTCCGAGCATTTCGGTTATAACTCGCCAGATTTGTTTATTATAAATGGTCAGTACCGCATTCAGTAAAATATTATTTTGATCTTTTTTGCCACTTTGTTATTATTATCGTAAGAGAGTCGATTACAGTACTATGACCAGGGTAGCATTTAGGAAAATAGTTTTTGTTTAATTTTGAAGATAGTTTTTGGCCCGTTTTTTAGAACCTCTTTGTTATTTTTATCGTTTTGTTTTTGCGTCGACGTAGTAGTGATTTGCCAAGCTTTTATGGTAAATAAGGCTAACAACGCGCTGTATTTACGAAAGATAAATGTTGTGCTTATCTTTTTTTCTTATATTTTTTGGGCTATATTTGACCAGGTACAGATTTGTAACATATGATGAAGTTTAGCATAGCCGCATGATATTTTGTAAAATTATTGCAAACTATCTGAAGACCCCGCAGCTTCAAATGAACATAACTTTTGTCCTCGTAAGCCGATTTTAATGTTAGTCGGGTAAACTTAAAATCAATAGTTTTTTTTTAATGGATAAGGAAAGGATATTAAAGAACCCTGCACAGTAACATGGACATATGGCCCGCGATAAAATTTAACCCTATTTAAATATTTTGTATCAAAGGTCAGAATAGTGAAATTCTATAAGGATCGTAAATTTGTGATAGGAGATATGAGAGGTCAAAGAAGGTATGTTTGGCAAACACGTATGAAGACTTTTTCGCGTAACTTGAAAAGTGCTTTGTAGATTTTTAGGAGTTCAAGTTAGGTGTCATTTAAGAGATACTCGAATACAGCATAGGGGCATATCCAGGCTTTTTATCTTAGGGGCACTTTACTGCCTGAGAGAGTTAGTTTTAAAAAATTACTTAGATGAAAGTAAAAAAAGTGTTTCATTTTACCTGGTGGATTTTTTATGGATTTTATCTTATTTGAAAATGGCATAAGCAAGATTCAAATTCAAGGGGTTATAAGTTTTGAAAAGTAAATAAATAATAAAAATGTTAAAACCACAGGAAAATCTTATTATCTGAATTGTCATTTTTTGTCATATTTAATCAGTTAATTGGGTACCTTTTAAATGGGTAGTCAGCGGCGTATTATAAGAATATTTACATTTTTACACAAATTAATAATAAAATGTTTAACTCCTACTCCACAAAGATCCTCAGCTTCACCCCAACAACAATTATTAGCAAATCAAATCAGGAGTCATAAATATCAAAAAAGATAAGAGAACCGAAAAAGCAGAAAAATAGATAAATCACAGGCAGGGCTAGGGGATAAAGTTCCTTGAGTAACAGCATATCCTCATGATAACAATTTTAATTCTTGGGGAAAAATCATTATTTTGTGGCCACTACTTAATAGTTTGAATGGAGGGGGAGGTCTTCTAGCCCCCCACAGTGTGTATGCCTCTAACTACCTCTTAAATAGTACTCATTAGATTGATTAAATTCGACAAAAAATGTCAAAACAAGTTGGTCCTGTGTTTATAGCTCCCATTAAAATTAAATCTTGCCTACGACATTTAATTACCTTTCGAATAAGACAAAACCCGTTAAAAAACCCATTTGTGAAAATGAAACAAAAAAACCTTTTTCTTTAATTTACATATTTTTTTTAATTAACTCTCTCAGACAGCAATGCCCCGTAAGATAAAACCCGGGATACGCCCCTGTGCAGTATTCGAGTTCGTAGTGCCCTTCCCCCCTTTCCTGAGTTACGGGGCCAAATTTTAAAACACTAAACTATTAAACATACAATTAACATTAACTTCAACCCACATTGAAGTTTTGCCACTCAATCTCTGAGTATTTAGGCAAAAAATGCCAAGTACATTATTATTATTATTATTATTATTTTATTTTCTTTTATAAAATCACGATACAACTCTCACATACATAAGGGGAAGGGTCCAGCATACACATCTGTTACATTATTATAATATTTACTTAAATCTGAAGTCAAAAAATTTACACAAAAAAAGTTTTCATAAAATTTACGTAATATTTACATAAAATAACTTATGTTTCTTTAATTACATTATATTTACGTAATGAGAAGGGAACTTTGTGCATGGCGTTATGCAGAATATGGGATTTACCCTCAGCTTACCCTTGATATGACATTAGAAGTATATAAGTATTATACAAACAATATGACTTTAATTTTACATAAATGTTACATTCCAATGCGTAATATTTATAAAAATGTTATAAATTTATATATAAACATGTAAAAAAATTTACCAAAATTTTTCCTTTCGATTTACTTTATAGTTACTAGTTAAAATCGATATCTGCCATTTCCCAATTTTTTGTTACCATTTATTAGTTACGTTACATGAAAGTTACTTTTTACCTTGTTGTGACTTCCAGTTTACCTAGAATTTATGTAACAAAGTAATCATGTGTTGTAACTTTTAAGTAATATTTACGTAACGGTGTTCGCTAGGGGAAAGGGAGGTGGCAATAATAAAATTTTTTAATGATTATAGCAGTGGATTGCCCGGATCGATTTTTTCTTTGACCCTTATACTTAGTGCAGTAATAAGTAAAATATCCTTGTGACCTAAAAATGTTATTTTTATACCTTCATCAAAAAAATTGTTTTAGTAACTGTCTGCAGATAACGAAAGCATGGCTTTTTTGGTTACCGATTCAAAAAAACTTTTCTTTGAATCGGTAACCAAAAAAAGGTTTCGGTTCGTTTTTTACCCAAAATTAAAGAGAAATAGTGGAAAATAGTAATATTGAAAAAATCTAATTATTCTTGCCTAAAAATAAAGCCATTTTCATCAGTTTTCACCAAGTATTTACGAAAAAATCTTCCAAAAATATCGTCAAAATATCAAACTGTCAACGATTAAAATGTCGCAACAATGAATGTCACCGAATATTTATTTAAACCAACACTTGGAACAAAAAGCACTATTTTAGCCACTAGTTGTTAAAACTACTATAATTTATTTTATTTTAAATGATAAGAAAATATCAAATGTAGGTATTATTTTGTTAGTACGGGGGTTAGCAGTAATCAGCGGAACCAACATTGCACTTTTTTCTTCCGCAATGCCACTTAGCACAGTTCCAAGTATATATTCTAAGATGACTTTTAAGAAGTGGTGTCCCGATGGCCCTTTGAATTCGAGAAGGCCCATTTTTTTTTGTTTTGTTTTAAACTGTCAATAAAAGTAATACAAGTAGTTGAATCATTTGGTCGTTTTCCATTTGATGGTTTTTAATTTGGATCCGTAACTCCGGAACTCCCAAACAACAATATTACGTCGGGCCGACTTAAAAATAATTCACTCTGACTTTGGTAGCAAAAGCAATGAAAATTTCGAAAAATTTAACCGGCGGTTCGCACAAAAACTATATATAACTTGGTGATTGTGTATGATCGTGACAAACAAATATTTCTAGTTCTACTTTTTTTTTGACAAGAATCTACTGGAGAAATGGAGAAGTTATGGAAAATCAAAGAATTAAGTTCTTAGATATTAGGTAACCCTTTGTATTCAAAAGAAAAATCAGCTCCACCTTCGTTTCTCCCAATTCTCGCACTTACCAAACATGGTCAAAAATCAACAGACAAGATGGCCAACACGTACAAAACAAATGTCAAATTAGACAAGCTTTTGCGTACTCCTAGTAAAAACCTCTTGAATCCGCCATTTTCAATTTTTAAAATCTGATCAAAAATTCGTATTCCTTATCGCCAAAAGCCCCCGTATACCAATTTTGGTTGAAATCGGAAAAACTTAGGTATTTTCCCCCTTCCACTCTCCTCGCTGGGGGGGGGGAGTGAATAATAAGGACTTACTATTGCATTGTCACTAGAACTATAAATGCATGCCAAATTTGAAGGCAATTGGTTGTGTATAAGTTAGTTAAAATTGGTTAACAAAAGATGACCAAAAATCGTCCATCTTGAATACTCCATATTGAATTTTCAAAATCTGATTAAAAATTTGTTATCTCTATCCACAAGTACCCCAACGCACCAAATTTCAACAAAATCGGGCGTACTTAACCAGTACCCCCCTCCACCCCCTTCGAGTAGGAAGGAGCTGCCAATTTCGTCACACTATACTCTTATGTTGCCACCGCAACTAGTGACGAGCGTATTAGTGATTTTTAGGTCACCTGTATACCAGTGATGGTGACTTATAAGTCACTGTTTATTTAAGATTGACTGCGGTCAGTCACTGCCCAGCAGGCAGTCAAGCAGCAGCAGCGGTTATATTAACACCCATTCACCAAACAGTTAGGGTAGAATTTTTGGATAACTGTACAAAGATTATGCGTAGACGTTGCAGTTGTCCGTCGTTCAGTTTGCGACTATACTTTAATAGTGACCTAGAGCGCTGCTTTAAAAATTAAGTCACCGGTAATAACCGTGGTGACCATCTAACTCATCGGTATAGAAATATCGCCCATCACTAACCGCAACTATATAAGCATGCCAAATTTGAAGCCGATCGGATGAAGTTGGTCAAAATTAAGTTGCAAGATTCCACCCGAACAAACATTTCTAGTTCGTTCGTTAAATATATACGGGTGGATTCTTGAAACGGAACGGTGCTCCTAGCGGGTTAGAATTTGGTTAAATAAAAAAATCCAAAATTTTTAATTTCCTTTAATCGTGCTATCTTGGATTTTATCTATGTCATTTAGTTTACGAGGTATGGCCATTTTTTTTAAACAGGACACCCTGTATATTTTGCAATTTATTAAATCTGCGAACAATTCTCTCTTCAGCAATATCACACAGTAGGATCTATCTTTTACGATAATCAAGATATTTTTATCTAAATCTGTATGGAAAACTTCGATATTCATTCAAATATCCCCCTTAAAACAGGGCATAGACAACAATTCCATGCAAGTTTAAATGCCTCTATCTTGGAAAGCATAAGAGATAGAGTATTAGTGTTTGTTATCGTCAAAAAGATGATTTTTTTTTAGAATTCAAAATCAGTCAAACTATACAGGGTGTCATATTTAAAAAAAAATAATTTTTTTGCCATACCTCGTAAACAAAACGACAAAAAAAAATCAAAGATAGCACGATTAAAGAAAATGAAAAATCTCAGTTGGCGTGTTTTTGGATTTTTTTTATAAAACCAAATTCTAATGCGCTAGAAGCATCGTTCCGTTTAAAGAATCCACCCTGTAAGTTAAATAAAAGCTGGTTCACTGAGAAAAGAGTTTAGTTATAATTACTAAATCTTATTAACAACAACCAAAGGATTTTGTGATTTACGGCTTAAAGATATTTGTTTCCGAGAAACCAACCATAATTTTTAAATTTAAAAACAAATATTTGGTAATAAAAATCAAGTCAGTGATTATTATTGACAGACCTATTTATTAATTACAAATAACCGACTTTGTAATAATAAACAAAAATGGGATTTAGGAACTGTCCTATTTGTTAATAGTAACCAAATATTATATTAACTAGTAACAAATCTATAGTTGATTAAATAGACGAAATTTGTTTATAATAAATATTTTTAATTTAGATAATAATAATGATTTGTTTATGGTAAATAAATATCAATTACCTATAAACCCCGAGTTGTGTATAATAAATAAATATACTTTACGCATTCACTCTGATTCTGTTATAGCAAACAAATATATGTTAACTATTAACAGCGATTTTTTAACAGTTAATAAGTGCATGTTAACCCCAAACTCTTGATTTGTTAACAGTTAATAAATGTAATTTAACCATTAACCTTGATTTATTCTGTGTTTAGGGTAATTCTAGAAGAGCATATGAAAAAATCGACACCACATTATGAGACTTAAACCCGGCGGTCACGCATGAAAGTCTTCCACCTAAGACTTTTTCGTAAGTGCCCACTCACGCATCACATGATGTCAATATGAAATGTTATGGCAGTCATGTGACGGGTGCTCGGGCACGTACGAAAAAGTCGAAGGCGGGAACCGGGTGTTGTTGGTGTGAACCGGGTATAAGCCTTGTAACGTCGGTTTTTCCATATCCCCCGCTAGAACTACCTAAAACACAAAATAAATCAACGAAAAGATTTTTGTAAAGAAATTATTCTTGGATATTTTATTTATTTTGTTTACTTTTTGTGTCAAATGACACAAAAATTCTATTCTTATTCTACTATTATAAACGGCAGCATCGATCGGTAGTCCATATTTTTGTAGCAGCTCCTTCTGTTCTGTCGATAGTTTCCTCCAAGTCGCTGCTCGATTAAAAATAAAAATTGATTTAGTTAAAATGATAAAAAAAATATTTGTTTTTATACAATGTAAAGATGCAATAAGAGGGGGATTCCACACCCAAATATGAAATAAAAAAAGTGAAAAAGTGACTATCTCTTTCTAAAAAAAGTGACTAAAAAGTCTCTTCCGCTTTAAAAACTAACCAAAAAGTGAGATGGAATCTGGCCATTTTTCCTATTTGCCATAGAAATGTTTATAATGTAAACTATAGTGCCGTAGGCCCCGCAGGCGCATATTATATATAAGAAATGAAAATTGTGCTGCAATAAAAAAGTGTGAAAGCAACAAATAAGCCATGACCAATGGCAATATGACAGTAGAAGCGCCGGGCGCCACGCCGCACCGCAGGGATTCCTTCCATTGATTTTATTGAGGTTACCTTGGGTTGGATTAGATACAAGTGAGCGGCCCCCCTCACCGTCCCCGCCCCCTCCCTGTATCTGCTACTGCTCTCGTAATCTGTGCACGACTTCGTGACATTAGCCACTTCCTTCTATTTATTAACATTATGTAATATACATAAACCCACCTAAAGTCTAGGTACTGCAAGTAGACCATCTGTTTTTTTCATTCATAAAGTTGTCTGGGAAGACGCTTGCACTTACCCAAAAATTTGTTGATGGTTTCATGATCAACCACCGCATTTCTCAAAAAGACCGTAGCTTCGTTACCTTCCATTTACAAACGCCTTGCGGACAAATTTTTTCAAAAGTAGCAATAATCGTGACACAAAAAACTCGTATGTATGTCCAATAAAAAATATAAAAATGACGCGACGGCGCGGCGGTCAAAATTTGCAAAAATGGCGAAATAAAATTGCTAAACTAGTGACCGCATCGGCTAACACTCACGAAAGTAAAACCAAAATTGGAATGATAATACCCCCTGAGAAATTTCACAAAAATGACCGCCTTATGCAGGTGACAGTTATGAGCCTAAAAACATCAATCGAATCGATTTGACATTCTTTTTTGTTTTTGGTGCGTCTTTTCCACAATCAGTAATTGGTATTTTTTACCATGATTTTTCATAATATATTAAAATTTAGTTTTTTTAAATTTTTGTGAATAGAAAAAGTAAAGTTATATCATTTTTAGATGGGTTTCAAGTCCCCCTGTAAACATGATATATATTTGCCTGCTTTTTTTATTAGCCACACAATTGATTGAACCAAAAAAAAAGTTACTATGATGTTACTCCGTTGTTTTTTTAGTCAAAATTAAGTGTTTTCGTTTTTTTGTTTTTGCTAAAAATATAGTGGTTTGATTTGTTCAGTGCTGTTATACAACCGGAATGACTAGTTTTTTGCCTTCCATAAGTGATGTGCGATAACCCTTTTTATTGTTAGCCTCAGAGTTACGGGAATTTTGTCAATACCAACTTATTTAGGCTCACAAATGTCAAGTACATGTAGCGGTCATTTTATTTACAGGATATTATCATTCCTCTTTTGTTTTTACTTTAGTGCTAACACTTGACGCTGACAGTCGTTGGCGCACTCCAAAAGACTCGATCGAAGCTCCCGCGCATGCTTATTGCCGTCTTTTTATCCTCAGACAAAATATTTGTTAATAAAAAACAAATCGTTTTTAAACTTCAACAAAAACAATCGACCTTTTGTAACTGTGATTGCACAGTACTAAGAGCTTATTATTATAACTGTAGGTTTTTTTTGGGATAAGTCATAGACCATTATGTATGAAAAACTATTTGGCTTTATTTCTGTTTAATAAGTGTTGTTCTCAGTTACCATGTTTTTCAAAATTGAAAGAAACAAATTAGTTGTTATTTATAAACCTTCTTTTTTGAAGAAGTGATTAACCAGAAACAAGAATGTCCACTTTTGTAATATATCTTATTAATTATAACAAAAACGCAAAATAACAAACATTTGTTAACTATAAAATCGAAGTTTTCTTTCAGTGATTAAAAAAGTTCTGCTCAACTGCTAACCTCCGTACTAGATCGGGTACATAAAAAAAATATGACGAATTGGACATGCGTTCATATACAAAGCGCAAAATAAATACGTTACCTTATTTCTTTAATTTTGATTAAAATAAATCCGAAAGCTTTATTATTTTTAGATTGGCTTAACGATGACTTATTTAAAAAATAATAAAACTTTTATTTGTGTTCCGAGGATTTCGTGCCAACCTGATTACTTTTACTGACCGCGATTATGAGTTATAAATGCACCGGCGTATATAAAGGAATGAGTTTCACCCCTCCCCCCCAGAGCCACTAAAAGTAATCTCGTGATGGTTGAGTTTTTCCCAAAAATCGCCAATAAAATGGTAATCTGAAATTATCCTGTTACTCAAACCCTCCCAGGAATTATTTCTGCGTACACCACTGATAAGTGCAAAATAGAGCGTTTGCGGTGTAACTTCACAATGATGGTCATATTTTCAGTAGCGCACCAAGGGGAGGGGGGTTTTTGGTGTTAAAACCCCTCCCGACAAGCCTGGTTACAATTGGCACAATCAAATAGAAGCAGAAATAAAATATATATAGGGTATAAAATAAAAGATCCTGGACTTTAATTTTCAACAAAAATATTTAATATCATAAATTGCAAAATTTTTTGTTTATGGCGCTGTAACACCTTTTATTTTTAGGATTTCGTGTCAAAATGCAATATAATCAAAATATTTTGCCTGCGGCGCATTTTACCATTTTTATAAACGAATTAAGGGTAAACCATCATCAATCAATTTTAAGTCAAAAATTGCCTTTTAAGTATTATTTTCTCAAATAATTTGCCTGTGGCGCAAATTTTGGTTAAATAAACAATTTTAGATTTGATTTACACTCCCCCTCTACATCTGATTTCTGATTTATTTTCTTTTGTCCCTTGTGCGACACTGATATTTTGAAACACAAGTTATTTATGGGGACTATATCGTGTAAAGTTAGCCTTAAGGCGCAATTACACAGACGAACATGCTCAAACAAAAGCTCGTGCAAAAGATGTAAAATTTTTTGCGTGAACATTTTTGTGAGCTCTTCTTTGAACATTTTATTCGGGTAAATTTTTGAGCAATATATTGCTATCTGTTTGGGAAACATATTTTTAAAGATGAGAATAAATAAAATTTTACATCAGTGATCAGTGATCTCAATTCTGTAAAAAAATGGAAAAAAAGCCGACGACAAGCGAAACATTATTCTTGGCTATCAGTTTTGTCACATGGATTAGGGTTACTTATAATATTATTTTTCTTAGGGTTTTTCCCGGATTTTTTTGCCCGGGGGTTTTTTTGGGATTTCTTGCGAGTTTTTTTTATTTCCAAGGGTTTTTTTCCTAAATTCAAAAAACAACCCAGGAAAATTTTTCTTTTCCAAAAAAATTTTGAGTTTTTCAAATATCGGCAAAAAACTCAAAAATTGCACTTTTAAGCGGTAATCCGCGCCTCACGTTTATGAGGAGTGGTGGGGAGGGGATTCTTTTTTAAACATATTTTTGTAACTTTACTTTACCCGTAGCTTTGATTGTTTTTTTTTAATTCCTCACACCAGATTTACCTAGTTAGCTTAAGGCCCCAACGGTTGCTTAAAAAAGCAAAAGGTTTATGAAAATGCTGAAGATAGATATTTACTGTCAATTTAATGTAATAATCAAGGTCGATTACTCACACTGAACAAACAATATGCATAGGAGCAAAATTCCGATTCAGAAGTCTAGTCTATTACTGCTAAATTATATTTTTTTAGACAAGGGTCGGGATCGTAGGGTTGTAAAAGTGGGTTATAAACGGGTATTATTTAGACCGAACGTGCTTTTGTTCATATATTTGAGATTTAATAAAATGTATATAGGTTTTTTAATTTGACTTAATTATTATTGTATTGTGTTTTAAACTAGGAAGTAAAATAAAGAGATATTCTTTTAAACGTAAATTTTTATCATTACATTTTACAGGCAACAGCAATAAATAAGTGCCAATTATTATTTTTTATTCTCGTTTTCTTACAACCCCAAAAAAGTTACAAGTATACTGACACATCCCCTATAAAAATCAGGTCAATCGAAGTTGCTTATGAGGTAAAATGTGAATTTCGACATCAAATCGTTTTTCCGTCGAAAAGCACTTAATTAAAAATACCTTGTTTTAAAACTTAGTCTTTCTATTTTCAGTTAAGTTCAATGAATTCCCATAAAACTATAAAATTTAAATTTGGAAGAAATTTCTATACCAACATTTCTTCAAACAAATTTTGTGTAACATTCTCTCCAAAATTTCCGTGAGTCTTTTTGTACGAGATTTTGCTCGAACTTTTTTTTGAACATTTTGCTCAAGGGGCTCGTGTAAATGTTTGTCGGCATTTCAACATCAAAGGAAAGTTTGTCTGTGTAAATGCGCCTTTATAAATGGTAAAAAATGTTCTTATAGACCATATTTTTTAAATAAATCTTAAACAAGAGTGTTAAACTAAAATCAGTAGAAACCTTTTTATGGCACACTTCGTTGATTTTGATTTGATTCGCGGTAGTGATATATCATAAAAGTAATACTCGTGGCATATCGGACAAAGCGTTTTTGTTTCTCACTTCATTGCGACCAGGCCAGACATATTTTGACTTTTTAGTTCTGCGCATCAAGTCTCCTCCGGGACGATTGCTTGCTGATGCCTTAAGAGTAAATTAGAGTTAAACAGATAAATCGCATATCAAAAATTAACAAAATTTTGCTTCTGGTATCCCCCACAGGCCATTGGCGTAGTTTTTCAAAAATATATATATGTCTTTGTTTTTATTTAGTTCTTTAAAATAATCGATAATTTTTACCGTGAATTAAATACTTTTAGGATACGTAAAATTATGTAAAAAACTGAAAATTATGCAAAATCCATGAAATGGTTCCGGAATAATGCTTTAAACTTTCACCGTACAAAATTTCATACAAATTTGACAAACAGTTTTTTAGATTAAGTGATTGGATTTACACTCCCCCTCTACATCTGATTTCTGATTTGTTTTCTTTTGTCCCTTGTGCGCTACTGATATTTTGAAACACAAGTTATTTATGGGGACTATATCGTGTAAAGTTAGCCTTAAAATGGAATAAAATGTTCTTATAGACCATATTTTTTAAATAAATCTTAAACAAGAGTGTTAAACTAAAAAACACCTTTTTATGGCACACTTCGTTGGTTTTGATTTGATTCGCGGTAGTAGTATATCATAAAAGTAATACTCGTGGCATATCGGACAAAGCGTTTTTGTTTCTCACTTCATTGCGACCAGGCCAGACATATTTTGACTTTTTAGTTCTGCGCATCAAGTCTCCTCCGGGACGATTGCTTGCTGATGCCTTAAGAGTAAATTAGAGTTAAACAGATAAATCGCATATCAAAAATTAACAAAATTTTGCTTCTGGTATCCCCCACAGGCCATTGGCGTAATTTTTCAAAAATATATATATGTATTTGTTTTTATTTAGTTCTTTAAAATAATCGATAATTTTTACCGTGAATTAAACACTTTTAGGATACGTAAAATTATGTAAAAAACTTAAAATTATGCAAAATCCATGAAATGGTTCCGGGATAATGCTTTAAACTTTCACCGTACAAAATTTTATACCAATTTGACAAACAGTTTTTTAGATTAAGTGATTGGAAGAAGCGCATTTTTTATTCAAATTCACTCTTAAAATTAGGGCTATATAGTATGAAGCTCCAACTGGTGTTCACTCTTAAAATTAGGTCTACGTAGTATGAAGCTCCAACTGGGGGTAGTGCTGCTGCGAACTCTTTTTAAGAGTCATGTTACAGTGATCTTATTTTTCTGAAGGTTTCTTCCATTACCTGCTAAAAAGTGGAGATTTCTGTTTTTACGGTCCCCTGCATTTTTTCAATTTTGATTTTTGTTTTAATTTCTCAGATTATTCGACAGGTGGCGCTCACAGGTACCACGACTCCGTGGATTACGAACTTATTGTTTTAAATTCAAGAGGTCTCCATTAGACTTTGGACGCCTGGTCCAACACCGTTCTTAACTAAAAAGCCTGTTAACTCCTATCGCCTCAGTGTCCTTTAGCCTATTGTGGCTGCCATTTTTATAACCAAATTGACAAGTAAAACATAGGTTTTCTGTCAGTTTGGTGTTAATATGGCACCGATCATAAACCAAAGGATACTAAAACGAAAATGAGTTAACTGGCTTTTTAGTTGAGAACGGTGTTGCCTGGTCGTAATAAAGTGAGAAACAGAGACAACATAGTAACTTACGGAGACTGACAGAAAAATAGGGCCGCGCAGAAACTACGTTCCTGTAGCGCATTGCGGCGGAAAGTGTCTTGCCCCCCATCTATTTCTATATGAACATAAAAGAAAGACAGAACATTTTTCAATGTCGAAATATATTTCACACAATTTTGATTTTGTATCTGCCGGTTTTTGCCATCGCTTGTCAAAGTCTATCAAGCCTGTTTTTTTAGATTTTCAAAATTTTGTTATTTTAATCAGTTTTGGTTGGAAATCGCGCGAGTTTTTAACTTATAGTATAGTCGAAAATGCCATTCAAATCAGGCTGGATCACTACCATTAAAGCTAGATAGCATGGTACTATTAAAAGAGTGGCGAAAATTGGGGTTTAGATTTTTGCGAACCAAATCCCTGAAGAAAATATTGTGATGATTCATACATAAAAAAAGACATATAGGTTCAAATGTTTATATAATCTGTACTGGGATATTTTCCCAATGAATAAATGAAAATAACATAATAAAATGTTGTTAGCTTTAATATTTGATAATATTCCCCAACATAGTTATAAACCCCTCCTCCTATTTTAGATTTTTAAAGGGTCTAAAAAACTTTTTGTAAGATAAAGAAAGTTGAAATTCACTCTCAAAATAAAGGCAGCTTCAAGGAATTTTCGTTTCTTCCAGTGTGACTCCTTGTGCAAAACCTTTGCTTCTGTCCACTTCGTTCGGTGTTGTTTTGACCATGCGTGTTCGGCGATTCCTGATTTCGTTGTTTCACCTCTTTGGGTATTCGTCTGATGTTCTTTAAGCCTGTATCTGTATATATTATTCCCCAAGTATAACACAGTATCGGTCACTCTCGCGTAGCTATTAGTTTATCTATGGTGAGAAACAAAAACGCTTTGTCCGATATGCCACGAATGTTACTTTTATTTTTTATTACGGACACGTGATCGATCATATTGGTAACTTTAATAAAAGTACCAGAATGCGACTGATACATTTTTTTCCGCTTCGATACTCTTACCTTTATTCTGTGCGGGCGCAGTAGCGCGCTACTTACCAACAATATACGAGTTACTCTTACCGCAACATCATGACAGGTCGCTACTGCGCTGGTGCAGCATAATGGCAAGAGTAACGTAGCAGCAAAAAAGAGGATCAAAAGCACTATGGCGCTGTGATTGAAGTTAACAGTATGCCATTTAAAACGGTCGGTGCCCAAAAAGCAGGCGCCCAAATGTCTGGTGCCAAAAAGCCTTACTTCTAAAAATACATACCCTTTAGAGTCATTTCTCATAGTTAATATTTTATCTATTGTTCGTTAGATTTGCGGGGATCTATTTAGCTAAATCACTTTACACACTTATAGGATTCACTAGACTAACAATAAACACATTCTATATATTTATGGTTGTAAAAAGTAAGCTGGAAGAGTGGGTAAATCACATAATGAAATAAATAATATGTTATAAAAGGATTACAAAAAAATTCATATTTACGATTCGTCAAAAATGAATAAGACCGGTGTGCAAAATCAAGTTATGTGTGTGAGTGTCTGTGTTTTTAATGTCAATAGGCCATATTGAAATGTGCGGAACACGTAAAATAATTGAATACGAGAGTTCCTACAATTTATTAGACTTGGTATTATAGAAATTTTCATCTTAATAACATTAGAGACATTTAGCCCCTCTTATGAAAAATTTCCGTTAAGGGTCATCTTATGGCTTAATAACGTGTTGTGACGTAGCTAGCGTTACGTTATTTTTAAAGCAGAATTTTTAGTTATTAGAGATTGCAGCTATAATTTTGATGCCTTTTTACTTTATCGCTTATTTCGGGCATGCGCAGTTACGAGGACGGACGGAATCCCTTACTAACCGATAAAGTTTGACGTTACCTGCGGGAGGATATAAGTGTGTAAACAAAAAATGAAAAATTGATTTTTGATTGCAAATATGTTCTGTATTCTTTTTATTTGTAAAAATAAGTGTCAATTTTTGTTTAATCATTTTCTTTGGCTAGAATTTCGTAATAAATATAACATTGATTTGCACTGGCAACTATGAAAAGTGATTCTGATCTGTTTATCATAACCTCCCTTTTCTCTGTTTTTTGTTGTGTTTTTGAGTTTTTAAAGATTAATAAGAATTAAAATTCACCGAAAAAAACACAAGAATAAAATATTCTAAATGATAAATATTATTGGGCAAATTCTTTTTGTAAATCTTTAAAATAATAAATACCGTATAAAGTCGGCCATAAACAAATCAAAAGCGGCGTGCAAAAACTAAAAATGCTGTCTTAAAAATAACGTGAGGTTAGGTACGTCACAACGCGTTATTAAGCGATAAAGTAACCTAACGGGGATTTTGTATAAGATGTGCAAAAGCTCTCTATTGCACGCCGCCTTCGATTTGTTTATACAGGGTTGGGTTGGGTGCCGACAGTTCTTGTCTAGGGTGCCGAAATAGCTTATATTGAAAAAGAAGCGCAATGGCTTATAAATGAGAGCGAAAGAGATAATAAACTTGAGAGACCGATACGCTGTTGCCGATGTCACGCATAATAACTAAAAGATTCCCAAGTAAGAAGATCTTATTTTAGTTTGAAATTAGAATCTGCTAAATTTATTAAAGTGCCCATTTATTCACAAACTTTTACTACCGATTCACGTTTCTCTTTCAATAAACTGCGAAAAGTCTGAGCCTCCTCCCATAACAAGTTCTGATTCTACGAGACAATTTATTGTAGCAGTATCGGGTTGTCACGAAAATTTTGTTGAAATAAATTTAAAACAAAATTATACTTTTTTAAAAGAATAAAAAAAATTAAATCAACGTATCGCAGTCGTTCAATCTGCAACCCTTTACTCTTTCTTCTTCGAACACTTTTTGTAAACGTGTTCATGTCTTGTTTAAGTTTAAAACGAATTTAAAGCTGTTACTAAATTTAATAACGGAGGGTTTTTTTTAATTCCGATTCTTGTAGACTTCTTTAGTTTACAAAAATTACCGAGGAAACAGGGCTCCTCTCCCCTTCTCAGGCCTTACATACATATTACCTTCACGCCCGGGTCCTTGAATAAAACAGAGTCAAGCGCTGGAAGTGCATCAGCTTTCCTAAACATTTTGATTGACAACATTCCCTAACCGGCATCTCTCTTCAGCGCATCTGAATTGAATAGCGCTTTTACTCAGACACATGCATTAAGGCATCCTAGACGAGATCCGTCGAACCCACGTGGCTGGAGTTGGCAAGATATTGAGATTTAGATTTGCGAAAATTACAGTGGACCACGTGAGTAAATATGACTCAAAATAATATTATTTGCGGTGAGACGAAAAAGTGCAAAAAATTAAAGCTTTGTGAACCTATATTATGATCTTTCAACCCTTATTTAACACGAAATTTCTAAAAAACCCCTAGTAAAAAAAAATAAATTGAAAATCTGGAGTTTTTCTTCTGCGACGAAACGGTTTCTCCAACTACACGATCAATAAAACTCTTCAGAACACACCAACAAAAAGGACGACAGTCGTAAATACTGAAAGAAAGGCAACACTTATAATTCCAATCAAAGGAATCTCAGAAAAGAAAAGAAGACTAGGCAATCAATACCATCTTTGGACTCTCTTCAAAACGACCACAACAATAAAAATTCAGTTAAAAAAACTAAACCATATCGCCGCAACACCAAGAACTGAATCTACCAAGTACCGTGCGAGTGTGGGGATATCTACATCGGAGAAACCAGTCGACCCCTGGAAGTTCGTCTTACAGAACACAGACGCTAAATTTGACAAGGGGACTCAACCGGATCAAAAATAGCTCAACAATGCTGGGAAAATCAACATCATATGGAATGGAAAGAGGTAAAGATCGTCTCCAGGGAAGAAAATCTATTCAAGCGGAAGTTCAAAAAAACTGCATTTATACAGAGGAGCCAGAATGTATTTTCTCAACAGAGCGTCACCATCAACGATATTTGGAAACCCATACTATTCGGAGGTAACAGATTTCAACTGTGAAAGGGCGGAGCGGCGACATTAGATAGTCTTAGTTTTTGTTAGTATTCACCTGATGACGATTGCAGATACATAAGCAATCGAAACGTTGTAAAAAAGTAAAAAATAAAGAGAATGGAAGTTCGAAACTTTAGTTTACTCTCTGTTTTTATCTAGTTCCAAAAATCTATTCAAGACCTACCATAATATTTAAAATAAAACTGCTATTATTGTGCTCAGCCCAAGGCCACCGCAGGGCTGGCATGACTACATCTTTTTTAAACAAAAGATCTTGGGTGGAAATAACGAAAATTCAAACTTGCATGAGCATCCCACAAGGAACACACAAAAGATCAAAGCGAAAAGAAAAATGATTAAACGATGTTTCGCCCTGGGTAACCAGCGTGGGCTCATCAGTAGTTTCACTGGTCACCCTCCACTATACATCATAAAACACCATAACATCCTACTGGAAATATTAACACGCCAGGATGAATTCGTATCAGGTAACTTGGATAAGTAAGTGCCAGTGCGGAACGATGCCTATTTGTGAGTGGTTCAAGGTTGGAAATTAAAGTGTATGATGGTGTTTAATGATGTATAGGGGAGGGTGACCAGTGAAACTACTGATGAGCCCACGCTGGTTACCCAGGGCGAAACTTCGTTTAATAATTTTTCTTTTCGCTTTGATCTTTTGTGTGTTCCTTATGGGATGCTCATGCAAGTTTGAATTTTCGTTATTTCCACCCAAGATCTTTTGATCTTTTGTTTGTTAGTTTGTTTTCGGTTGAAGTAACTGATTTGGAGGTTTCTTAACTTCTTCTTTACATCTTTTTTGTTGGATGGACCTTTGGGCGGCAAACAAACTAACTTTTTCATAGTCACCAAATGCCTGAGCGACAGGCAAAGTACTTTTCCACCGAAAAGTCCATATGTTGGCAATGGAGCACCATTCTGTGTTGAAAGACACAAAATGGTCAATAAAGGCCGTTTAAAAAAAATGTTCTTATATTTAACGATTCTGATTTTGACAATTCTGACAAATGTTTGATATGAAAGTTTGAGACAATGATGTGTTTGAAATTAACTCTGTATTTCGGACTTCCATTGTCTAAATTTTATTTATACACGATGTTTCGATCAGTACTATTTCTGATCGTCTTCAGGTGCAAACTATTATGAAAAATCACTTAACCGTGAAGTTTAAGATGTTAGCTCCGTCCAAGAAGGGGCTTCCAAATATTTGGAATGTTAACACTTGGTTTACTGAAAACACCTTGATTTTATCCAATAAAGGCAGCTTCAAGGAATTTTCGTTTCTTCCAGTGTGACTCCTTGTGCTAAACCTTTGCTTCTGTCTACTTTATTCAGTGTTGTTTTGACCATGCATGTTCGGCGATTCCTGATTTCGTTGTTTCACTTCTTTGGGCATTCGTCTGATGTTCCTTAAGCCTAAAAGATAGTGGTCTTTTTGTTTCGCCTATGTATGATTCACCACACTCACAAGGAACTTGGTAAATGCATTCCTTATTTTGTTTGTTCTACGATTTTGTTTTACTAAGAAGGCTTCGAATTGTATTATTAGATTTAAAAGCTGTTTTAATATTAAAGTAGTTCGTTATTCTTCGAATTTTGTCTGACAGTCCTTTAATGTATGGAATCGTAAGAAATGCATTTGACTGGTTTTGGTATTGTAGTCTTTGACAGCCTGACAGTCCTTTAATGTATGGAATCGTAAGAAAATGCATTTGACTGGTTTTGGTATTGTAATCTCTTATATAAAATTCTTATTATGCCTCGTTTGGTTGTAGCAGAATGATTTGAATCTTGATTTAAATATTGTCCTGTGATTAGGTTTACGATAGACTGTTGTTCTACTCGTTTGACAAGTACATCAAGAAAAATAATTTGACAATTTTTCTCTAACTACATTATGAATTTAATGATAGGTCTTTTGTCATTTAGGTGGTGAATAAATTCTGAAAGTTGTTGGTCATTCCTGGTCCAGACAATAAAAGTACCAGCAACATATCTCAGCTAGAGCTTAAGTTTATATGTTGCGGTATTAACCGCGTGTGATTCGAACCACTCCATGTAAATATTGGTCACCACTGGCGAAAGCGATGAAGCCATTGGCAGACCAAAACCATACCATTAAACGAATTAATAGCGGCTTTAAAATTATAATGAGACACCCGGTCAACACTGTGTTCAAGTAAGAACCATCATGATGATTTCAACTGCTTAAAATATTTAAAAAGCATTTCTTATTGTGCGCCTATTGTGCGCCTACAAACACAAACTATCCTCCAATTTTCCTGAATGGTTGTGGGTCAAGAATAAACATATAACTATGAATAATGATACAAGAATCGCAAAATTAGTAACGAAGATCACTTTGAAAACCAAAGAAAATAATATAAAAATCAGAGTTGGCCCTGGGCAATGCCAATGGCAAAAAATCTACTGCTCATACCTGACGCCGTCTGCTTGCGCTCAAAAGAGTTTGTGGCTGTGCATTTTTTCACAGGCTAATTTAAGAAATGTTTATCGCTGGAGACTTTTTGTCGGAAAAAGCAATGGCAGGGCCGTTATAGTATCTTTAATAGTTGTATAAGTATGCAGCTGTGCGTGGGTAATTTTTAGTTATTAAACTACGGATGTAAAAAAAAGTGGATTGCTAATACCTATGGGAAATTTTCATGAAAATCACTGTCGCGTGTCATTCGCCATTTTCGCCGTCATGTTGTGGAGATTTAGGTTGGTGACATTGGTTTCTTTAATTTTTACGGTTTACATTGTAAAAATGATCACTTTAAAATTTTGACGATAATGTCGTGATGAAAATTTTGAAGTAAGAGTTGAAACAATTATAAACAACATTACTTTCCTTGGTATATTTATTGTGGCTGTTTATCAAAAAAAAAATATTTTTCTTAATTAAATAAAATATAAAAGAGTACGAAATAAAACGTTGTCGCATTGTCCGTAAACATCAAGACTTGTACTTTAATAGACCATTTCCCGACCTTGCAACGTAAATTACTATTTCCAGATGTACCTGTGATTATGTACTAAAACATGGTCTTGTATTTTACCTCAATTTGTTCAATTTAGGAAGCACGCGTGCTATATTTTAGCATGAAATATTGAACCATTGATAGTTTCCAGTGGTATTTCGGACACCAAAAATATGAATGTGTCTAACCAAGTTCCATTATTTTGTTTTCAGTGGCGTACGCAGAAATTTACTAAAACTAAAACCGAGATGAACGCAGATGAACGAAAATTTCCCATTAACAGTGCAGTTAATTTTTAGCATTTTGACATTTTTTTTATACAATTCAGTTTTTAACAGCAGAATTTCTTGTGCGCCTATTGCTCTTATAATCATACCATTATTTATTTTACAAAGTTGGGTTTAAAACTAAATTCAATTTAAAATAGAAATAAGAGTTGAACCTATAGGACCACCTATTAGGTTTTGTACAGCTAAAATTAAAACAACAACTTTTAACTTTTCAACTTAATTTTATGTAAGGAAACATTGATTGTTTTTACATATAACCTCACTTTTGATTTTTTTTTGGTGTATTTTTAAATTTAAAAGAAGATATGTAATTTTGGTCGTTTTTTGTAAGGATACTGGTGGTGTATTATTTCCCTATAAAAAGGTAAGGAAAAGTTTTTGACGCTAATTTTGCTGATTAAGGTAGTTATGAGATTTGGGCAACCATTAGCTTCTGATGAGAAAAAGAAAATGGTAAAACACGTCTGCAAAATATATGCATGTAATTTTAGGTGCTAAAAAATTGATGAATTTTTAGCAAAAAAGTACTATTCTTATTATAATTTTATTTCTTGTATGTATAAACCATCAACAAGTTCTTATTTTTAATTTTATTTTTAATTTAGCGTAATTTTTTTCCTGTATAAACGCAGCTTTATATTAATGAAACCATATAACTATGAGATACTATAACGGTCCAAATTTACTGACATTGCATTTTCCAGAAAAAGTCGTAGCGATAATAACTCTCCTAATCAAGTTAGCCTATCAAAAATGCAGAGCCAAAAACAGTCCTGGACACCAGCAGCAGCAGCTCATAGTTATATGAATTAATTGGTTTTTTTTTACTTTTTTCGCACTTTTTGCAGGCAAGAGCTAAAGATATGAGATTCTCTGCATCAATAATAATAAAATCAAATTTTTTAATTAAATTGTTCATTATAAAAATAAAATAATTAATTTTTTGTTGGCAATGAAAATAATGACTAGCAAAACAATCAAGGCTAATTTTTTACTTACTGTAACTTAGTACATCTTTTTTATTTTTTATTTAGTTAATTCACTTTCTGTGAAAAATCTTACATATAATTTATTTATTTAAACGTTCGGGGAATGTGGGGGAATACCGTGCACCTAAGGAAAATTCTTAACAGTTTCACAACCACTAATACAAAAAATATAAAATTAATCTGAATACCTCATCTATTTTGTTGTTAACACATTCTTAATTAGGTTTTAAAAAAAAAATTATATATAATAATTATGTTTTTTAAGATTGCTAAAAGTTCGGAATATCTTAAAAAAAGATTAAAAACATTTAAATAAGAGAACAAATAATAATTTACCATATGACTTAACGAGGAGTACAACCACGCATAATCGCGAGGTACCACAGGTAAATAACAATATATCATCGCTTATTGACATTGCTTATTTCATAAGAGAAAAAAGTTAAAATAAACGCACTGGAGCAATATAAAGACGTTTTTGACATAAACATTTTGAAAACGATGGACGGAAAACCTGTGCTTATATACTTGATGGAGAACTATGAGCCATATGCAATTACATGTCCCAGGAAAATTCCGTACGCATGGCTGGATCCAGTGAAAAAGGTATTAGACGATATGTTAGCACAAGGTATCATTACACCAGTCCTAGACACACCTACTGAATCTGTTCCTTTGATATCTGTCAAGAAGGGGAGATGTGGTAGTCTTAGACATTTAGTAGTAGAGATTTACTAAGATCTAAAATAGTAACCCCCACATGTCTAAATATTTACACCTGTGGGTGGTAGTAAATTTTAAAACCAATCTTCAAGAAACACTTACCCATACAGAAAAGACACAAAGTTATTATTTATTTTGTATTGTTATTGCAAAATACCACTGAAAAACTGCCTTTTTTCTAAAAATACACCATATTTTAGAAGAGAATGCCCTAAAACTAATTTTTTTTGACAGGTTTCAAAATGGCAAATGGTGAATACGCCAAAAATTTGGCACATAATAGTTTCATTATTTGTGTTTGAGGTTATAAAGTTGGTGATTTTTTAGACTGCCTCAAGAGGGTGGTTTAAATTTATAGCCCCCAGAAAGAATTGTTTTGTGGCATTTGGTAATATGTTCGATTATAATTTTCCTAAGTAACCGTTTTTACAAGGATTCATTTACCTTATTTAATATCCCAAGTTGTTCATACCCAATAAAACACCTTCTATTTTGTCCAGAAAAACGCCATAGTTTGAACCCGTTTTCAGCACAAAAAATATATTTATGAGGGCACTACGAGGCAAAACAAACATAAGTGAAAGTCACTGATTATGCACGAAAAATATACCAAACAAAAAACCCAAAACAACTATATTAATTTATTTACAAACTGAAAGTAGAACATTGAGGTTATCTAAAAGCTCAGTTAAAAATCTTTCCTTACTCAATCTGCTGTAGCTGTAGCTTTTATCAGTAGAGGTTGATGCATGCCAAGGTGCAAGCAGAGGTAAAACATCCGAACTCGCTGTTTGTAATTGAACGCAGCGCTAATATTTTTAAACTGACATTTCGACAGTAACAGAAATGTGAAAAAAAACTTACATTTAAGTTTTTTAATATATTTCATAAATCAAAACGCATTTTAAATAAATACAAAATTAATCTTACTTTTTTATTACTCATCTAAATCGTTGTGTGACATCAAGTATTAATTGGAAAAATTAGTTAACAAGGAAAAGTTTTAATTAGAGTGACATATAACCTCAATGTTAATTTATTCTACAGAGTGTTTACTATTTAAACCCCGCGTGGGTTTTAATTTTTTATTTTTTTTTTCTTCTAAATTGAAAATTTCCCCTTAAATCCAACAAAAGATTGTGTTAAGATAATTATTCAATAAACAAATTTATTAAAATTCTTCTTATAAATCAAGCTATGTCCAAAAATCAAGGAGGGTTGGTTTAGAATGCTTAAAACCAAAAATTTTCCTTAAACTTAGGACCTTTCTAAAACAGACTAAATCTTTTTAGTAAATCACACCGTTAAAAGTTCGACAGTTGTCAATAAAGCATTTATTAAAACCCAAACATAACAGTTTATATATAGAGTGCTAGTGCTATTACTTCGCGCGCGGCATTCCCGCACTAGCCCCCATACGAGAGAAATGATCTACTGCGCCTCTGGTGGTGCATTTTTGTTGACATTAGCTAAAAGATGAGTGAAATATAATTTTTTAATTAAAATCGACAAAATGTTTAGCCCCTAACCTAGGGGCCTTGTTAACAGAAACAAAATTTTTTTCGGTATAGTAGGCTTGTAGGTAATAGCATAAACTACCAAGACTGAGATTCAGATGTGCAAGTGCATTAGTATGGAACGTATGAGGGATAGTTTAAAAACACATTTTGGTCTCTTTTGCCCCCTAAGTGCGGCACATGTAATTTTTGATGACACACATGGGTACTTTTAAGAAAAAAATATTGACACCCTAACCCGAGGTGTGGTGATTTTCTGTACACTAAAAGACACTTTTTACCAGATTTTTCTGTTAAAAATGCCTCAGAATGCCATAAATTGCCTTAAAATGCATAGAATTCCTCTAAATTCCTCTGAAATGCCTCGGAGTAATGCTTCAAAATGCCACGAAAGCCATTGGCGTGTACACCAAAGTGCATTATCGAGTCATAACGAGCCTCACCCTACTTTTTGACTGCAGAATTTTTGGAGCTTTGGTGGGTTGGGTGGCTTTTCTAAAAATGACAAACCTGTCAGAAACAGCAAAATTTAGAAGCATGTCAACTTGACTGAACAGAAGGCCAAATTGACTGAAAACGGGACCGTAACAACAAACATTACCTGGTAAAAGAAAAAAAGTCCTTCTAAAGAAGTCCCTGCGGTTTTTCTGGTCTGTTGAAAAAAAAATAGCTATATTGCGTTGCTACAGTCAGTTCCAATTTTATTTGGATAAAACCTAACCCTAATGACCCGCTGAGTGAAACTAGGTTTGAAATTTGACAGAAACTCGCCCTGGATTGTTGGTGTTGTCACATTTGAAGTTTTTAGGTTAGGTTTTTTCTGATAGAAATTTTGGCGGAAAGAGTATAAGTCAGTCCAACGATCTGTCGCTCGCTTGATTGACAAGTCACGGAGGGCTAACAAAGCGATTTTCCATAAGACGTAGTGTTAACCATAGAGAAAGTAATAGCTACGCGAGAGTGATCAATACTGTGTTATACTTGGGGAATAATGTTTGTCGGCGACACGAGCGCAGCCAGTGGCTACAGGAAGGAACTACTTATACAGCCAGAGGCATAAAAAAATACATATATTCTTTTGGTTAATTTTTTACAGACACTTACTTATTTAAAAATAAAAAGTAATGAAAAAATTAGTATTAGCTTTTTAGTATTAAAAAGCTAATACTAATTTTTACTACTGTTCCATGCAGATAAAAAACTTTCTTTAGCTTACAAAAAGTTTTTTGGACCCTTTAACAAAATTTAGTAGGTATTTATTGTTATCAATGGAACATTGCTTTGCTTCAGTGAAATGAAGCCTAGTGCTCACCGCGTCGTAGTACAGGTTTGTACCTAGGCAACGGCAGGCCTAGGTACAAACCTTTATCATGTACGCATGCTTTTGCATTTTGCATTTTGTCGCCTTTTGACCAATACATTTGATTTGATCCACCATCGTGGTTTAAAAATGCCAGCCATTTTTTAAAATGGGATAAAAAATGTTATTGATTAGGCAGGTTATCAGTGAATAAAATCGGTCTTAACTGAAAAAGCTGCGCCTCTTTAAATTTTTTCCGGTTTTAGAGACACCAGATATTTATTTGGTTGTCATCTTCATGAGATCACCCTGTAAAGATAAAAATATATTATTTTCATAAAAAGTTTTCGAAAAAAAACATTGAAATCGGACCACTAGAACGAAAGATAGAAAATTTTCCAAAGATTCAAATGGCAGCCATATTTAAAGGCGACCATTTTGGTGTTCTACAGGTATTCAAAAATGGTTCTGGATCTAAATAGTTTTTCAATCAAAAGGTGCACGATTTTTTCGATATAAGCGGCATATCCAACGTACTATGATCAAAATTTTGGAGGAAAAATGATTTGTTTACATTTTGATCATGGAACAAGAAAATTATTTTAAAATACCTTAAAATTCTGCCACCGGTAAACCTAGTTTGACACGCATTAGTATAATTCTTCATTACTTGCACTTTTTGACACTGACAAGTTATAACAAAATGTACCGTTATTTTTGGCCAGACAAAGCTGGAAATGGGGGAAAATATTTTGAATTGATGCGTCTATATAAGTGATGCTTTTATCGCAAAAATTATTAATAAAAAAGTGTGCAAAAAAGTTTTATAAATTTTAGTAACAATATTATCAGCACCTTAGATTAAATAAAGCAAAGATACCTGGTCCAACGAAAACTCCTTGGCAGATAATAACCATTGTTTATTTACAAAATTTGCAACATTCGACGAAACCAAAACAATGAGTTGGAATATACTCCACACCGAGAAAAAATTTCATTAACGATTCAACAAACATCGACTGCCACAATCAAAAACAGCCAGTCTTTTTGATTTAAAAATTCAAAAAAAAAACAGCAAAAATTAAAAAACAAAAAAGAAATTAAAAAAAAATAATGAAAAACAAATTTTGAAAAAATTAAAAAAGAAATATAAACAATTAAAAAAAAATTCAAAAAAATTCTAAAAAGTTTTAATCATTTTATTGTCTCTTTCATTTTCCGGGCTATGTTTTATTTTCCAGTCCCATCTTTGTAAACTTTCCGTACAAAAAATTGTATTGAGAGTGGGTACTTTCTGGTCTGTTAAAAAAAATCTTTAGCAGCCGCAATCAAAGACCCTGACTAGTATTTGAGTATAATACCCCCACCGCTACCTTTGAGGGGGAGGGAGGTGGAAAACTCTGTTAAAGGCCCAAACTGTCGTCTTCTAGACTCTGTTGGGACCCCAAGACTACGCTGGAACCCCAAATTGTCTTTAAAACTTCGTTGAGGTCCCACACTGTCTTTAGAACATCGGTGGGCTCCCAAACATTCTTTAAGACTACGTTGAGACTCCAAACTATCTTTAAGACTCCATTGAGGTCCCAAACTGTCTTTAAGAGAGTTTGGTAAACTAAACTGTCTTTAGGACTCCAATGGGGTCCCAAATGTCCTTGAGAACTCTACTGAGGTTACAAATTGTCTTTAAGACTCTGGTGTGGCACCAAGATTATGCTGTCCTTAAAACTCCGTCAAGGTCTCAAACTGTCTTATCACTCGGTTGGGGTCCCAAGATTATTCTGTAACTTCAAACGTCTTGAAGACTCCGTTGGGTCCCATCAATCTGTCTTTAAGATTTCATTGTGGCACCAAGTCTACGCCGGGATCCCAAACTGTCTTTAAAACTCCAATAAGCTCCCACAATGTTTTTAAGACTCCGGTGGGATCTCAAGACTACTATGGAACCTCAAACTGTCTTGGGTCCTTAAGATTACTTTTGCGTGAAATGAATAGCAAGACAAAGAGATTATAGGTTATGTACTAATTTGTACATTAGGCGTTAGGTGGTCTTTGTATTTTCAGTCTGCTTGACTTGGGTGCAACGTATATTTCATGCAAGCCCCATTTTCTCATCCCACTGTGCAATAAAGCGAAATGGGAAGGTGGAACTTTCATGCAATTACGGATTTTGCACCATGTCAAGGGAGCTAAAAAATAGGAAGTTTTTAAGAAGGTATTAACAGCAAAACTAATGCGAAAGAGAAGTGCTTACCTTTGAAAACTTTTATGTAAGCTTTCAGCAATTTTGTAAACGTGAACCATGGTAACTTTCGTTGGTCCTGGTAATCAAATACTTCTATAATGGCAATCAAATCTCTTTTACCCCCATATCCACGGTAAAAATATTCGGATTAGTTTAGCTAATCCATGCTCCCTCTTTGTTCATTTATATGAGATCAACAGAAAAAAAGAATGGATTACTTAGCCAATCGCGATTAAGTTCTACGGTGCATTTAGGAGATAATAAAACGACTTTGATGGCGTTAATCTGGTGGCGTCGATTGCGATAATTAGAAAATTCAATAACTGTTACAAAAAAAGCCCAGTCAGACTTTTTGATTAGATGATTTTTCTCGGCGCATATCGTTCTAAACGTTAGAGAGAGAAAGGGAAAGCGACGGAGATATGTAGGGTTTGACGCAGTTGCAAAAACAATCCTAAATGAACAGGTGGATGTCAGAGCGAGCGTTTGTTTTGCCGCGGTCATTCTTGAGCTGTGAGCATGCATTGATGTGCTTTGGCTGTTGAGTGATCGATTTCTCTCGGGGCTTCGAAAATTGGGTCCCAAGATTTCCCAGCTAATAATAGGGATATTTTGGAACGCTTATTTGTCACTTCCTAGTGGTTGTGGTAATTACTGAGTCTGTGCAATAGCTAAACGTCATTTCTTTGTGGTAATTAACTACTACCACTGCCGTAAGCTACGAATCCATTTCGTTGTAGTTGTGGTTATTTTGTTGGTTAATTTTAGAGTATTTTGGCACAATTAATTTAAAAATTAACAAAATATTACCAGTTTCCAACATATAAAACACTTATTTTGTTAAATATAGCCCCATTTTTTGTTTTTTCTCCCTCCAAATTTTTTTTCGAGTAACAGTTTTTAATGTGTTCCAAAAACTCTGGTAAAATCGAGGCGTGGTAATGGTAGTGGTTATTAAATACTACCACAGCGGCTGTCAAAGTTGTCGAAATTTTAAGCGGTCTCCGTAAGCATCGGGTATCTTTACTGTATTTAATCTAATAGCAAATTTTTGTGAGCTTACTATAGTTACTATTGCTCTCTTTTTCTAAGAGAGAGATCCAGCATATTAAAACTAGGAAAATGGTATGTAAAATCCGCCTGTACATCCTTCGACCCCCGTATACCTGTTAACGATATCAAGGAGATGCGCAGAGGGAGCTTTCTCTGGTAAGCTTGATCTCTCTCAGACCGATGCAATTAAAAGAAGAGAACAATAGTAACTATAGTAAGCTCACAAAAAATTGCTATAGTATCGGCACACATGGTAAAAGTCAAATTAAAGAAAACTATGCAGCACTGGTCCAACTGTGACCAACTGTCTTTTTAGGGAGAAACAAAATTACCAAACGTTAGATCGAAAATTTTCGCGAACAGGTGACGTCAATTAAATCTGCATAAACTTCGGGTGTAAAATACTGTAGGACCAACTAACAGCCTTGGAAAGTGCACCTATTATATACGTCCCTTGCATACGTCCTATGTACGTACTCTTTATCCGAAGATTATACACGAGGTACGTAGCTGGAGCGTAACTTTGCTATCTGGGTTCGTAAAACTTCTCTAGTCTAAATGCACTGTCTTTTCTAGATGGATTATTCCACTCATGTGCTAAACGTCCAATAAGACAAGTCTGATTTTAGAGAAGTACAGTGATAATTATTTTAAATTACGTCAAGTGATAAGGATTCAGGTACACTGTATATAGTGAAGGGGCATGTGTAAGTCCGTCGGATTTTGAATGAAGGAGTTTTGTGACTATTATATGTGGGATTGATAGCTCTTTAGTCACATAAGCAAGTGTTACTGGATGTCCTGTTTGCATACGTGTAGAAAGGGGTGATATGACGACATATTTTAAGATGGCTGCCAAAAATCATAAAAAATACCACTTTTGCAACCGGGGCATGATTATACCCGATTCCATATAACTCGACAACGAGGATTCCAAAAAAATTACTTTCAGGGTCAAAAAACAGGGTCAAAAAACAAATTTTTGCCATTTTCTCTAAAAAAAATCTTAATAATTCGACATTTTGTCAGACTAAATTCAAATGTACCGCAAACCGCATATATGTCAAATTCGAAAGTAAAGAATATAGTGAAGGGGCATGTGTAAGTCCGTGGGATTTTGAATGAAGTAGTTTTGTGACTATATGGGATTGATAGCTCTTTAGTCACATAATTAAGTGTTACTGGATGTTTTGTTCGCATCCGTGTAGAAGGGGTTGATATAACGACATCTTTTAAGATGGCGGCCAAAAATCATAAAAAATACAACTTTTGCAACCGGGGCATAATTATACCCTATTGCATATAATTCGACAACGAGAATTCCAAAAAAATTTACTTTCAAGGTTATCCGACCTTGAATAACCTTTAAAATAGCAAAAAACAAGATTTTTGCAATTTTCTTTTCAAAAAATCTTAATAATTCGAGGTTCCGTTCGTCCAACTTTAAGTCTACCTTAAGCTATTAGGCATGTAAGCCAAATTCGATCCCTAGAGTTTGATGCAGTTTGCAGCTTCATGGCCTTGAAAAATACCTCAGTAAAATTAACATAATTCAAAAATTACATACTAAATTGGTTCAGCTATGACGCGTTTCAATATGGCGGCTGATATATCAAAATGGCTAACCATAACCATATTTTATTTTGTTCAATGTCGTAAAAAAGTGAAAACGACAAGGTGGCCATTAATTCTTGTTGACTTATCGCCGCTTACTTTGCAAAAAAGTTTATTTGATGCATGACCTTGATATCTTGAAAATCACATGTACAAGTGAAAAACCAGCTTTTTGTGATGTTTTTTTTTTAAATTTACCACTACGCAAAAGCTTTCAGTTCCGTAGATGAAATTAACATCTTAGCCATAAATAAACTCTTAATTTTAAACCTCTTTACTATTTTTTTTATATGGCGTCCCAGATGTTTATGTTATACCGCGGTAAAAATTACCTATATGCCTGTCGTTTTTATTAAGTTTCAAAACTGTGAATTTTAGGTTCTGCTCACTCGTCTAGCCAACAAAGTCATTTAGATAACCTATAAGAGAGTTAGCAAAAGTTAGATATGTATTACCAAACTGAACCAGTGGTTTTAGATGCTATTTTTCAAAATGACGGTCGAAAAAGCATAAAAAATTCTAATTATTCCAGTAGGGCATGACTGCACTTGTTTTTTAGCATTGACAATAAAATTCAAAGATGAGGATTTAACAGCTATTTAGTCACACATTCATGTGCCACCGCATCCCTGTAGAAGTTCCGAAACTTAATAAAAACGGCCGGTCATTTTTACCGGGGTATAGCATAAACATCTGGAACTCCGTATCAAAAAACAATGGTAGGAAGGTTTAAAATAAAGTGTTTGTTTATGGCCTAGATGTTAATTTCATCTCCTGCGCTTAAAATTTTTGCGTAGTGGTAAATTCGAAAAACATCACAAAAAGCTGTTTTTTTTAATTGTACATGGTATTTTCAAAGTCAATAAAGGTCATGCATCAACTAAACTTAATAATAATGACAGAAAATAGCAAAAACCTAGTTTTTTGCGATTTTCAAGGTTATTTAAGGTCGGATGAGCTTGAAAGTGAATTTTTTCGAATCCCCGCTCTCGAGTTATATGAAATTGAGTATAATCATGCCCCGGTTGCAAAAGTTGGATCTTTTATGATTTTTGTCCCCCATATTAAAATATGACGTCATATCAACTTCTTCTACACGGATGCGAGCAAAACAAGATTTGGTCGGTAACACTTGACTGTGTGACTAAAGAGTTATCAATCCCACATAATCACAATACTCCCTCATTCAGAATCCCACGGGATAGAAATTGTCGACATATGCAGACAGATTTTTCGGTAAAACCGGGGTTTAGTAATTCTTTAGGTTGGATATAATGCGTTAAAGCATTTTTAAAGTGTGTAAACTGACCCTAAAATCGGATTTAAACCGATAAACCGCTTTTTTAAATAAGACTAAAATATAATTGATTTAGCGCTTAAAGAGATTTTATGGTTGAGCCAGGTTGAACCTTAAAATAATTTAGTTAAATACCTGTTAAATTATTTTTGGATGTGCTAAAATACAGTTATAGTAGGACACGTTTTTTGAGTGAACTTTGATTGAAAGAAATTAATACCACTTTATGTCTTACACGCTTTAAACAATTACAATTTTTGCTGATTTTTTTAATAAAAATGGCAAAATAAAAATGATATGCACGACACCACTAAAGATAACAGACAGTTGACAAAACATAAATTCTTATTAAACAATTGCCTTAAATTATTTCCATCTTTCTCCAAAATACTTTTTATAGCCTGCTGTCTCTTTTTAACCACCTAAAATAATTCTCATTTTAACAGAGAAAAAATGTTTTTTGGCAGTATTTTTTTGGAACGCTTGAAAAATGTGAGTTTTTTATTCTAGAAATCGAAAGTTTGAATCTATCGAAAGTTTGGAAAGAAATCTTTAAAATGTGAGAAAAATATAGCATAAAAATTTTAAAAACATGGTAAAAATTGCTTAAATAAAAACTTTAACCCCTTAAATTATGCTAAAATATTTTAAGCCAGTATGAAAAAATTTTTAACCGGCCTTATATACAAGCGCTTTAAAAGTAAATGAGAGGATTTTGAGGTAAATATACAGACACCACCTCGAACTGCTTAACACAAACAAAATATCTTATCCCTCGACTTCTTGTAGCTCTCTGACCACTAGGGCCGTCTCAAAAAAAAGTGCAACTTTTGTTCCTTGTTGGAAGTATATTTCTTCTATACCTTTATCAAAAACACGAATTTATTAATTACCCGTAAATAAAACCAAACCATGGCTATTTTGGTTACCGATGCAAAAATAGTAGATTTCAGAACTAGTGGCTCGTTTAAAAACATTGTCAAAACATCAAAATGTCAAAAATTAATATGTCGCATCAATAAACGTCACTGAGTAAAAAGGCACATCGCTATGGAAACCATTGTTATTTCGTTTCCCAGCCGCCTTTATTTACGGTGTATAGATGGTGTGTTGCGAGAAGTGCTCTTCGTTCGAGATTTTTAAAATTATTTTCCTGTTTTTCTTGGATTTTTTGATAAAGGTAATAAAAAAAATAGTTGTTAACTCGCGTTTTTAAATACCTCGTTGGGCTCGTTATTTAAACCAACGCTTGTAAAAAATATCCAGACTTTTCTTGGGTGTATCTACACTTTCAGGGGTATATTCAGACTTTTCCATGGTGTACTCGGACATTTTCACACTGTATCCAGGTTTTTCCAGAGTGTATCTAGACATTTCCAGGGTTTTTCCAGACTTTTCCAGAGTTTATCCAGACTTTTCCAGAGTTCATCCAGACTTTTCCAGGGTGTTTCCAGACCTTCCAGAGTGTTTCCAGGCTTTTTCAGGGTCTTTCCAGACTTTTACAGAATATATTCAGACTTTTCCAGAGTCTTTCCAGACTTTTCCAGAGTGTTTTCAGACTTTTTCAGAGTCTTTCCAGACTTCTTCAGACTTTTTCAAAGTATATCCAGACTTTTCCAGGTTCTTTCCAGACTTTTCCAGAGTTTTTTCAAACTTTCTAGAGTGTATCCAGACTTTTCCAGGGTCTTTCCAGACTTTTCCAGAGTGTATCCAGATTTTTCCAGGGTCTTTCCAGACTTTTCCAGAGTATATCCAGACTTTTCCAGGATCTTTCCAGACTTTTCTAGGGTTTTTGCAGACTTTCCAGAGTGTATCCAGACTTTTCCAGGGTCTTTCCGGATTTTTCCAGAGTGTATCCAGACTTTTCCAGGGTCTTTCCAGACTTTTCCAGAGTGTTTCAAGATGTTTCCAGGGTCTTTCCAGACTTTTCCAGAGTCGTTCCAGACTTCTCCAGACTTTTCCAGAGTAAATCCAGACTTTTCCAGGTTCTTTTCAGACTTTTTCAGAGTTTTTCCAGACTTTTCCAGAGTTTTTCCACACTTTCTAGAGTGTATCCAGACTTTTCCAGGGTCTTTCCAGACTTTTCCAGAGTGTGTCCAGATTTTTCCAGGGTTTTTCCAGACTTTTCCAAAGTATATCCAGATTTTTCCAGGATCTTTCCAGACTTTTCTAGGGTTTTTGCAGACTTTCCAGAGTGTATCCAGACTTTTCCAGGGTCTTTCCGGACTTTTCCAGAGTGTATCCAGACTTTTCCAGGGTCTTTCCAGACTTTTCCAGAGTGTTTTCAGATGTTTCCAGGGTCTTTCCAGACTTTTCCAGAGTCTTTCCAGACTTCTCCACAGTGTTTCCAGACTTTTCCAGGGTCTTTCCAGACTTTTGCAGAGTGTATCCAGACTTTTCCAGGATCTTTCCAGACTTTTCCAGGGTCTTTCCAGACCTTTACAGATTATATCCAGACTTTTCTAGAGTATATCCAGACTTTTCCAGGGTCTTTCCAGACTTCTTCAGACTTTTTCAGAGTGTATCCAGACTTTTTCAGGGTCTTTCCAGACTTTTCCAGAGTCGTTCCATACTTCTCCAGACTTTTACAGAGTATATCCAGACGTTTCCAGGTTCTTTCCAGACTTTTCCAAAGTTTTTCCAGACTTTTCCAGAGTTTTTCCACACTTTTCCAGAGTTTTTCCACACTTTATAGAGTGTATCCAGACTTTTACAGAATATATTCAGACTTTTCCAGAGTCTTTCCAGACTTTTCCAGAGTGTTTTCAGACTTTTTCAGAGTCTTTCCAGACTTCTTCAGACTTTTTCAAAGTATATCCAGACTTTTCCAGGTTCTTTCCAGACTTTTCCAGAGTTTTTGCAAACTTTCTAGAGTGTATCCAGACTTTTCCAGGGTCTTTCCAGACTTTTCCAGAGTGTATCCAGATTTTTCCAGGGTCTTTCCAGACTTTTCCAGAGTATATCCAGACTTTTCCAGGATCTTTCCAGACTTTTCTAGGGTTTTTGCAGACTTTCCAGAGTGTATCCAGACTTTTCCAGGGTCTTTCCGGATTTTTCCAGAGTGTATCCAGACTTTTCCAGGGTCTTTCCAGACTTTTCCAGAGTGTTTCAAGATGTTTCCAGGGTCTTTCCAGACTTTTCCAGAGTCGTTCCAGACTTCTCCAGACTTTTCCAGAGTAAATCCAGACTTTTCCAGGTTCTTTTCAGACTTTTTCAGAGTTTTTCCAGACTTTTCCAGAGTTTTTCCACACTTTCTAGAGTGTATCCAGACTTTTCCAGGGTCTTTCCAGACTTTTCCAGAGTGTGTCCAGATTTTTCCAGGGTTTTTCCAGACTTTTCCAAAGTATATCCAGATTTTTCCAGGATCTTTCCAGACTTTTCTAGGGTTTTTGCAGACTTTCCAGAGTGTATCCAGACTTTTCCAGGGTCTTTCCGGACTTTTCCAGAGTGTATCCAGACTTTTCCAGGGTCTTTCCAGACTTTTCCAGAGTGTTTTCAGATGTTTCCAGGGTCTTTCCAGACTTTTCCAGAGTCTTTCCAGACTTCTCCACAGTGTTTCCAGACTTTTCCAGGGTCTTTCCAGACTTTTGCAGAGTGTATCCAGACTTTTCCAGGATCTTTCCAGACTTTTCCAGGGTCTTTCCAGACCTTTACAGATTATATCCAGACTTTTCTAGAGTATATCCAGACTTTTCCAGGGTCTTTCCAGACTTCTTCAGACTTTTTCAGAGTGTATCCAGACTTTTTCAGGGTCTTTCCAGACTTTTCCAGAGTCGTTCCATACTTCTCCAGACTTTTACAGAGTATATCCAGACGTTTCCAGGTTCTTTCCAGACTTTTCCAAAGTTTTTCCAGACCTTTCCAGAGTTTTTCCACACTTTTCCAGAGTTTTTCCACACTTTATAGAGTGTATCCAGACTTTTCCAGGATCTTTACAGACTTTCCAAAGTATATCCAGACTTTTCCAGGGTCTTTCCAGACTTTTCCAGACTTTTCTAGGGTTTTTGCAGACTTTCCAGGGTCTTTCCGGACTTTTCCAGGGTCTTTCCAGACTTTTCCAGAGTGTTTCCAGACTTTTCCAGGGTCTTTCCAGACTTTTGCAGAGTGTATCCAGACTTTACCAGGATCTTTCCAGACTTTTCCAGGGTCTTTCCAGACCTTTACAGATTATATCCAGACTTTTCTAGAGTATATCCAGACTTTTCCAGGGTCTTTCCAGACTTCTTCAGACTTTTTCAGAGTGTATCCAGACTTTTTCAGGGTCTTTCCAGACTTTTCCAGAGTCGTTCCATACTTCTCCAGACTTTTACAGAGTATATCCAGACGTTTCCAGGTTCTTTCCAGACTTTTCCAGAGTTTTTCCAGACTTTTCCAGAGTTTTTCCACACTTTATAGAGTGTATCCAGACTTTTCCAGTGTCTTTACAGACTTTCCAAAGTATATCCAGACTTTTCCAGGGTCTTTCCAGACTTTTCCAGACTTTTCTAGGGTTTTTGCAGACTTTCCAGGGTCTTTCCGGACTTTTCGAGGGTCTTTCCAGACTTTTCCAGAGTGTTTCCAGACTTTTCCAGGGTCTTTCCAGACTTTTGCAGAGTGTATCCAGACTTTCCCAGGATCTTTCCAGACTTTTCCAGGGTTTTTCCAGACCTTTACAGAGTATATCCAGACTTTTATAGAGTATATCCAGACTTTTCCAGGGTCTTTCCAGACTTTTCACGGATCTTTCCAGACTTTCCAGAAGGTATCCAGACTTTTTCAGGGTCTTTCCAAACTTTTCCAGAGTCTTTTTAGACTTCTCCAGGTTGCATCCAGTCTTTGCTAGGGTGCACGGACTTTTCCAATACATTTTATATGTGCTCTATATATATATATATATAGATTAAGACTTTATTGTTTCCAAAAACATTTCGTTTCACATGTTCTATATATATATATATATATATATATATATTCGTATACATAAGATTTTTGTCCATTAATCACGCATTAACTGCTAAACCGATTTGTATAAAATTTGACAAGACAATAGGGTGTGACCTGGATTTTATCTTAAGCTACTTTTTATTTAACATTTCGTTTCATACCTCGAGATATATGGCACAGAAAATTGAATTTTTCAATTGTATTTTTTATGTGATATATATACATATTTGTCAAAAATTTTGGTGCCATTCAACTAAAATTTTTATAAGCTTTCCAAGGAGGTATCACATTTTTTTTTAGGGATGAAGTTTTTTGGGGGTAGCTCCGAAGGGCCTACTAGGAGAATGCTCAAAAACAATAGGGGTCTGTGCGTCAACAAAAGTATGTAAAATTTTGTTATGATTAGTGAAGGAGTTTTTGAGTTAGAGTGGCTACAAAGTAGGCGACAGACAGACCGACAGAAAGAGCGACGGCGTCTGGATTCGTGCTTATCACTATTCGAAACCTCAAAATTCGTGGAGGATCATGAAAATCTCGAAGTGCGATTTTTCGATGATTACATTGCTTCCCTTAAGTAAGGGAAGTAAAAAGCACTATTTTAGCCACTAGTTGCGAAGAAAAAAGGTAATGCTGACAAAATCTTATTCTTCAAATCAACGCTTAACGCTTGTAAACAATTACTATTTCAGCCTCTGCGCTGGTTGTAAAAACTTTTTTGTTTCGGACGTATGAAGGTTATAATCACTTCGAGATTTACTCTAAAAGTTTTGATGATAAATATACTATATTTAATTTACGGTAAAATATAAATGGACAACTGCCCCCCTAGTTAAGCAAATAATTACAAACACAGCGCAATATCTTTTAAACTTGGACTTGATTTAATTACTTATTTGGTGCTAGAACGACTAGTTGGGTTATTATTTTCTATTAACATACCTATCTAGCCACTTTATTCATCGTAATTTTTAAAAATTTCACTGTTGCTTAAATGTTTATTTAACTCACAAACAAGTTTCTAAAAATGCGCAGTCTTTTAAACATCTTTGTTTCTTCACTTAGATACATTTTTCTAGGTCTATTTTTTGTGTTGTTTTTGTGTGATAATGGAGTTTCTAGTGAGGAACCAATAGTGACTTGTGAGGATGGTGTATTACAAGGGACTTATTTAAAAACCAAAGGGGGTAGAACTATAAATGCTTTTATGGGAATACCTTATGCGAAGCCACCTGTTGGTGAGCTTAGATTTAAGGTAGGCAGCTAACAGTATTTCGGCCCTGCTAAGCCAGACCCCCGTATTTAACAAAAACTGTACAAATATGATTTTTGGCTTTATTAGATTATTTCCTCTGCAAAAATGTGATTTTTGTCAAATACGGCGATTTAACTTAGCAGGGCAGATTTACAAGGTTTGCTGTTTTTTTCGAAAATAACATAACATAATTATAAAAAGGTTTACTATTTTAAACGTATAAAGAGTTTCACCCAGAATTTGCTTGTGTTTTTTTTTGGTAAGTAAAGTTTATTAAAGTAAAACTTTGATATTAAAATATTAAAAAAAGTTTCTTTTTATACCTTCATCAAAAACATGATTTTAGTAACTCTCTGCAGATAACTAAAGCATGGCTTTTTTGGTTACCGATGCAAAAAAAAAATTTTTTTTTGATCACAGGTGCAAAAAAAGATTTCGGTCCGTCCGAAAATAGTAATATTGAAAAAATCTAATTATTCTTGCCTAAAAATTGAGCCATTTCCACCAGTTTTCACCACAAGTATTTACGAAAAAATCATTTAAAAACATCGTCAAAATATCAAACTGTCAACGATTAAACGAATAAAAAAGCACATCGCCATGGAAACCACCATAGTTATTTCATTTAGCAGCCGCCTTGATTTCTAGTGTAAAAAGTTTTGTGTTCACTTTTATTAACTTTAAGAAAAAAATATACTCTTTTCGAAAGTTATATTTTTGTGTAGGTGCCGTCCCTAAATAGTTATTCTGATAAAAATGAAAATCTTCTATATACGTCCTACTGTCAAAACCTGTCAAAAATATGTCATTTTTTCACAAAATGTAAAAAAAATATTTAATATTATAGAGCATTTCATTTTAGACAAAAAAAGTCAAACAAGTATTTTTGTAGTACTAACCGTTTTTTATAAACGTCATTTAAATGTTTGAAAAATAGACAAAATTTTCACATTTTGAATTTTAATGCTGGTAATTAAAAAAAATATGTTTTCTGAAAAAGCGATGTAAAACCTGAAAGAGAACATATTTTCGCTAAAATAACGTTAGAATGTTTTTTACATCACTTATATTTTCTATATAAAAATAAAGTTAGTTGAAGAAAATGCTAAAGTCATGTCGATTGTATTGAACGTCTTTGCACCAAGATTTTTCTATAAACCTAAACTTCTAAAAAAAATACAATTATGTGCTAAGTAGGTAGTCTTATTACCTATCAAACGACAGTAAAAAAGTTTTCGTTTTCTTATGTTTATTAAGTGAAAATAAGAAATAACCAAATTTCTGCAACATAAGAAAAATAATTTTTTGAGTAACCGTAATACTGACTAGTACATGATGCTTGGTGCTCCGATAATTTTTTCAAATGTTCTATAAGACCCTTCAAATTCACCGGCATTAAGGGGGCAGGATAGAGGCAGGAATAAGGATAGTACCTTATATAGTCAATATTTGTTTTTATTTTATTGTATATAAAAATATGTCTTTTAGAGAGTTTCTTTTATTTAATTCCGCCAGTGGTTACCTTTTCAAATCTAGTCGAAACTTTTTACTGTCGTTTGATAGGTGATAAGAGTAACTATTTAGAAAAATAATTGTTCTTTTTAGAGTTTAGTTTTATGGAAAAATCTTGGTGCAAAAAAGTTCAATACAATCGACATGATTTTACCATTTTCTTCAACTTATTTTATTTTTGTATAGAAACTTTAAGTGATGCAAAAAAAAGTTGTAATTTTTTTTATCGAAAATATGTTCTCTCTCCGGTTACCCATCGCTTTTTCAGAAAATATATTTTTTTAACTAACAGCATTAAAATTGAAAATGTGATAATTTTTCCATTTTTTAAATGTTTAAATAACGTTTATAAAAAAATGGTTAGTACTACAAAAATGCTTCTGTGACTTTTTTTTATCTAGAATGGAATGCTCTATAAGCCAAAATTTTTATTTTTTAAAAATATTTTTTTTTACATTTTGGGAAAAAATTACATATTTTTGATAGGTTCTGACAGCAGGAAAATTTTAATTTTTATCAGAATAACTATTTACGGACGTCATCTACACAAAAAAAATACCTTTCGAAAAGACTATATTTTTTTTCTTAAAATCAATCAAAAAGTGAACTTTGCGAGAAGTTTTTCTTGGATTTTTTTAAAGGTATTAAAAAAAATAGTGTTAACAACTCGCGGCTAAACTGTGCTTTTTTTTACTCGCGTTTCTAAATACCTTGCTACGGTCGTTATTTAAACCAACGCTTGTAAAAATAGCACTATTTTAGCCACTAGTTGTTAATATACATATCTCCTTATTTAATAAATACATAACACAAATTTTTCATTCGCCAATAATTAAACATTAATAAGCGGTTTAAAAAATAGATGTCTTTTTTTAGAAAAATTCAGTGCAGTGACGTAAAGAGGGTTTTGGTGAACCCCCGACCCCGGAGCCAAAATAAACTAAGAAGTTATTTTTTATTGCTCTTTGAAAATCGAATTACGTGCGATAAACGTTTTTCACACGCTGTTCAGAGTGTGAAAAATGTTTCTTTCTACTATTTGCATTTCCCGCACGCCGTTCGGAAAATGCAACTGCCGTCGCGTGCGGAAAGTATCACTTTCCGCACTTGTTAGGTAAATAACTACTTATACAAACTTGCATTTTTCGTTTGGAAGGATATACTTTTTGAACTATGTCACTTTCCAGCACGATTTTTTACTTTCCCGCACGATTTTTACTTTTTCACACGATTTTAACTTTTCCGCGCGATTTTTACTTTCCCGCACTTAAACGCAGCATGTATGGAAATTTGACGCAGTAAAGGAAGCTAGTGGTGAACATTTACTCTTCCGCACAATTTTTTTTTATTCTTAAATAATGGAAGATATACCGGGTGTCCCAAGTTGATTAACCTATTAGAATATTTTGGAAACTATACAATGGAAACTTCTCAAACTTTTTTCATGAAATACTCCCATATTTGCACTGTTGCCATTTGCAGGAAAACTTGGCCACAACTTTCTTATTTTAAATTGAACACCGTGTATATTTTTGCATTTTTGGATTGTACAAAATATTTTAGGTACATTTTATGTATAATGTCCTATACCTATGTTCAACTGTTTTTAAAATATTGACAGCTGAAAATTGACATTTTTTTAATTTTGACCGCCCGTAACATCAAAATGGTTAAGGATAGAGCAAAACGGTTTTTATTATTTTGGTTTTTTACAAGCTATCGGTTTATACTATTTTTAACCCAGGATTAAACTAACCTTGGGATATTTTAACCCTGGGTTTAGATATAAAACGATAGCGTGTAAAAACCGTTTTGCTCTATCCTTAACCGTTTCGATGTTACGGGCTGTCAAAGTTAAAAAAGGTCAATTTTCACCTGTCAATATTTTGAAAACATATTTTGCAGGGGGTTCAATTTAAAATAAGAAAGTCGTTGCCAAGTTTTCCTGCAAATCGCAACACTGCAAATATGAAAGTATTGCATAAAGATAGTTTACATGAACTTATGTTAGAATAGAAAGTTTGAAAAGTTTCCATTGTATAGTTTCCAAAATATTTTAATAGTTTACTCACCTTCGGACACCCGGTATATAAGTATTTAATGATGTAGATTACTGTTCTATCCTATATGTTATTTTTTTTATATAATTATAATGTTTATGTTTAGAACTTATTTTTAACTAGCTAAAGTCCCTCAGCGTTGCCTGCGGTTTTACCCGTTTTTTCCGTTTTTTTTTGCTTTAAATGATCATAACTTTTGTTACCGTAGACCTATTTTATTGAAATAAAGCCTATGTTCTCTCAGGAGTCCACGGAATGCAATGTTGTAAATGTTTTTTGACAGCTTTAAGAATAAAGGCTCAAAAAAAATAAAAACAAAATGAAAATATTATACCAGTTGTTTTAAGCCAATCAGATGCCTTCTTTTTGACAGGTTGCTATGGCAAAAACCCGAATTTTTCGTTAATTTTTTTGGTCATGTGACCTAGTTGAAAAGCTAATAAGTGATAGTTTAATAAGTGTCAGAATAACAAAGCCTAAAAATCTACTGCGCATGCCTGACTCTGCTTGCGCCCAGAAAAGTTTTTGGCTCTGCATTTTTCCAGGCTAGCTTGATTAGTTATTATCGCAACGGCTTTTTTTCCGAAAACCCACAAGGGCGTAGGTAAGGGGGGAGCAAGGATGCAATGTCCACCCCCAAACCGCTGTCCCGTATTCAACTTTTCTAAAAGTTAATAACTATTTTCATTCTATTACAACCATACTTACATACATATAAATAGGTAAAGTAATTAAAATTAATTTTGTATTTTTATAAAAAGACACTTTCAACAAAAGGATATTACTATTATAAAATGCACCGTATTAGGTGTGCCTTAAGTTTAGATTTAGAAATATTTATTGTTTGGCAATCTTTAATTTCGTTTGGTAGGTTGTTGAACATATTTCAACCTTTGTAAAAGATAGAGTTCTGCCTTGAAGTGTTAGTACATCGCTTAGTACGAAAGTCGTGTCTAGCTCTAGTATTATACGTTTGTATCTCTCGATTGTATTCTACTTCCTTCAGTAAGTAAACTGGAGCATTCTTAGTTTTTAGTTTGTAAATAAAAACAAGTGCCTGAAAATACAAAAATTCTTTAACTGGCAACCAATCGAGTTCCTTCAGCATATCTCTTATAGGAGTTCTCTTCGGACAACGCAGAATACATCTCATTGCCTTATTTTGTAATTTTTGCAACCTAGATGTTTTATTCTTTTGTAGTAAGAAAAGAATGGTTGCATAATACATAAAATGTAGTAGTACTACTGAATTAAACAGGATATTTTTTGTCCATTTATCCAAAAAAATAAGAGTTTAAATCTAATTGTATTGATAATATATTCTGCGTGATCCTTAACCCTTAATTTGGCAAAACTTTCTTCAAAAAGAAAAATCAGAATTTTTTGGATACAGAGTCTATATTTAACACATAAAAACATATTTTTAAATCAAAAAAATGTTATCTCTAAAATCAAAAAAGATACGAGTTGTATCCTAGAAGACACATTGCCAAATTTTTGGAACTTTCTGTTTGGTTTATGTATATTATAGGATACACCACGCCAAAGGAAATAAAACAGATAATAAAAAAAAACGATCTATATAACTTAATTAAACTTAAATATCCGATAAATTAAATTTTGTTTTTTTTTAAATTGTTATTTATGGTGAAAATCATAAAAAAAATTTCTGTCTTTTACTAGATAAAATCTAGTTTCGCATTTTGTACACAACCAGCGAGTTTCTCCAGTTTTGCAGTCGACATCATCCTTTGCTTTGATATACTGGAAAATTATCCACTTTATCTTTGCACACCTCCTCTGGGGGTGTTGGTACACCTGCACACTAATTTTTTTTTTAATGTTCGCCCCGTTTTTTAAGTTTGAGCAACTAAGTGCCTAACTTCTTTTAGAGATATTTCATTGGTCTCTACATCTAAAACCTTTTTTTCTCTTCGATATAGCAGCCATGCGTTGTTTACCTAAATATCTAATAGATGGGCAATATTTAAAACCGGTCGTATTTTAAAGTAGGGGTCATTATCTTGATTTTCGTTATTGACAAAATGTATAAATCTACATATCACCATAGCGAAATAGCAGGAATGTCCACTATGCCCATGTTAATGGATTTTCTAGTTTCCTGATCAGGTAGGGAAAATTTATCTTCAGGAATGTCTAGAGGAACTTTTTCTTTTATTTTCTTGGTCGATCTCTCCGGGCCTATTTTCTTTGTTTTCATCCTCCTTACCAGAGTTTACTTTTTTATAAAATCGTGTTTTTCGAGGAGTAAAATCTGTGTGTGAATGTTGTCTGCGTTCTACTGTCAATATCTCTTGAAGTTGATCGGATACTAGAGCAGGTAATGACGGTGCTTCCGATGTAAGGTCTGAATTGTTTTCACCATTTTCAAATATATCCTCAGTTTTGTCGTCACTTGTATCATCAGCATCGGATGTTGGAGATGGAACTAGAGCCATAATTTTTTTTTTAATAAAAAGTGCCGATATTTCTTTCTATGCATATTGTTGCTTTATATTTATACATATCCGTACCTCAGAGCAAAGTATTAAGTAGAAATTGTCCGGTTCTAGGTTTGTTTACGTGCACAGATTTAAATTAAGCATTTTATAAGAAATATAAAATATGATCAAATAGTTTTTTACTTTGGCTCTCCTGTGAAGTTTTTGTTTTGTGACTTAATACGGATATCTACTTATTTGTTAGTATTTTGGCAATGTGGAAAATAGGATACAAAACACATTTTGTGTTTGTTTTGTTTGTTTTTACAAGATAAAGGATATAAAGTTAAAGTCTTAACTTATAGGGAGAAACTTTGAACCTTATAAAATGACACAATTAAGGTTTTGAAAAAAACAAAAAACTTGTCATACGGTAAAATTGTAAAAACTTACCTTTACGACAGACCACGTACTGCAACCGGCCGGAATTACTGGAATACTGGTGCACAGTTTGACCATCGCAATAGAGATTATGCCAGTTATCGAATAAACCAACAAAATACATACTAAATATGATCATGGTGTCATCAAAATATTCAGTGCTTGTTTTTAAACAATTGTTATGTCATGTTAAATGTTATGTATCCTATGGGACACGATATCAAATTAACGGTTAAAGCTCAAGTGCTCATCTATTATGACGCCAAGGTATTTAAAAGTCCTTATTCTATGAATTTGGTCATTCCCAACTTTAGTACATACATTTTCTTCTTTAAAACTTTTTTGGTATTTACCTTTACTATTAACATAAAACTGTTTCGGTTTTTTTCATTTTCCTACGACCACATACGAAATTTTAAATTTCACACGTAAGCGGAAAAATTTTTTCAAAATTTTGGAAATGTAATTTTCGTAGGAGCGATTTAAAAGTTGTACTTTTCCGCACGATTTTACTTTTCAGCATGATTTTTACTTTTCTTTAAACTTAAAAAGTCACATGCAGGCACATTATTAAAAAATCGTGCTGAAATGTTACTTTTCCGCACGATTTTTTATTGTTAAAAATGGAGATATTTTGGAATAATTTAATTATTTGTGTAATTACTCTATTTTATGTATCATTTTTTAGCATTATTATAAAATTTTTGCGTAATAACAAAACTTTGTTTTGATAAATAAGATGGACAAAAACACCGTTGACGGCTTATTCGAACTCCGCGCTCCACGTCGTTCGTGCAACTACCGTCGCGTGGGGAAAAGTACCACTTTCCGCACTTGTTAGGTAAATAAGTATAGCCACTTTTGATTCTTTGTTTTGTTTGTTTGCAGTTTTACAAAGGGGTAAATTTGGATTCTGTTTGTCTGTGTGATTTAATTTGGGCGATAAGCAGTTTTGTCTCTCAAAAATTTTGTCTGGGGTCGTGGATTTTAAACATAGCACCAAGTTTTAATAGTATTTTACATAGCAAGCATGTTATGATGGTCATTACATGCGAAGATGATGTTTGAGACGCGAGCTCAAGGCGAGTGTCTTAATTTATCTGAGTATGTAATGACTATAAGATGCGTATTAGTGTACTATACTTTATTTAAAAATATCACATCTGAACACTCCTAAGTATTCATGCAACATTACTGTTTCTAAGAGAATTAAGGGAAAATTGTGACATTCAATTTTTTTTTTTAATTTTTAGTGTAGTCGATAATTTCTATCCCGTGGGATTTTTTATGAAGGAGTTTTGTGACTATGTGAGATTAATAGCTCTTTAGTCACACAATCAAATGTTACCGGGTGTTTTGTTCGCATCCGTGTAGAAGGGGTTGATATGATGACATTTTTCAAGATGGCGGTCAAAAATTATAAAAAATACAACTTTCGCAACCGGGGAACGATTATACTCGATTCCATATAATTCGAGGACAGGGATTCCAAAAAACTTACCTTCAAGGTCATCCGACCTTAAATGACCATGAAAATCGCAAAAAACAAAATTTTTGCTATTTTCTCTTCAAAACATCTTAATGATTCGACGTTTTGTCAGACCAACTTCGAATGTACCCCAAACTATTAAGCATGTATGCCAAATTCGGTCTTTAGAGTTTGATGCAGTTTGAAGCTTCAAGACCTTGAAAAATACCCCAGCAAAATTAACAAATTGCAAAGATAACATACTAAAGGGCGCCACTCATCCATTATTAAAGCCAAGAGAACCAAATTGGGTAACAAAGATAAGAAGGTCAAGTCCAACAATTTTGTAAATTTGTTCAGTTGTGACGCGTTTCAGTATGCAAAAACTAAAAATAACAAGGTGGCCATCAACTCTTGTTGACTTATCTCTGATTAATATGAAAAAAAAATAGTTGATGTTTGACCTTGATTGACCTTAAAAATACCATGTAAAATTGAAAAACCAGCTTTTCTTAGTGTTTTTTACAATTAACAACTACGCAAAAACTTTAAGAGCCGAAGATGAAATTAACATCCTAGCCATAAATGAACACTTAATTTTAAACCTTTCTACCATTTTTTTTGATCTGGCGTTCCAAATGTTTATGCCATACCCTGGTAAAAATGACCTATATGCCTGTTGTTTTTACTTTCGGAACTGTAAATTTTATGTTCTACTTACTTGTCTAGCCAACAAAGTCATTTAAATTACCTATAAAAGAGTTATCAGAAGTTTTTTAGATGCCATTTCCAAAATGACGGTCGAAAAATCATAAAATATACAATTTTTGTAACTGGTGCGTGATTATACTCGATTTCATATAACTCGAGGACGAGAATTCCAAAAAAATCACTTTTGAGGTTATCCAATCTCAAGTGACCTTGAAAATCGAAAAAAAAACGATTTTTGTCATTTTCTCTTTAAAAAAATCTCCATAATTTAACTTTTTGTTACACCAACATCTGGGATGTCAGATCAAAAAAAATGGTAGGGAGGTTTAAAAAAATTTTTATGGCTAAGATGTCAATTGCATCTTTGGCACTTAAAGTTTTTGCGTAGTGTCAAATTGGACAAAATACTACAAAAAGCGGGTTTTTCAATTTTACATGATATTTTCAAGGTCAATTGGGGTTATGCATCAACTAAACTTTTTTTTTCATAGTAAGCGGAGATATGTCAACAAGAATTGATGGCCACTTTGTAATTTTCACTTTTTTACGAAGTTGGATAAAATAAAATGTGGTTATAGGTCACCATTTTGATATATTAGCCGCCTTATTGAAACACGTCATAGCTGAACAAATTTTTTTTTAACAAAATTGTTAGACTTGATCTTATTATCTTTGTGGCCAAATTTGGTTTTCTTCGCTAGAATAGTTGATGTTATTTTTGCAATTTGTTAATTTTACTGAAGTATTTTTCAAGATCATGAAGCTTCAAACTGCATCAAACTCTAACAATCGAATTTGGCATACATGCCTAATAGTTTGAGGTACATTTGAAGTTGTTCTGACAAAAAGTCGAATTATTAAGATTTTTTGAAGTGAAAACGGCAAAATTCTTGTTTCTTGCGATTTTCAAGGTCACTTAATATCGGATGACCTTAAAAGTAAATTTTTTGGATTCCTCGTCCCCGAATTATATGGAATCGAGTATAATCATGGCTTGGTTGCGAAAGTTGTATTTTTTATGATTTTCTTGATCTTGAAAGATGACCTCATATCAACCCCTTCTACACGGATGCGAACAAAACACCTGGTAACACTTGATTGTGTGACTAAAGAGATATCATTCCCACATAGTCAAAAAACTCCTTTATTAAAAATCCCACGGACTTACACATGCCCCTTCACTATATATAAAAATTTTGAAATTTGAAAATATATGAATTTTGAAAATGTTTGAAATTTTTTTGAAAATTTAAAAATTTTTTTTTTTGAATTTTAAGAATTTGTCAAAATTTTGGGTTTTTTTTGTTTAAATTTTTGAAAACTGTATTTTTGCTTTGAATTTTGAAATATTTCAATTTAAATTATGAGAATTTTAAAAAATTTTGAATATTTTGAAAATTTAAAAAAAGTAAAAAATAAGAAAAAATTAAAATTTTTGAAAATTTTAAAAACATTTTCAAATTTTTTCAAAGTTTTTCAAAATTTTGAATTTTTAAAAATTTCAAAAATGTTTGCAAACTGCAAATTTTTGTTTTAAATTTTGTGCAAAAAGGTTTAATAATTGATTTACATTTTTACGTCACTCAGTACCCTTATGAAAGAAAGCTTCATCGCTTGGCGCGTCCTCTTACGATTTACGTCTAAGCTTTATTATTATCCTAAGAGCATAAATGGTCCCTTACCGTCGTGTTAGAATGCTCGTTAAACTAGTATTATGGGTTGTTCGTAAGTAAAAATCTGCAATTATTTTTACCAACAACAACAACAACACCCAGTAAGAGGGCCCGATCTGGAAGAATCCTTAGTGTTAGCGGACATCTATGTGCGCTGACACTAATTATTCTGCCAAACCTTTCCTTCCACCCTCACTTGACCTTCAAGTGGACCTCTTAAACTCTCCCTACCGCTAGGTAGCCTAAGTTTTGTCGATTTTTGGGGAGACTAGCTGCCTGAAGGGCTTAAATGTCGTGACTGTTCTAAAGAACTATTTGTTGTTGTTGTTGGGGGAGGGGAGGGGAGGGAAGTGGGATTTGGAGGAGGAGAGAAAGTGAGAACTAGCTCGCTAGCTGAAGGCTAAAGAGCTAGCTGAAGGCGGGGTCTCTTGTGACGATGTCGGATGTTCTCGTCGTAGTTGACGGCCTGTCGAATAAGGGGATTTGAATGAGTATCTGCTTTTTGGTATACATTATGGTCTTTTTCGGATATAAAGGTCGTTAATGGGGTAAGATTATTGTCTCTCATGAGTCGAGTATACGATGTGTGCCAGGGAAGGTCAAGGGCGTTACGTCTGTAGCGATTCTCGAGGTTTTGGATGAGTTTTAGATGACTTGGCGCGGCATAGCCCCAGGCGGTTGATTCATAGGATAGGATCGGGCGAATACTTGTGTTAAGTAGTAGTAGTTTGTTTTTGTGTGAGAGTTTACTATAACCGCTAAGTAGGGAGTATAGGTTTTTGTAATGCGTGTGTTTTTGACGTGTAACCCCCAAGTAAGGCGCTTGTCGAAAGTAACCCCAAGATACTTAACGTCGTCCTGCCAATTGATTATATTGCCATTTTTTACGACGTGTCCGACAGGTCCCTGTCGTCTACCGCTAAATAAGATGGCTTTTGTTTTATCGGAGTTTATTTTGATTTTCCATTTATTGCAGTAGTCTACAAAGACGTCTGCTGCTGTTTGAAGGTGACGCGTCACTTGGCGAGGAAGCAGTGAAGCTGTTTTAATGATTAGGTCGTCAGCGTATCGTGCTAGGTCTGTGTGAGGTGTGGGAATGACGTCATGGGTAAAAATGTTGAAGAGATGGGGGTTAGCACGGCCCCCTGGGGTACGCCGGCCATGATATTCCTAGATGCGGATTGACTGTTCCCCACGCGGCTGTTTATTTTACGGCCTCGTATATTTTTACCTACGACCAACGAATAATACTAATCACACTGAGAATTTTTTTAGTAAAGTGGTTTTGGCTGGCGCCCAACTAGCAATTTTTCGTTGTAACGACGGCGACGTTGCATGACGCAACGCAATGTTGCGTGCCAACGAATTTTAACCGGCTAAACAACCCGAATTTACACTAATTTGGTGAATAATTTTAAACGTTGCGCCACAACTTGGAAGGCACACATTACCGTTGCTTACACGTTGCCGGGCAACTGAGATGTGAACAGTAGGAGTTATTGTCGGCGTATAGAATTATAACTACTAATAATACTATGAGTCAACTTATAAATAAAAAAACTTGTAGAAAATGGAGAGAAATATAAATCAACATTTTTTGTTTTTACAGGAATATATTATGTTATTTTCTTTGGTGGTTTGCTGCCGTCGTTGACAATTTCTCAACGTACGTCAGTGTACTGTTGAAAGTCTATCCTGTAGCACAAAAAAAATGCATGCGCTCTCTTTTGGAATAATTTTTGAAGAAAAAATTTTGTTATTGTTTTTCTCAAAAAAAAAAATACAATTTTTCAAAACTTGCAAAAACTGAATTTAAATTGTTCCTTACTTTACTAAAAGACCAACTCAAGATCATAATTCTACCAAAACGACGACAAATAACTTGTATAATAAATTTTTTTCTTGAATAAAAATCGATTGACGAAAAACAGTATGGCGTTCATGGCGGCGCTTGGTTAGTTGTGTGGCAACTAAGAATCTAACGACTACGCAACTAAATCTACAGGATTTTGAGCGGCTTGGGGTGAAAACTGGAGGGTCGTATTCCACGATCCCGCTAATTTATCTGTAACTAAATTCAGAGTATTCCGCTCTCGCACATTTATGTAAAAAGTCTACATTATTTAGCATGCGCAAAGTGACCGTCGCGACATCTATTAGCGCACTTATTTGTTATCTCAAGTCACGTGCTTTAGCGCATTCCATGTTAACCTCATTTGGAAGATCCGCCGAGCTACTAGCTCTATTCTCTCGCTGCCTTTTTCGGCGATGTACAGGAATACTTGAATTTGCGCTACATGGCACCCCCAAAATTTTTTTTTTGTTATGTTGCTATTGTTATTTATTTGACATTTGACGGACCCACGGCACAAAAGCCAACGCCACCTAGATAACAAAATTCTCATCTAGGTGGAGCAACGTGAAGTTGCGGCGCAACGTTGTCGCACCGGCCAGGAAACCCATAGTCGCTGGAGATACGTTCAGTAACCGTTGCGCTCGGTCGGAACAAGCAGCTTCATCCCACTACCGTAGCAAAAAGGTTTACTATTACTTGAGATATTACAATAGTCGCATATAAACGTTGAGATAACGTAAAATTTTCGGTACACCGCACAGTAACTAGTATTCAACACCCACGCAACGTTTCACCCTGGTCATCTCGTGACTCCGCTACTATCGCAACTATAAAATGCTACTTGGGCGCCTATGTTGCCAAACCACCTTGCTGGAACAGCAAAGTTTCTGCTACAACAGCAGAGTTTCTTGCTAGAAGTCGGATAGGAAAATAATGTTTAGTAGCTCCAACATTCTAGCAAAAAACTTTGCTGTCCCAGCTAAGAACGTTGCTGTTCCAGCAAGATTTTTTGGCTAAATAGGCGCCAGCACAGTTGAAAATATCTCAGTGAACGATAAAGCTTAGACGTAAACCACAAGATGGCGTGACAAGCAATGAAACTTTATTTTATAAGAGCACTTATTGACGCAAAAATGAAAATTATTTTTATATAATTTTAAGACAATAAATATTTATTAAACGTAAATAAATCCAATATAATTTTAGTAGCCCAACAAAAATAAGTCCTGTTAAATTGACATATTACACATTTTTTTTAAAAAAAAACTTGTTTTTAAAAAGAAATATTAAAAGGTCCTTAGTAACTTTATTTGTTTTGACGTTTTAGATAGAACGTCTTTGAAAATTCAGGTTATTAAGGTTGTTGACTTAAGAATGTTCGCGTTTGATATTCTCTTAGAAAGAGTAATGTTGCATAAATAATATAAAGTATGTATGTAATTAGGATGAGTGTTTAGATGTGGTATTTTTAATAATTTTTAATGTTTTTAATGAAATTTTCATGGGTCGTAGGTAAAGCATAGTACAGTAACTCGAATGTTATGGTCATTACAGGCTCAAATAAATTAAGACACTCGCCTGCGGCTCGCGGCTCAAACTTCATCTTCACGTTTAATGATTATGTTAACATGCTTGTTATGTACACTACTATTATAGGTGTTTATACTTGCTTAATTAAAGAAATTCATCAAATAGTTAGATTGGGTTGCCCACAATATTGGTTTACATAGCAAGCATGTTATGATGGTCATTACATGCGAAGATGAAGTTTAAGACACTAGCCGAAGGCGAGTGTCTTAATTCATCTCAGCGTGCAATGACTATAACAAGCGAGTTAGTGTACTACTATACTTTACTTACGACCAATGAAAATTTCATTATAAATATTTAAAATTATTAAAAATACCACATCTAAAAACTCATCCTAAGTACTTTATAATATTGATTGATCATATTGAAACTTGAAAATATTTGAATTTTGAAATTTCGAAACATTTGAATTTTGACAGTTTTTAAATTTTTTTTGGAATTTTAAAAATGTTTAAATTTTTGCAAGTTTTATAATTTAAAGTTAAAATTTCTTTGAGAATTTTTTAAATTTTGTGCTTTTTTTTTGGTTTTTTGAAAATGAATGAAAATTTAAATAACTTACATAACAATTATAACAAATATTATAAGATCGGAGAAAGCAAAGGATAAAATGTACCTAAATTTATTGCTTTTATTTAAATGCGTTTTAAAGCAGGGGCCTATTTGATTATTCTTGAAAGAATGCTCAAACAGAAAAACAGGCTTAGGTGTCTTGGGTATATCGAGCGCAACATGACTCTGTCGCTCGCCAAAACACAAATCTGCACGTCCTACGTACGAAAAAATTCTTATGTTAACCGTCTGTAGGTTTGCGGCATTTTACGGCAGCCCTTAAGGTCGTAGTTACAATCTGGGGAATTGTTTTTAGCAACACTGTACGGCAAATCAATTTAACTATGTCGACCTGATTTTTTTGCAAAATTTTACGTCATTGAATTTGTTTTCCATGGCAACGCGGAGACTTTATTTATGTTTATCCACAGTGGGACACCAGAGATTTTTTAACACCGGGTCAAAAATTTGGGGTTAGGTTACTTATTTTGACTTTTCGCGGTCTGCGCCGCTAAAAGCCAAGTAAAATACTAAAATAAAAGAAAACCTTTTATTGCAGAATTACCTGCTAAAAAACGCTGTTCAACTACATATTAAAGTAACTGCAACAGGTGCAATTATAATTGAATTGGAAACACTCTCTCTGGCTGATACCGATAACGATAAAAATCGGCGCTGGACGAAATAATCGTATTCTATTTCAAACAGAAGCGTCAACGACTAGCAAGAGTCTTTCCAACCTCTAAATGGAGCTTTACTGACCTGTTTTTTTAGTACACAAGTATCCGTCTGTTTTAAAACTGATGTTCTAAAGTCTATCCTTTACACTCCAAGATTTCACTAGTACAACTGCACATAACTATGCCGCAATAATTAAAAAAAAAAAAATGATTGAATCCAAATAAAAACAAAATTATGTGGGGTTATGGGCGCCGAATGTTTTTATGCGAATTCCTAGTAATCCCAGCGAGCCAGTAAAGTTCCCTTGGCTCTTTGATAGACTCGGGGTAATGCCCGCGCAGCGCTAGGCCTTTTTCGGCGCACACGCGGAGTGGTTTCATATTTTTTTTAGAACAGTGTTTTTGAAAACACATTTTTGAAAGATAAACATAACCTCGAATGGTATTCTGTCAGAAAACGTAAAAATACTCTTCTGTACCACTGCGGCCCGATTTAAAGTTTGTTGACAAAACACCTGTAGTTACCATGGAATCGTATAAATTCTGCGGTCTATCGGCCAACACTTGAACTGCGTGTGTCTCCCAAATTCAATGAAGTGTTACAGATTGATCGGTTTTTTTTTTCCGGAGTGCACAGGCTTTCAAAAAAAAATGAAACTTAGAAAGGAAAAATGTGATGGAAATTGTGATTATTTCTCTATTCTTTTGTAAATCGGGTTTGTTCTAAACCGCAATTATTTAGGCTTTTGGGATAGATGACTGCACCAGAGCAAATAATTGAGAATTTTGAAAAATCCTTCAGATATTTTTATAAAGCATTTAAAAATGATCACCCCTACAAAATTTCTCTCTCTGGCAAAAGATTGAAAAATTAAAGAACAAGGCGTTGCCAGTTGTACTTTTTTTTTCTGGGGAGAAACTATAGCCTTAACAATATATGTTTAAATGTCAACAGCGTTAGTCGTCGGGCGTTTTGAGCACGACCAAACACTATCTGTTTTGTCATCCAGTGCCGCCTTGATTCATAAGGACGCCCATGCTGCCGTCCTTAACTAAAAAGCAGTAAAAATGCATTATTTCCCTATGGAGTTACTGCTTTTTACTTAAGGACGGCAGCATGGTTTATCAGAATGTGCAAAATCAAACTCGTTGAATAAAAGAAAGTTCAATCATAAAATCATTCACTATGGAAACTGCAAATCGTTAAACCAATTTTTTATCCGAACCTTATTTAACAACTACTTTTAGTCAAATGTGCGTACGTAGAACGACAAATGCATCGAAATGCCGCGCCGCATAGTGGATCGAGGTACAGGAAAATAGAGACATTTTGATTTATTTTTCTAATATCATGTTTTTGCAACTTTTTCGGATCAACATTTTTTAAAATCAAAGCAAGTCATTAAAAGAAGTGTTATAATCTAACGAGTTAACCTGCTTTTTATACCACAGTTCATAAGGCGTTTTTTGTTTTTGAGGACTTGGTCCAGTTCTATTTAGTGTGCATGTAGCTGCATTTATGGCTTCCGTCCAAAAAATCTTCTCCATTTCTTCTTCTTCATTTAGTATCGTTCTAGCAGCTTCCACCAATGTCCTTTTTTCTGATGATGTATTCCTCGACTTTCTAGTATCTTTTCACCTCAAAGTTTAAAAATTCAAGACCACTGTCAGTTCGCAACATCTTCATTTTGGTGCCTGTCTCTCTTTCTGCTACAAATATGTAGTTTTCCATAATTTTCTTAACTTCTGACTTATTTTTCATGAAGTAAGCATATCTAAAGCCTAAATAATCATCTTTAAACAAAAGAAAATATCAAACTCCTCCTAATGATTCGGTCTCCATTGGCCCAAATACATCTGCGTGCACCAATTCTAATAGAGGTGTTGCTCTTGATTGACTGTTGTCAAATTACATCTTTTTTCAAATTATATCAAATTGCAATGTTTATTTCATACTGTATTGTAATGTTCCCTCTTACGGAATTAATTTGCGTCCGGGAAATGAACTATTACATCACTAGTCCGGTAAAATAACATTACCGGACTCAAACTAAATTTCTGAATTTTTATAAGCAAAATGGTATATTTTTAAACAAATCTTTATTATTAATGAAAAACAAATATTTTATAAAATAAACTACTTACCCAGGGCGAGACATCGTTTAATCATTTCTCTTTTCGCTTTGATCTTTTGTGTGTTCCTTGTGGGATACTCATCCAAGTTTGAATTTTCGTTATTTCCACCCAAGATCTTTTGATCTTTTATTTTTTAGTTTCTTTTCGGTTGAAGTCAATAATTTGGAGGTTTTTTAACTTCTTCTTTGTCCTATCAATAGGTGCTTTACTTCTAAATGATTTCTTTAATATATTTTAACGTTTTTCAAATAACTCTGAAACTAAAGCTCCCACGAATTTGGACCTTATAACAAAATTTGTAGTCCATATTCATGGAAACTTCAAAAACTCATCAATAGATTTTTTCAAAGAAGATGCGCGCTATAAAATCTGTCCTCTTTTTACAAAAAAAAAATCGAAGTTTTTCAGCATTTTCTCCAATTCATAACAGTTTTTAGAAAAATCCAGGTGAACCCTTTTAAATGGTCAGCCCTGTATACCCAGATTTGTCTCCTAAAATTAATTATTGAAATAGTTATTTACGTTACAAGACCGGGAAATGGTCTATTAAAGAACAAGTCTAGATGTTTACGGACGAGGCGGAGCCGAGTCCGGAATACCTAGACGAGTACTTTAAGGACATTTCACAGCTGTGTATCGTACAACGTTCTATTTCATACTGTTCTATTTAATTTAAAATAAAAATTATTTTTTTTGAGAAGATAGCTACAATCAATATACCAAAAAAATGTCATGTCATCTATATTTGTTTCAACAATTACTTTACAATTTTCCATCAAATTATTGTCAAAATTTTGAAGTCCAGTCATCTTTGAATTGGTTGCTAACAGAAACAAAATAAAGTTTATTTGTTTCTGTCACGTAGAGCAGTGAAAATGGACGCAATTTTGAAAAAAAGTTCAGCCGCAACAGAAAAACTGATTCCAGCCAAATCTCCAGTAAGATATAAAAAAGAATATGAAACATTCTGCGAATGTGGAAAATACCGTCAACGAACCGAAAAGCGTTTTTTATCGGCTAGAGAAAAGGAAAATGTATTAGCCAAAGAGTGGGCATACATACAATTGGGGGAGCGCCTCGAAAAATTGCGGAATATTTTAATTTGTTCAATCCCGAAAGGTACACGGGACACTGCTTCCGCAGAACGTCTGCCACGCTATGAGCAAACGCGGAAGCAGATGTTAATGTGCTAAAACGTCACGGCGGCTGGAAAAGCACCTCTGTGGCCGAAAAATATGTCGAGGAGTCTTTAGACGCAAAAACAAAAGTAGCTAGAATGATCCAGGGAGGAAAAAACTTTGTTCAAGGTCGACACCAACAACACCAAACCCAAAGTTACTCTTCCTCGCGAAAAGGTGACCCCGAAAAAGATTGCTCGGCTGCTGCTCATGTAATTTCAAATAATTCCAATTGCACAATGAATGTGAATATTAATAAGTAATTTTTAGTAGTTTATTTTATAAAATATTTGGTTTTCATTAATAATAAAGATTTGCTCAAAAATTTACCATTTTGCTTATAAAAATTCAGAAATTTAGTTTGAGTCCGTTAATGTTATTTTACCGGACTAGTGATGTAATAGTTCATTTCCCGGACGGAAATTAATTCCGTAAGGGGGAACTTACAATACAGTATGAAATAAACGTTATTTTTAGCTTGTCTATCGATTTTCTCCGACTGCTGATCTTTATCAAATTTTCCTCTTGTAAAGCGTACAGCTAAAAAATGGAAAATATTTTTGGAAGGGAAAATTCAGATTTTTAATTAACGCCCGCCGTCATCTCTATTGGGTTGAAACATCGCATTGTCCCGTCTGCTTTTAATTAAATCAAACCAAAATTATTTTCGCGATGTCCCAATTACTACGTTTATACGCACCTAAAAGCACTTTTATATAAGGACGGTTTTAAATAATTAAACGCCGATGTTTTTTCTTAAATTTCCAACATTAAAATAAAAATCATTAAACTACAACTTTACACTGAGATTTACTAAGATCTAAAATAGTACCCCCCACAGGTCACGGTCGTTACGGTATATTTTTCCAAGATAACCTAAACATTCTGAATATGAACTATTTTACTCTTTTAACCATTTACTACATTAATTTTGTTAGTGTTCTTTGCAAATGTATCTTTCCCGCGCTATCTTTATCAAATCTAGTTGGAAGCTACTTATCAATAAAGATAGTGTAGCTAAACAAAGAAAAAAAAGACGCTTCTTGATGTGTCAAACCTATTTTCGATATATTTTGTTACGCATACTAATTAAAACTTGAAGGTTTTTGTGTGTGAATATTTCAATTAAGGTAAGTAACCAATCATAATTTTTGTTTTTTTTGGTATATAATCTTGTATTTACCTTCATGAGTAATTTTGCTAGACTTTTTTGCAGGTTTAATTTGATTACTAATTGTCAAGCTATGATGGTAATTTAAGGCTTAAAATATTTTAGCATAATTTAAGGGGTATGCCCATGATTTTACTCACATTTTAAAGCTTTCTTTCCGAACTTTCGATTTCTAGAATAAAACACTCAAATTTTTCCAGTTTTCACTGGTTTTTAGCGTTTAAAAAAAGTACTGCCAAAAACATTTTTTCTCTGTTAAAATGAAAAATATTTAGAGAGAGAGGGCAGAATTTTAGAGGTAGATGGAGAGATATTTTAGTGAAGTGCAAAAATATTTAAGGTTGTTGAAGAGAGACAAGAAGGCTATAAAAAAGTATTTTAGAGAAGGAAGAAAATAATTTAAGGCAATTGTTTAATAAAAATTTCTTTTATGTCATCTGTCTGTAATCTTGAGTGGTGTCGTGTATATGATTTTTATTTTGCCATTTTTATACAAAAAACAGAAAAAATTGTAATTTTTTAAAACATAAAGTGTGTGAGACGTAAGGTGGTATTAACTTATTTTAATCAAAGTTCTTTACAGTCTTAAATTTACCAAAAAACGTGTCCTACCATAAGTTTATTTAAGCACATCTAAAAATCAGTTAACAGGTATTTAACTAAATTATTTTAAGGGTCTTCATGGCTTTACCATAACAGTTTTAAAATATTTTGTGCCTTAAGAGTTCCTGGTTAATATTTAATACTACTATAAATATAAACTCACACATATATACAGTGTGTCCCATTTAAAAGGATACATTACATGATTTTTCCTGATGATGCTAACGTTGGTTTGTGGAAAACAATCATAACTTTTTTTTTGACCTTATCTCTAACTATGTTAGTTTGCAAGAAAAATGCAAAAATCGTCACCATAAAGCCAATGTGATAGGGGGAGAATAGTCTAAGCTTTAATCTCATTCTGACACATCCCACATAACATTGAAGGAATATTAATGTTATAAGAACATTCCCTCAAAGTGATTTTGGGAATATTCTATTGCGAATATGACAGGAATGTTCCAGGCCTGTTTTTTGTTGAATATTCTTTAAGAGTTTGTGATAGTTATATTTCTTTGGTAACAAGATAATAGTATTAAGATGATAACGTGATAATCAAGTTATTTCTATTGTTGTCAGGATTTTGGCGCGTTTGCTGAAAATATTACTATATCTTGTGAAAAGAACGTGATTTACATGATTTATTATTATTATTTGGCACTGGAATCAATATGTTCTATATAGCAGGTAATATTATTATAAGTATAAGACAGCAAAAGGTTATCTAGGTAATCCTTTGAAAGCTAATCTCAAGTAGTACATCAATATAATGGTGATACATTGATGTACCTATATCCAAAGGCTACTCGGTAATTGGCCTTTAGTGGAAGACTAATGCATATTTGGTGGATATTCATGTAGATATACAGGGTTCCTAAGCAAATCCTTAGGGGGCCAAGCAGCCGTGTATAAGACGCAGACAAACGGAAAAGCACATTTAGACGTAGTAAATCCATTCCAGGTTGTTATTTTCTAATGTTTTCCATTTTCATACCTTTAGGGCTGGAATAAAAATTGTTTTTGCTCGACTTTAATGCCAAACTGATGAAAGATATCGTAAAAAAAATATTTTGCGGCTTTTCATTTTGTAACCATTGTCCTTACGCACTGTTTACAGGCTGGGGACTGAGATACATGCAAATGCCTAACCTAAAGCGTTCATACACGGCCGGAGAAATCGACTGAGATATTTCCGTAGAAACTTTATCAAGCAAATAGGACGGGTTGACGCTTTCGAACGTCCAACCCGGGTTTTGCACTTTGATTCGAAATCAAAAAGGAGGAACAGTCAGATGTAAGGTCGTGCACAAATTACGTAACGGTGATTTTACCAATTTTTGACCCCCTCCCTATGTAATGTTTTGTAACGGTTTGGCACGCCACTCCCCTAATATTAAGTAACGATTTCAAGACCACTGCCCCCCCCCAAAAAAAAAACTTTTCACTTATTTTCATTCCAAATTTTCTTAGTTTCACACAAATGCAAACGCTGTTTTGTAACCACCCTCCCCCATGACCATTACGTAACTTGTGCACGGCCCCTGTAGTCCCAGTGGAGGAGGGCGAGAAAATTGATATTTTTTTCTTAAAAATTATACTCTTTAGACCTATTTCATTGCATTCCCGAAATTACGTAATTTTTGAAAAAAAATTGTAAGCGGCGCCATTTTTATTTCGTGCTTTATTTTTCTAACATTTTTGCGTTCGGCTAATTTAATTGAAAAATTTTTGGCTGCGGCGCCCTTTATCTTCTCACTCGAAACTAAGATCCCCCGTTTTAGGAAAACTGATCCCGTCTCTGTTTCTAAAGTTTTTCGAATAAAAGTAGAGTATGACCATGGGGGAAATAATTTTTTTTACGGTATGACGAAAATTTCGAAAAAGTTGAAGAAAAAAATAAAAAAAGTTGCGGAGCTCAAGTTTTTCGTAAAAAAAAAGTTTTTTTGTAAAGAAACATAGCAAAATAAATCTTTTCACCTCTTTTTGGGTGTTACAAATATTGGCAGGCCCTTATTTGTCGCTTTTACCCTCCCGCTAGCTTTGAAGAATTGGTTCGCTACATGTTTCGAGATCATATCATAAAGCTTTATTTAAAATCAATAATATCGCAAGCAAAAAGCTCTGTAGGAAAAACAGCGCCGTTTATTGATTTCTTTGGCTGCTAGTGCTAGCTGCATGGTTTGGCCGTTTCCGGATAGATGTCACTAGTAGAACAGAATGGAAAGAAATTTAAATAAAAGCGAAGATATTTCTTTTCTTCTCTAGTATACGGCATTTTAAAAACAGAAAATTTACGAAACTGAAGCGACTCGAAAGGAAATAAAAATGCAATGCCTGTGAATCCCAGTTTTTCCTCGATCATCTCATGGTGTGGCCGCCATCTAGCGGAATTTGCAGACCTCTTGTCAACGGTTATTATTGCAACTATGATTTATGCTCACAATGAAAGAGTGGCGACATTTTTTTCTCATGAAAGCAGTCTGGAGATAATAACAAACTGGCAGCATTGCTCAATATACCTATTTCTTTTGTGCGCGCAGAACTTTCTATGCCATTTCTGTTTGATTTATTGAAATCCTATCCCTAAGGAAAATCTTAGGAACCCTATATATACAGATCCACTGCATATCTTAGGATATCCATCTCGTGGCCATCTGGACATGTTTTGAATCACAAAATCATATCCATGCATTATTTAATAGGGATATATATTTGCTATGTGGGATATTATAGTCAGTGCCTACTATAATTCTTTAAAAAAACGTTCTGCTCATATTATAGTCATGTTTCACGTCACGTTTCTATAACATTTATATCACCTGTATGAGCTAGACCGTAACTTATTGCCGGCATGTGTTAGCAATATTCCCAATGGTAAAATGTAAGATTCCTATTACATTATTTATTGTCTAATTATGTGACTATTACATTACAGGAATGTTTAATTGTTATGTGGGATTATGCTTATGGTGAGGAGTTTTGCATTTTTCTTGCAAACTAATATAGATAGAGGTAAAGTGTTTTATATTTTTGAAATTACAAAGGAATGGGTGAAATAAAAATTTAACAATATACAGAGTGTTTGATTTAAAATAATAAACTTGGTAAAAAATCAAAAAGAAAGATATTGGGTGGAAATAACACAAAGGACCAAAGCGAAAAGAGAAATGATTACATGATGTTTTGCCCTGGGTAACCAGCGTGGGCTCATCAGTGGTTTCACTGGTCACCTTCCACCATATATCATTAAACACCATCATACGCTTTGATTTCCAACTTTGAATCACTCACAAATAGGCATCGTTTCGCACTGGTACTTATCCAAGTTACCTGTGTTAATATTTCCAGTAGGATTATGCTCTTAATGCAATTAAAACAAAAAAAGAAGTTAAAAAACCTCCAAATCAGTTACTTCAACCGAGAAGAAAATAAAAAACAAAAAATAAAAAAAACTTGGTGTCAGAATTTGACATTTATATTTAAAATATGCAAACAGTTATACAAATTTTACATTTAACCGTTATTTCTAACAGTCATAGTAACGGCGCTAACTGGGGGGACACCCTGTACCTAATCCGCCAAAATCTGAAAAGATTAAATTCCAATAATTGTGTAATATTTTTGGTATAGCACAAGTTTATTTATTTATCATTTTTATAATTATGACCTCTAACGAATCCTTTTTTGCCTAATTCATTATTTTTATCTAATCTGTGATTGAGTATATCGCGATTGTTTTAAATTGTCTTGCCACGCAAAAATATTTTTATTTAAATGATTTTATGGTAGTCGAATTTCCAGTAGAACTAGTGCATGAAATATTTCCGGAAATATTTAAAAATTTTGTCTGAAACCAATTTTTTAACAAAAGCATGCTTTAAAAAAAAACATTGGCTAAAGACCAAATTTTGAAAAAATTTCCATTGGGAAATATTTTAGGCACGTGTTATATTTGGATCGGAAATTTCTCGAGTTGATAAAAGTTTATTTAGATAGTTGCTAAAAAGTTGACTTTGATATATTTATTTATTTAAATAATACCATATTTTAATAACAATTAATATTTTTTCTAATGCCAATAGTAAAATAAAACTTAAAATTAGTCCTGTTTGTCCTCTGTCTGGGATATTTCCAGATGAAATTTTCAAAAGGGATGCAATTTCCACTTATAAATTTTTGAAAATTTGCGTGTAAAATTTCCAGTTAAATTGACGCTAGGCAAATTTCCAAAAATAATAGATATATGATTGAAATCTCCAATAATTTTTGAAGAAAATTAATTATCCAGCTCACGAGCAAGGAAATTTCTCTCCGAATCTATAGAAACACTTATCCCTAGAGGATTCAGGGAAATTTTTACGTAATCGTAAACTAAATTTTAGTGATGCTGTGAGAAAATTAATTTCAAAATACTGATATCTGACGACCTAAGTTTTTCAAAGGGAAACTGGATTTTTTTTGGAGAAGTCAATTCCTCTATATGGAAGAATTTGGCACTGGAAGGACCTCGTCATGAGGAGAACTTAAAATTAAGTTAAATTTTGTAAGAAATTATATTTGCATAATTCTATTGCTCTGTCATAGACCAGTTCAATTTTTTTAAAATTAAAAGAAAATTCAATCCCTCACGATAAAAAAAAATAACATCTGAAAAATTATAAACAAATTTATCGTCAGTCAAGCCAAACAGCACTTGCTCTTGGCCAAGATTTCATTCTTAGCACACATTCTTGTAGTCAACGAACCATTTGGCGTAGAAATAACGTAATTTTAACAATAATCTTTTCCTACAGTGCATAAAATAGTATATAAACCTCGGGACTAAAGCGTCCTTTAATCCTTTAGCGAATTGTACAAACCCTAATGTACTATTATTAGATCCTTAGAAAAAAGGTCCTAGTATCGAAACTTGGAGAATTCCTTGAGATATTGTATGTAAGTCACTTAGAATCGTTTTATGCTTAACTTTTTTTCATGCACACAAATATTACTTTGTTCAACAAGTCAATAAAGATTCCTGCAAAAATTTATTATGATCTGATAACATGGGATTATAGCCCACCATGAAAGTTAACCATATTTTGATATTTTGATGAAATTGCACTTTAGGTGAAAAAAATCGTATGTCCGTGATAGGAGATATGAGCCGTGAAAGAACGTATGTCTGGTCTCGTTTAAAAGGTAATGAATATCCATGTATTATGTAATTGTCAATGAAAAATGTTTCTTATTTTAAAAAGCTACCGCAGATCGAGGAAGCAAAAAATTTTATTTTATTGCATTGCATAGGATGATATTAAACAAGTTTTATAAGTTTTGTTTGAAAATTAAATTACTCACTGTTCTTTCTAATATAAATAATTACTACGCTACTGTTTTTCTCTGATAAAGAATCTAAAATGATAAAATGAAAACAATCAGCACGAAAATATTTAAAGAAAACCGACTAAAACAATGTTTTAAATCCGATTTTTTCCATTTTTCTGATTTATTCCCACCAAACCCAACCTGATACCAAAACTTGGACCATACTCCGTGGTGTATGCAGAAATTTTGTTTCTAGGGGAGGGGCTTGAGGTTTCTGGGGGGACTTAAGTAACAACATAGTTTCAGATGTCAATTTATTTTTGATTTTTGGGAAAATTTAATCTTTAGGATTAAATATTCATTAGATCTAGGGGCAAAAAAACCCTCAACCCACCCCTACATACGCTATTGCCTATAGAGTTGGTTTTTGTTTTTAACATTTTTCTTATTTATTGACTTTTTAAAACCCATGCCCCCCCCCCCCTCAAATTATATTCTGCCTACGCCCTTAAATTATCTTTTAAATACGACTAACCCTTAAGAAAAACCACCAGAGAAAATAATACACAAAAACGTGTTAGTCTCATTTACGTATTTTTTTTTTTAATTAACTTTCCCAAATACTAAAGCTCCCCTACGTTATAATCCTGCTTACGCCTCTGTGTAGTATTTAAGTGCCTTTCAAATGACACCCCATCCACGAAAATCTGCAAAGTACTTTTCAAGTTACGAGAAAAATTGGGTTTAGTAGACATACGTTCTTTCATAGCTCATGGCTCAAAGTACAATATCTTCAAAATATCAAAAAATAGTTAACTTTCACGGTAGGCCATAAACCCATGTTATCCGTGCGGGATTCTTTTCAAAATATCAAAAAATAGTTAACTTTCACGGTAGGCCATAAACCCATGTTATCCGTGCGGGATTCTTTGTAAAGCTTATTAGATTTGTTTCTACAATTACTTTGGTTTTTTGAACCCCATGTTTTTTGTAATCTGTGACTGGTAAAATGGGTAAAATTTCAAAGTTTTGTCTGGAGGTGTTCTCAGGAGATCAAACACCTATAAGTAAACCATTTTAGGGCTTTAGTACCTACGTGCTAAAATAAAGAATTAATCAAGTCGATACCGCGCACAAAAATGACCGCCATATTGCGGTGATTTTCCGCTCAGATTTTCGAGGGGGCTAGCTATCCATTTTTAAGTTAAGACATCCATCTGTGAGGTGCGTAGTCACCGATGAGTATTTGCCTCTCTTACTCTTCACATGGTTCAAAGCAGGTGAGAAAAGTGAGAAATTTACCCCTGAACACGTAATGGCCCAATACCCCAATAGAAGTTTATATTTATTTTTCTTCAGTAAAAATTATTACACTCTTTCAAAAAGTAAGACCAAAAAAACGCCAATAAAACACACCTTAAAGCGCTTTTATGTAAGGACGGTTTTAAATAAAATCGCTTTCTTCGAGGGTTTACACGTCCTTTGTTAAATGTCATTAAATATGTCAGTTTAAAGAAAAAACAAATAAAAAAACTTAGTTAACAACAGATTTTTCGGAAAATCAGGGTTAGGTATTTCTTTAAGTTGGAAAAAATGCGCTAAAGAGTTTTTAAAGTGTTTATAACGACCCTAAAATAGGTTTCTACGCGCTAAACCGCTTTCTTGAATCGCTTTAAAATTAAATCGATTTAGTGCTTAAATCGGTTTTAGTGGAGTTTATATGACAACATTTTCAAACCGCCCTTAGCGCTTTAAGAGATCCGTATAAAAAAAAACTGTCAATAAAAAAATGTTATCTGCTATATTTTAGTAATTTCTATCAAATTACTATTTGTGAAGCTGACTTGGGAGGATCATGCCAATAGTTTGGTGGAGGTGTTGTCCAAAAATACCTACCTACTAAGATGCTTGTCAAAGATAGTCGGTATTAAAACACTTTTATTTTTTATTTATTTTGTCCTATGCGCTGATTGCATCGGGTCATTCAGGTTTTTTAGCATTTTTAGACTTCAAAGGAGGGCAGTAAGGATCTTGGCAAATCTGGGTTATACAGACGATTGTAAATCCGCTTTTAAACAGTTAAATATCCTTACTTTACCTTCTCAATATATTCTGCTGTGTTTATTGCATGTAAAACATCACATTAAAGGGTTTAGAACTGATAGTAGCATTCATAATATTCCCACCAGAATTATTAAAAAACTAATTATTCCATTTAGAAGACTAGAAAAAACAAGAATTGATTCTGACTATTATGGTATTAAATTTTACAATCTTCTTCCAAGCCACGTTATAAATCTCGATGCAAAACACTTTAAAGTTACAAAGTTATGCTTGGTTTCCACAAACCAAAACTACACTTTTTTGCACTCGACGCGCGTTTCGCTAACAACGTTAGCATCATCAGGTTAGTTTTGGTTTGTGGAAACAATCATAACTTTGTTTTAGTGTAACCACAGGCTCCAAATTCCCAACATACTTTAAAGTTACATTAAAAAAGTTTTTAGTAAAACATGCATTTTATGATATCAATGACTTTCTTGATGCTGATCTCTCTAATATGTGTTAACAAGTAAAGTTGTCATGTTTTTCTGTTATTTGCATTTTTTTGTTAATTTTTTTGTTTTTTAATTAATGATTTTGTGTGTTTTTTTATAAGTAATTAATACAGCAAATTTTTATTATAAAGCGTGAGCCATGCAATATAATATAAAATTAAAACTTTCTTCAGTTGTCTTAAGTGAAGTCATATTATTTTTATAATGCTTATTTTATATGTAATAATCTTTGGTAATTACGCAGTATAGGTTTTTCTGCCATTTTTGATTTTTTATGAAAAATTCTTTATGGAGGCACCTACTAGGGTCCGTAGGACCCCAAATCCGCCAGCGCCGTTTTTTATAAAGAAAAATTGGTGCCCGGGGGGTTGTAATGTGTTTTTTTTTATTGTTTTGGATTGGGTTGGATTAGGTTGGGTTGGCCTGTGTTGGATTGGGTTGTTTTACTGAAAAAAAAATAAAAAAAACACAAAACAAACAACCGCCGCCGGCGGATTTGGGGTCCTAGGGATCCTAGTAGGTGTCCCCATAAAGAATTTTTCATAAGAAATCAAAAATGGCAGAAAACCGTATACTGCATAATTACCTAATCTTTTTATATTTATTTAATATTAATATTTCCTTTATTGTATTTCTTGAATTGCGTAAGTACTTTAAGTACGATAACGCCAATAAAGAATTCAATTGAAAAAAAAATTGTATTTTGAATTTGCTACTTAGTTAACAAATAGTAAAAAACGGAGTTATTTCGTCAACCAATCCCTGCATGAAGATAGACATTTTTGTTACAACGGCGATAATCTGCTGTATGTATAATATTTTTACAGACGAGTTTGTGTTAAAGAAGGCCTTACATTTGCGGAAACACACGTGTTAACGAAGTATTACTAGTACTAGTAGTAATAGTATAAGAGCGACCCGGCCCGCGGGCTTGCCAATTAGGCCTCTTCATGGGCACTTTCTGCCACATCCCGTTCCTTGCCCCTATGCCCGTACTTCAACCCATTTGAGCGAGCGCAGCTCTTCTTCCTCTCTGCCATTAAGTGCTGGGCCGATTCCTCTTCGAGCCCGTAAGCGGGACACACAGGATCTCCTGCTACTCTCATTTGCGGTTAATGTTTGTTCAGCCGATTGTGTCCAGTCAGCATCCCTGTCAGTAGTCCGGACCATCCACGAATAGCTTGTACTGTCTGCACTCTGACGTCTTCAGTTTATTGTTCGCCTACTTGTTGAGCTCACTCTGTACCTGTTTCCTTGTTATTTCCAGAAGAGGTTCCGGTCCAATTTATTGGGTTTCGGTCCCTAGTCTGGGAAGGTCGTCCGCTTTTTCATTCCCTGGTAATCCCTCATGACCGTGGATTTACATCAGAAGTATTATTAAGTGGTCGTCGATAATTATTTACTGCTCTGGTTTTACGACTACGACGTGAGTCATCATGAATTGATCTGCAAATCTCTTTGATATATGTGCATGATTTCCACTTTCCAGTGCGAAAAAATAAGCTATTAGGTATCTTAGGATCATTCGTAGTCGGCTATTATGTCTGGTGGGCACACAAACCGTTTCCCCATAAGCCGCAATGCTAACAAAAACGTAAATTGCACAAAAACGACAACTGATGTAGTTGTAAAAAAGGAACTGTTTTAAGTGTTTAATTATGCTATTGATATCCAAAATTAAGCTGGCAAATTGCTGGTAAATACCGCTTTGTTCCGCTATCTCTATCTTTAATGTATTTATACTACTGTAGATAAGGTAATCATCTCCCTCAAATTAGTCCGATCGCTCATTAAAACTTTGGAGAGAAAAGGCGAAATCTACAGTATCATAAGAGCGTAAGATAATTATAGGAATACACTGAGAAAAGTATCCACTAATCCTTAGTAAGAATTCATTAGCCCCAATAAGTAGGAACTTCATTTAAATATACTTTCCATAAGTTTTCCCATCTACTTAAGGTTATAAAATAACATATTAACTATAAATAAAAACTTCACTTACCGTAAGTGAAGTATCTACAAACCGTTAGTAAATCTATAGTAGCGCAAAACCAGTATAACTCCTAAAATATGGCTTTAAATAAAATAAAAAATATATTTTTGTGCTTTAAAACCATGTTCTATCACAATACACCCTAAAAAAAATAAAAACAAATAATAATAAAAAAGATGACTGCCGACGGGGTTCGAACCGACAACCTACAGCTTGATAGAACAATGCTTTATCCAATGTACCAGGCGCTTATAAAGAAATAGGTTGAAACCGCAGAATATAAGCGTTTTGGTTATCACAGGCCAACACACATTTTGGTGCCGGTGATTTTTTAACTGTTCCTGGGTAATTTTTGGATGGAGAATTCGAAATAGCCATCAGATTTTGTCTATCAGATCTAGTTTTTAAAATAGAATAGGAAATATTATTACCAGTAACAAAAAAAAACACATGTAATTAAATATTTATTATAAAAAGTAGCTTAACATACATTCATACTCATATTAGTCACTATCACCTACAAATTTTCTTTTATACGACTTTCTATTAGCATGGAGGTTACTGGTATAGTCTCGCTGAAGGCTCCAACAGTAGACGGCAATCATGTGGCTATCCCATCGTCCTTGATATCGATCTTCCATAGTTTTTCTCCCTGTTCTTCACTACAGTCACCTAAATTTTCTGAAAAGCGATCAAGGTGGCTGTGGATGTAGTGAACATTTATACTCATGTTACAACAGAGAATATGTAAATTTGAAAGCATAGTTTCACTAATTCTATGTAATTGTCTGCTCCGTGATTTTCAAGAAAATTTTTAACTACTTGAACAAATGAACCCCAAGCATTAGATTCAGTCTCATTCATTGATGTGGTGAACTGTGGATCTTTAATAGGTTGACTAATTTTAGGACCATCAAATATACTAGCTTTTAGTTTTCCGTGCTAATCCCAAGAAACTTATGTGACAAGTACCCAAAACAATTTTCATCTCGATCTAACGCTCTCACATACTGCTTCATAAGCCCCAACTTGATATGCAAGGATGATAGTATGATTTTTTCTCTCGTAACCAAAGGTTCATTCACTACGTTTTGTTTTCCTTGAACCATAGTATCTCTTAAAGGCCAACTTCTCTTAACTCAGTGCTCCGCTGTCCCAAAGACATACAAAACAGGGGTATTTTGTATATCCACTTTGCTGTCCAAGGAGAAAGTTCACTATTTTCAAATAAACACGAATTGCCCACTAATGTTCTTCGTATTTAATTTGTTTCAAAACTTGTGCTATTGTTTTATACTCCTCTTTCATGGTGGTAGAATGTCCAATAGGAATTGATGCATATTTGTTACCGTTATGTAGGACACATTTTAAACTACGTTTTGAACTGTCAATGAAAAGACGCCAATCGTCTGTATAACCAAACCCATTTTTTCTAAGAGTCTTTTCATATCGTTACAGAATACCAGCTTATTTTCCTGAGTGAAAAAAGGCAGCAGATCTTCTTCTCTCTTACGATAAAATGTAGCATTAGTGCCTGGATACAGAAGGTTCTTTTCTTTTAATCTGGATGCAAGTAATTTAGCACACTCCTTTGAGAGGTATAGGTCTTTCACGAGATCGTTCAGTTCTTGTTGATTAAAACAAAACAAGACCAAATAAAAGATTTAACATTTTTTTAAATAGACGGTTTTCTACACAGGATATGTCCATTTATGTCGATTGCTCCTATTTATGCCTTTGATATTAACGAGACAAAAATAGGAGTCATCATAATGCTTACGTGGTTCCCTCCAAACTATTGGTACACCAAATTTCAGGCACTTTCTGTTTCCAATTGTCCACTGTCGCAAATGTTCAACACATGTTTTACACACCACATGTTAAGCCCAATATTTATCTTGATCTCCCAAATGAACGCCAAAATAGGCAAGATGAGACCTTTTCACAAATTCAGAAAAAGTTTTTCTACTTTCTTTCAAAGTGTATTCGCCACATATATAACAAAAAATATCTGTATGGTTTACACAGCTACGCCTGCTTGTGGATGCCATTGTTTTAGTTTTAACACTATAAAAAAATGTACAAAAAGTTATGACACAACTTTATTTGAAAAAACTATACAATATACTAAGTCGAGAAGGATAAAGGTAGACAAAAGGTACTATGTTTCCAAACCCAATTAATCGGGGTTAAGTAATGCGGGTTAACCAGGTCTAGGAACATTGGTTTACGGACAATTTCAGGTATATTTGGCTAATTAGATCCTAGTTTTGAATACCAAATTTCTATTTTGAATTTTAAAGAGATGTTGATTTATTTATTTTTGCCTTTTATTGGAACTAAATTCAATTAGTCTCTATGTCAAAAACTAGAGCTGATAGAAAAAATCTGCTGCCAGTTTTAGAATCAGCACATTAAGAATATCTAAAATCAGTTCTTAGATCTCAGGCAACAATTTTTTTTAAATTTTATTGGACTGTAATGCTGTGAGAAAAGTGTTAATCATGATTAAATGCTTAATCAGAGAATATTCGCGTTTGGTAGATATATGGACAAGCATCTCTAAACCAAGGGTTACCGGATTCGTTTCCTGTCATCGATTTTTTTTCGAGTTTTTTTTACTTATTTCCATCATGATCTCCCTATAAATGGAACAATGATCTTAGCAAATGGGGTTGTTGGATTCTTATTATTGCAATACGTTGACCAATCATAAATATATTTTTCCGCTTGATTTTTCAATATTTGATGCCTTCACTTGTCCTTAGTAGAAAAGTTCACTAAACGTAAGTGAAGGAAAAGTTAAGTGAGTTGTCACATATTGGTAAGTAGATAAATCACTAAGGGTCAACAAACTAGTAGAAAAATTCACTAACCCTAAGTGAAGGGAAAGTTAAGTGACTTGTCGCATATTGGCAAGTCGATAACAATTTACTAACCCTAAATGAAGGGAAAGTTAAGTGACTTATCGCATTTTGGTAAGTAGATAAATCACTAAGGGTTAACAAAATCGGGTCTAAGTAGTTCGTTTTACTTGCAACTATTGAATTCATCACTTGCGGCTAATAGAAACTTCATTTACCACTAACAAAAAAAGCTAAGTATACACTTCACTTGGGATGGTTTCTTGAGTGTAGCGGATATAGCTTTATATAACAACAAAGGATCAATACTTAAAACAGTTCCTTTTTTAAAAGCAAATTTTTGCTATCTATTTTGGAAACATATTTTTAAAGTTGAGAATAAATATAATTTCACATTAGTGATCTCAATTCAAAAAAATGGAACACAAACTTTTATTTTAAATTTTTATAAAAAAAAGACGACGGCAAGCGAAACATTATTATTGGCTGGCTATCAGTTTTGTCACATGCAACGTTAATAGTTTACCATGGAGGTAGTAACATTTCATTCTTTTCTCTCACTTTTTTGGGTTTCTTTCATTAAAAAAAAGAAAACGGAAATATCTTCGAAGTAATTACTTTCTTCAGGACCCTCGAGGGGGGGGGGAAGGAGGTTTAAAACAGTCGGAACGCAGCGCTGTGAGACGTTGCATAAACTAATTTAACTCTGGTGTAAAGTACTTTTTAATTATTTTTTAACCACCAAAAATATTATGTAAAAATTTTGTCGGTAGTAATTTTATTAAAAATCCCGAATTGGGTCGGGTTCGATATATTTATAAGTTTCATTTAGGTACCATATAATGTCATTGATGGCGTTTACTTTTAAGCAATTTTAGTAAAAATGTATAAAAAATTCAATTTCAAATATATATATTTTACGGAAAGTGGTCCGTTAAAAAAATGGGTTTTTACGTTATTAGATTAGAAAGCTCAGTAATTCGGAAGTGAAAACTTGGGTCATATTTTGCTAATATGAAATATCAATTGTTTTGTATGTACAGGATGATTCACCATATTTTCCAACCCACCTCCACAAAACTTACTTTTTTTGTTACCGATCAAACTTCTCTTCGCGCGATTTCGACTAGGTAATTTTACAAAATTTCACAGTTTTTTGGTAATTCCAATGTAATATTATAAGAATTGATCGAAAATCTGGAAAAATTTCTTACTTCCACTCTAGATTCAACTTATTAATGTCTTTAAAATTAAAAATCGTGAGAAATTTCAATATTTAAAAAATCGAGGAACGCAAGTTCTACGCATCAGTAAAATAAAACAAAATAAACAAATTAAAGCGTACTCAGGCATATTTTTTTGTTTTGCGTCGGAGAGCCCTTTCTTTACGGAAGGATTTATTCTAAAACTTTCATAAAAAACACTGCGTTGACCCTTGTTTTTTATCATGTAAAATTTCACCAAAACCCTCTCTCACTATGGAAATCTTTGTTCTAAAACTTTGAGAAAAAAACTGCGTTGACCCTTATTTGTTGTTATGTAAAATTTGACCAAAACCCCCTCTCACTACTCTACGGTTTTTACCTTCTCCTAACCCTTACATTTTACAGTCAATAATTAAGTACCATTAATTGTTATTTTCTTTATTCTATCTCGTTTTTTTTTGACAACCCCAAAAAAGATACAAGTATAGTGGCATATCCCCTATAAAAATCAGATCAATCGAAGTTGCTTATGAGGTAAAATGTGAATTTCAGCATCAAATCGGAAACCACATGATTAAAAATATCTTGTTTTAAAACTAGTTTTTCTATTTTCAGTTAAGTTCGATGAATTTTTAAGAAATTTTTATACCAACATTTCTACCAACAAATTTTGTTCTAACATTCTCTCCTAAATTTCCGTGAGCTTTTTTGTACGAGCTTTTGCTCGAACTTTTCTTTGAACATTTTGTTCATGAGGCTCGCGTAAATGTTTGTCGGCATTTCAATATCAAAGGAAGCTGGTTATTCTTTCACGTACTACCCATGAATCAGCATACGCCTCCTTTTCTATACGGTATAGGAAGAGACGGAAGTAGTCGCATGCGAATAATTTCGTATGGTTTCGAAAATAGAACACCTGATTGTCACGGAATTCATACCGGTGACGCAGTGTTTGGTCTCCCATGGGTATTCATGCCCTGCATCGCCCGAGTGTACCCGAGTGTCGCACAAATGCGAAAAATAAATAAAGATATTATAATTTACCAGATTTATTTAACCGAAATTATGCATTTGTTTACATATATTTCAACCAACGTAAAATGTTGGTGCAAGGATAACTGGATTATTATCAAATATAATTTATTTTATTGCGGAGCAATTTGGAAAATATTAACACGTAATTGAGGTAAATCGTATACGAATTGCCTTTAATTACCTACTGATTTATTGTGTAAAAATCGTGTTAATGGAATTTTTGAATAATAGTTACATCATTAAATTATTGTAATTAAGCTTCCTGTTGTTTCACTTTATATAAAAAATATGTTTAATATTATTTTTATAAATTTAAAAAATATTTTTTTCGGTTTTTTGGGAGGGAAAAAACTTATTTAAAAAATATAAAGACCACTGCGTAAATTACAAAAAAACTAACTAGGCTCCATTTGTCGATCATTTCGTTGCCCGTCTTCGGAAAAATTAAGGGCATCTAATATTGTTTATTTTTTTTATTGGTGTTGTACAGAAACTCTTTCTATGATAATTGTATATTTTCGAAAAGCAAGAAAAGACTGAATTTATTTGAATTTGCTAATATTTTATATACATTTTAAAATGTATTATCGCAGTGGTTTCTTATATTTTTCATGAACTTTATTTCTTAGTGGAGAAAAAACGGGCCCATCCAAAAGGAGGAGCAAAGGGCATTTTCTTATGGGGGATGTGTTTGGGTTAAATTTTATTTACATTTTAATATGTTATAGAGGGGATGCTAATGAGCAACTTTTGTCATGGACACTTTCCGCAATATGTACAAGGTGAGCTAGAAATTAAACTTAAAGTTACAAAAAATGATCGTTTTTTTAATAAACCTAACCGTCGTTTACGACATAACTAAAAACAGAATAATAATGTTTTTTGCAAATCTGATTTAACACATACCGGCCTACATTTTTAATAGTAGCACTAATGTCTGTATGTGTACAGGATAAGCCAAAACATGCGCCTGCAATTACTCAAAACCCCTTATTTTAGAAACACATTTGACGGTTGTAGGAGCAGAGAAAAAAAAATTGTTTTTGATACCATAAAAATGATACACACAAAACCAGCGATAAACTTTTAAATATGTACGGGGTAAGCCAAAACATACGAAATACGCTTTTTTAACCTTTTCAAATTGTCCTTACAAAGAAACTACCAATCACGCAACCCTGATTTTTTTAATTGTTTTTTATAATGTTAGTCTACAGATCACAACAAACATATTTTACGTTAATTTCGGATATCGTATATTTACATGGTGAGTCAAGATATATTTTTGAAATTGCTCCAAATCCCTTAGATTTAAATTTGATTTAACGTTTAAATAAGTGGATTACTAAGGAACACCCTGTATGCATACAATACTCAAAATTAAAGTGGAAAATGTTAGTTGTGGTCCGTAGAATAACATAAAAATAAATAAGTGTGGGCTGATTAGTAGATTCTTTGTAAGGACAATTTGAAAAGGTTAAAAAAGCGTATTTCGTATGTTTTGGCTTACCCCGTACATATTTAAAAGTTTATCGCTAGTTTTGTTTGTATCCTTTTTATGGTATTAAAAACCATTTTTTTTTCTCTCTCTAAAAATGTAGGCCGTTATGTGTTAAATCAGATTTTCAAAAAACATTATTATTCTATCTTTAGTTATGTCGTAAACGACGGTTAAGTTTAGTAAAAAATGATCATTTTTTGTAACTTTAAGTCTAATTTCTAGATCACCCTGTACATATTGCGGAAAGTGTCCAGGACAAAAGTTGCTCATTAGTATCCCCTCTATAACATATTAAAATATAAATAAAATTTAACCCAAACACATCCCCTATAAGAAAATGGCCGGGTTCATTTAAATGCCCATTGGTTTATTATTCATTTTGTATACATCCTTTTTAAGGTATCAAAAAACATTATCTTTTCACCGCTCCTACAAGAGTCAGATGTGCTTCTAAAATAAGGGATTTTGAACAATTTCAGGCGTATTTTTTGGCTCACCTTGTACATATACGAACATTAGTACTAATAGAAAAGATTTGTGGCGTAGAGGGCAAAGGTTAAAGAAATTCCCTTCAATTTGTAAATTAGTACTAATATTAAATCTGTGTCTCGTCAAGTGTTGAATCAGATCTGCACCATTAGTATCGTATCTTTAGTTTTTTCGTAAACCTAGGTTGAGTTTAGTAAAAAACGTCCATTTTTGTAACTTTAAGTCTAATTTCTATCTCACCCTGTACATGTTCGGGAAAGTGCTCATGAAGAAAATTGTTTTATAAGATATTAAAATAAAAAACAAATTTAACCGAAACACATCCCCCATAAGAAGATGGCAAGGTTCTTTGGAAGTTTGGATTTGGAAATGGCAGAAACCAATAGCAGCCGTTCAAAAACTTTTCAATTTTTCTAATAATAAAACAATTATTACAATTTTTGTTTTGTTTTTAGGCTCCAGTTTCCAATAAATGGACAGGAATCCTTAATGCATCAAAAATTCATCCCGTGTGCCCGCAAAGAGACATTTACAGGCGGGCGGACCTATTTGAGGGAGAGGAAGACTGTTTGTATTTGAACATTTACACTCCAACGGTAAAAATAAATACACTTATATAAAATATTTTATATTTCGGCCAATTAGTAAACAACCTATATGAAAAATATAATGCATAAAGAAAATGTTTTTTTGAAAATACTATGTAGGATAGGCAATTTAGATATAAATTTTCTGAAAAGAGGAAAAAATTAGAGCTCAAAATTTTTAATTCTCCAACAAAGAGTTTTCTTGGATAGTTCCTAAACGGTGACAGACTGTCAAAAGTAACAAATGGGCAAAATGTTTCAAATTTAATTCTCTATCAATAAGTAAAAAGTGATAGTATAGCATATATAACTATAAGATAATATAATGGCCCTCGCCTTGCTTTTCCCGAGAAAAATGCGTACCGATAATAACTCTCCCAATTAAGTTGGCCTGGAAAAAAACAATAGACGAGGAGTGTAATGGCAGACGCGTCGATTGCGTCAGTAGTGTTTTTGTTTACTTTTGGAAAATCTATTAAACATCGCATAAACAAGTAAAAAATGTAGCGTATATTGACTTTGTTTCCAACGCGTTACGTATACCGATACGGATGCGTTGAAATATTTACTTTAAATAGAGACATAAAGCTATTTGTAACTCATAGCGGTATACGTATCCGCATCTAGCGAGAACCAAGCACATTAATTGGTCAGAAACTTGTACCACGTTCGAAAAAAGGTGTTCTTGGACGCGATAGGTGTTGAGATGCGTTAGGTATCACGTATCGTTACGGCACACTTATCGTATCTCAGCACCTATTGCATTCAGAAATACCTTAAATTAGCATATATCTGCTCTTTTCGAACGTGCTACAAGTTTCTGATCAATCAATGTGCTTGGTACTCGCTAGATGCGGATACGTATACCGCGATGAGTTACAAATAGCTTTATGTCTGTAGTGTCTAGTGTCTCATAGCTATATGCTTAAACCACTCCTTCTACCAGAAAAATTGAAAAAACCCAAGCAAAAATGATGCCAATTTGAACAATTTCTTGCACAGGTATACTTTTTAACCTACGAGTACCAAACTTGACAGAGTGAACCTAAGAGCAGTGACCTAAATTATATCAGAAAATTACATTTTTCCAGTGGCGTAGCCCGATTTTCTTAACTAGAAACTTTCAATATATACCAAAACTTTTTGATACGCCACTGTTACTGACATATACAAAAAAAGCCCCGCTCGTCACTGGATCTTATATTAGATAAAATTACATTTCCAACGACACCTTTCGCTTGTATTTGCTGCTTCTAGTAATAACATAAAAAAATTTAAATCATAATTTTTTATATTTTTTTTTAGTAAATTTCTTAAATGAAAGAGCCAAGATCCCCTACTCTTCCCATGCCAATTATGACTTTAAAAAATTCTTACTTCATTACTAGAAGCAGCAAATACAACCTTACATTGTCTAGTATAAGATGCAGTGAAAAGTGGGGCCTTTTTTTGAAGATATCAGTAACAGTGGCGTATCAAAAAGTTTTGGTCTTGACAAAAATGCTATAAAGGAATATGGAAGAAATTGCTCAAATTGACATCATTTTTGTTTGAGTTTTTTTAATTTTTCTGGTAGAAGGAATGGTTTAAGCTACACTATCTATTTACTTATTGATAAAGAATAAAATTTGCAACATTTTTTCCTATTTGTCACTTTTGATAGTTTGTCACCGTTTAGAAGTTATCCAAGAAAAACTCTTTTTTGAAGTTTTTTTAAGGTTAAAAATGACAGTTCCCGAGGGTAGGAATGGGGACTTTTAGTATGTTAAACGGTGGACCTTCCTACGCTTGTTAATAAAAAAAAATTGGGTTTTAATTTTTTCTTCTATTTTTCCTATGTAGCTTAACCTATTAGAAAATGATGACAAATGAAATACCACTGGGTTCTGTTAGTCATTAGGTCAACACTGTTGTATTTTGATCATTCTGTTTACCTATTTTATATATTTGCTAAAGTTGTTTTATCAGTCATTGTCATAAAGATTCTAGTATAGACTTCTGACAATGGCTGACATAATGATATAAACAGATATATAAAATAGGTAAATATAACACGTAAACAAGAGGATTAAATTAGATGCAAAAATTACCATATTCAATGGAATACATCAAAAGAGTTGTATCTGCTTGTCCACTTTTGGCGGCAGAGTTGAAACCATTATTTACAAAAACAAAGGGGCCTTAATAAAAACCACTGCGTCATTTTAAAGATTGAATATTGATTTTAAAGGTCCATTGCATTCTAACAATCAAAACAAATATTTACTAGACATTGTGGATTAATACTTAAAACTTTCATTCGCATTTCCATGTTGTGATATGTCCTCTTCAACAGCGATCAGCTGTTACACAAAATGCAAGAGACTATGTGGTCACTACACAGATTCTGGAAAATATGTGTTTATTAACGTCGTTAGTTGCAGTAATTACTTATTAATTTTGTGGCGATAAAAAAGGGTGAAAAATAGCTTAAAATATATTAGTGTAATTTAACGATTATTGTTTTTGTTTAAGCAATTTTTACTATTCTTTTTCATATTTTATGTCATGATTTTGATTACCTTTTATAGCTTTCTTTCCAAAATGTCCATTTCTGAAATAAAACGCTTATTTTTTTCAAGTTTTCAATATTTTTTCGATATTTGAAAAAAGTACCCGCCAAAAAATATTTTTTCATTGTTAAAATAAAAAATATTTAAGGTTGTTGAAGGGAGACAGCAAGCTATAAAACAAAGTATTTTATAGAGAAATGAAAATAATTTAAAGCAATTGTTTATTAAAAATTTTTGTTTTGTCATTTGTCTGTCATATTTAGTGGTGTAGTTTTTATCCAAAAAATAACAAAAATTGTAACTGTTCAAAGCGTAAAGTGTGTAAGGCATAAGTGTATTAATTATTTATTTATATTAGTACCACCTTATGTCTTACACACAAGCTGATTAGGCGGTAATTACTACACTTCTTTGCTAAATGTTTTTTAGGCAGCGTAACAAAGGTTGATTTTAGCCAGTCAGCAGGAATTTGACCGGTACGATAAATCAAGTTAAAAAATTTGACCAGCGTATTTAGAGCATCTTCATTTTATATAAGCTCTAAAACCTCAGTGTATACTTTGTCTTGCCCTACCGCTTTTCTGTTTTTAGCTGAAGATATTGCGTGTTTTACTTCCTCTGGTGTAATATCTATGCCTTGATTTGAAAATTCTTCTGGCTGTTCGGATCGGTTATCGTTAAAGGGATGTTCTATGTAGCTACACCATTCTTTTGGTTTTTCTTTGGTATCCGGTATGATTTTGCCCTGATAATCCACAAGGATTCCAGCTTGTCTTTTATTAAATAATCCGGCCTTTATGCGTTTGTGTAAATTGAAAGCTTCATGTTTGACATTGCTGTGTTATCCAGTCTTGTTTTGCTAACCTTATCTTGTTTTTTATTGCTCTATTGATTTCATGATAGTGATCGTTGACTTTTTTACTGCGCCTGTTATCCATCAATACAGGATTTCATTGGCCATCCAAACGTTCTTTTTATTTCTGGTTTCATCCTTGCCTAAGAGTGCTGTGCTTTCGACTATGACACTTTTAACCTTTATCCAGACCATTTCTGCATCTTGTTCGGTAGACTCATTAATATCTTTAAGCGTTTTGTTAAGTTAAGAAAGTTTAGTTGCTCTCATGTTAACTTAAAGTTCACATTTCGGAAAAGAAAAATTATAGACCTCCATCATATCTTCAAGATTATTTTAGAATGAATGTTGTATACTGATCAGGCTGTTTACCTGTTATGTCTACCTATTTTATATGCCTCTTTATGTAATTAGAGACTTATGGGTAGATAAAGTTGGCATAGCCAGGCTTTAATAAAGTCAAAGCACTATTCATGACATTTCCGTCCGAAAGTTAAACAACTAGTACTCATTTTTAGGAACTTTATTCAACTGAAATGAAATAACTGAAATAAATCCTTGCATTTTCAGAAAAGTTTCACTAAAATTTTCAGATTTAAAAGCTTATTATATATAATTATCCAACTATAAAGAACAAAGCACATTTATTTTTACCAGGACTCATGGTTGCTGCGGCTATCCAAAATCTACGTTCGGGCTATCCGGCCAGAGCTTTTTTGGGTGCGAGTTTTACAATGTTTCTGTCGACCTTTAATAAAGGACAGTATAAATTTAATTAGTCAACTTTATAAGTGGCGCGATATGGGCATGTTTAGATGAAAACAATGTCGGAAATAGTAGCAGGAACTTTAGGTAACCAACTGAGAGGCCATCCATCATACATTACAAAACGCAGAAAAGTAGGGGGAAAGGGGTAGGTTCTTAACTATAACGCTTCTTAATAATAATATGTAGTAATTTATATATAATACGTTTTTTAAACTTAACTTAAAAAACATATATGCGCCGAAAAATGAATGAAATTTTGTAACTTAGTAAAACAAAAAAAATATTTCAAAAGTTAAAGAAAGCAGTAAATTGATATGAGAATAAAATAATTTTGAGTCGTAGATGAATAAGATATTCGTTCGCTGTTTATTGAATAAGAACAAGTAGAAATTTTGGATTTATTAAAAAGAGCTGCTGCACTATACCGAGAGGAGCGTTCAAAAATCACCTCCATTAACCTAGCGACCCACCTCAAGAAAATCAAAATTTAGTCACATTATAATTATGTGCTAATTTCGTCCCCAATCAAAAAATGTTGTGCCCCTTTGCTTTCTGAGAAAATCGAAAAAGAAAATGGGGTAGCTAGTTAATACTAACTTAGCAACCCCAACAAGAAATATGGCGCGAAAATAAATATCTTTGGTTTTAAAATTATGTGCTAATTATGTGCTCGACGAATCTATAAGAAAAAAATCGAATTTTTCATTTTAAATTATGTTTAAAAAAAAGGGTGGGGTAGCTAGGTTAATATTAACTTAGCGAATCCACATTTTTATGTATCACATAATTTAAAAATTTCAAAAACCGGTATTATCTGGCATCATATGTGCTAAATTCGTCCATAATCAGAATCGTACTTCAGATTGCGAATGCTAGGTTATTACAAATGATGAAACGCAATATGCTTTTTATTGATTTTCTCGGAAACCAGACAAGTACAAAATTTTCTGATCATGGACGAAATTAGCACATAATTTGCAGATAATACTGGTTTTTGAAATTTTTAAATTCTGTGATACCTAAACATGTGGGGTCGCTAAGTTAATATTAACCTAGCTACCCCACCATTTTTTTTAGAAAAAAAACGTAATTTAAAATGAAAAATTCGATTTGTTTCTTATATATTCGTAGAGCACATATTTACCACATAATTTTAAAACCAAAAATGTTTAGTTTGGCTCCATATTTCCTGGTGGTGTTGCTAAGTTAATATTAATCTAGTCCATTTTCTTTTTCGATTTTCTCAGAAATAAGAGGAGAACAAAATTTTTTGATTGAGGACGAAATTAGCACATAATTACGGCATAACTAAATTTTGATTTTCTTGGGGTGTGGTCACTAGGTTAATGGAGGTTTAAAAATCTCTTTACGATGTCTTGGAATTGAAAATGGGACGGAAAATCTTAAGTGACGATTATGTGATTGAGAACGAAATTGTATTTTATTAAGAAGATAAGAAGTGGTTTTTGTTTTATTAGACACCAGCAAACACATTTGTTACATTAACATAGTATTTACGTAAATCTAAAGTAAAAACGATACATCAAAAGATCAAAAGACAGGTGTTTTTAGACTCTTTTCGGTTGAAGTAACCGATTCGGAAGTTTTTTAACTTCTTTTTATTTTTATCGCCTTAGGAGCGTAACCCTATTGGAAAGATTAACACATTCGGACGAACCCGTATCAGATGAGATAAGTGCCAGTGCGGAACGATGCCTATTTGTGAGTGATTCAAAGTTGGAAATCAAAGTATATGATGGTTTTGAATGATGTTTGTGGAGAGTGACCAGTGGAAACACTGATGAGCCCACGCTGGTTGTCCAGGGCAAAACATCATTTGATCATTTCTCTTTTCGCATTGGTCCCTTTGGTGTTCCTTGTGGTATACTCATCCAAGTTTGAATTTTCGTTTTTTCCACCCAAGATCTTTTGATCTCTTGTTTTTAAATTCTTTTTGGTTGAAGTGACTGATTCGGAAGTTTTTTTACTTCTTTTTTATGTAAACCTTTTTGTTGTGCGCTGTTGGCGGATTCCGAATTACGAAATTAATTCTTTGTTTTGTTTAGAAAATTTTTTGTGTCCTGTAATTTTTTCGCATTTGTGATCGTTACAAGAAAGAACATTTAAGTTTATATGCTAGAGGTATAGATCGGAAACAAAAACACCCTGTAAAATAATAAAAATATGCAAACTTTATAAGATAGTTAAATACATTATGCGCATGTTGGCAATATGGACAAGGGGCCGTTTTCCATTAACCTACTGTAAAATGTAACTCAGAAGCTTCACAACTTACAACCTAGTAAAAATACCGCGCAGGATCTCAATTTGGAGTTTTTATGCCGTTTTATAGGGTTTTATAGGATTCTACGAGCCACACTGTTTTTCTGGTAAAAACTGAAAAAAATTCTACTTTATGAGATTTGTCCTGGTTTTACAAGTTTGTTTCACATACCGCATTGAAAACATCTGATACAACATCATAAAACCTCGTCAAACTTTTTTAAGAGAAGGTATTTTTCTCAGGGTGGTACTGTGGGTAAAAATTGGTTTTTGAAGACGCCGTTATATAATTACCGGGTCATTTTTTATAAGCTGTAAAGTTCTGAAAAAAAAAGTTAATCAATTGCAATATCTTGTGATCCCCACATGGGTATTGAATCCTAGAGTATGGTATGGTAATATTTTTTTTTTCTTAATAGGTTATTACCAATACCACCACTTTCTTTTAATGACATAAAAAATATTTTAAGCATATTTTCCAGGCCAAATATTTATTGTAGAATCTATACATATTATACTTTAACATGGACCAATTTTGGTTTCTTTTCTTATTATTTATTATAACCTTGTTAAAAAATAAGTTGATTAGTGCGCATATTGTATTCACTTACCTTATAGGCTATAGGAATGACCCATTCTACTAAAAATAAAAATTACTATTTTTGCCTGGCAACTTTAACGAGAAAATTTGGCACGAAACATTAACCAAGAAGTTATTTACAACATTGTCATCGCAACTTTTAGCTTCCAAATCCAGATACGGAGCTACTACCAGTCATGATCTTTTTCCATGGAGGAGGGTGGCTATGTGGCGGAGGAAATCTCATGTGGTATGGGCCCCAAATTCTTTTGGATAGAGATGTGGTCTTGGTGGTTACAAATTATCGTCTCGGTAAGCATGTACTATTTATTTTCACGTGACAGCCAACACTGGTCAATTGACAAAATAATTAAAAATGAAATAAAGTAGAAAAGTATTTAAAAAATTCCCTCCGATTATCTATACAAAATTTAAATTTTTATTTTTTTTTCATTTTTTTCTGCCGCCACCTATTTAGAACTCCATCACACATACTTTAACGTATTAATATTAATACAATATCTGAAACCCTATTTCCCCACCCTAAATTATTATTTTTGAAGTCTCCCATTTCCTAAATTTTAACTAAAAAAAAAACTGTTTTGGATTTCAAATTCTATTTCCTTTGAATTGGTACCCCTCAACCCATATTTTTAGCGATTAAAATACTTACTAAATATAGGGGGATGGTTTTACCCTCTCTGCCTAAATTTTTCAAAAAAAACAGGTAGCTAAATGCGAATTTTTAGCTCTATATTGATGGAATGGTGGAACACCAAGTAATTTGAAGTTATTTCGACTCCCTTTAAAACAGAATCACCCCCCTACTTCTCAACTCCCGGTTAAAACTTTAAAAAAATGCCGAGACACGAGTTGTTGATTTATTAGTAGAATCTACATACCAATTGAGACCCTTACTAGATACCTAAAGTAAATATTTCAACGCATCGGTATCGATATACCTAACGCGTTCAAAACAAAGACAAAATTCATTACATTTTTAACTTGTTCATGCCAAGTTTCGAACAATGCCGGCTTTATTGACGGATACGATAACGGAACAGCTGATTCCACTTTACGGACCCACGAACGTAAGCAACTATTGCAATCAGCTGGTTTGTTATTTCATCTGCCAAACCAGCGGGCCTTGTTCAAAACATGTCATAAATAAGTCAAAAAATGTCCTGACTTTTGGATGTGCTTTGAACGCGTTAGGTACGCCGATACCGATGCGTTAAAGTATTTACTTTAAGTGTCTATTGTTAGCGGTGGACCCGTGGCGTTGCCCACGAAGAAAATAAAATAATGTCATTTGTCAGCTGTCATGAAGCAAAACGTCAAATAAAAAGTAGCCAATGTTTTAATCTATGTCACATCATATCTTATAATGAAATTTCATCCAAATCGGTTAAGCCGACACACACACACACACACACGCCTACTTTCCTATTATAGGATAAGATGACATGAGTTCTAAATAATTTCTTTAAGGTTTAAATTAGAAAACAATAAAAAATTACTTCTTTTTAATAACTATTACTAGGAAAGGAATTTTGGGTGAAAAACGAAGGACTCAAATTACTGTTACACTAAAGAAAAAAGGAACAAATAAAAACCAAATAAATAGTTTCCGAGATATACTTATGATTATTTCTTCTTTTGTTCTCAAACTAAAAAAGTGGTTTTAGCCTGATTAAAAAAATAATACAGTATCTACCAAAAGAGGGCTCTAAGGTTTTGGCGTATTTAACTGTAGCAGTAACTGACTTTAGGTATAATTTTATTTTACTCATTTATTTATCTATTTATAAAAAGATACAAAATTTGTCACTTATAAGGTTTGCTCTAATTTCTTTCTTTTCCACATTGAGTTTCTAAAAAACTTGCATTGCAAAAGAAAGAAATGGTCAACTGACACTTATTAATAATTTTAATCTTAATCTAACATACATAAATTAGTGGTATAGCTAGTATCGGTATAAGTTTAAGTATAAAATACAGTAAAATATTCTTAAATTTTAATTGAAAATAGTAACTAAAATTTATAAAATAAAATTTATCTATACTGTAGTTTTGTATCAATAATATTGCCGATTATCCATTTTGTCAGTTTGTGTTTATAAATAATTCTGTTGGAATATTTGTGTCCTTTTCTTAAGCACTTTTTCCTATTTCTCAGCTTTTAATTTTTCCTGCAGTTGCTCATGGTTTATTTAGTTTATCAATTTTTTTAATCTTGTAATTTTTGCTCCATTCTAAGCTGCTAAGTTCAATAGTTAAGTTAAGTTTAGTTAAGTGGTCAGTTGGGTCGTGTTTTATAATAAGAATGCTTATAGAATTGCCATTTGTAGATTTTACAAAATATGATCTATACATGACATTGTTGATCGCTTTACTCGGATTTCGTACCTCGTGACGTCATTTATCAGCGAAAAATAACCGTGCTGATACAACGTATTTAAATATGTATTTCTAGTTCCCGTCTGCGGCAAAAGTTTTATGTTTATATCTCCTATAAATATTTCATACTCGAATTTAATATTTGCAATTTGTTTTAGAAATCTTTCACGGTTAAATAAAAATTGGTTTTCGGGTATCTATGAATTGCAGTTAGACCGATTTGCTTGTAATTTTTCCTAACAAGACATTTAATAAACTTACATTTATCTATTACAACAATTTCGGAGCTAACCAATATTTCGCTTTTAACATAAACCACGCACCCATCCCAAGAATTAAGTTTGCTTAAGTTATACAATAACTTGCGTCCCTGTACATTAAATTCGTTCCACACATAATTATTAAATCGAATTTTTTCAAATATTTTCTTTCAATAAATGAAAATTGTCGAAGTTAGTGTTTAAGTTTCTATGTGAGTTTCAAAATATTTTATGTTTTCTAAGTTTTCGAAGCTACTTGTGATGCTTATTCTATAGTCGTCAAATACTTGGTTCATTGTTAAGTTGGATAGTTGCAAAATTTAATATTAAACTAAATATACTCTATACAAACAGGTATTGTTATTAATAATTAAATACCCCAGTAAAAACATATGCTTTTTAAATACAACTGATTTAATTAGATTCTTGAACTATCCTATTTTCCAGTATGAGAGGACATAGGAGTGGTCGAACAGCTATTTGTTCTTGGTCTGGAGAGATGTCTTTGTACTTTTTGAATCTTTAGTATTAGACTTGGTTTAGATTGGCTTCTTAGGTTTCGGAAGCCAGTTGGGATGTTTGCAGTTTTATAATTTTAGTTTCACGTATATCTTTGGGTATCATTTTGATGATCTCTGGTTTTTCCCCAATTTTATTTTCAGATAGTGGATCCGTGAACACTTGATCCTCTAGTTGCTCAAAGATAAGCTTATAATTGTTTGGTGTTGGAGGAGCACTGCTGGATTTCTGATTAAAAATTGTTTCTGTTTCTCCTTCAAGATCATTAGCGTTGTAGGCTTGGTCGTTTACAAATAGTTGATTTTTTCTGATATTATCTTGGTTAATATGTTTCGTTTTCTTTCGGTCCTTAATCGATAAGTTTTCAACAATACCTATTCTGATTCTCTCAAGTTTTTTGCTAGATTTAAGAATAGAAGTTTTTGTCATAAAGCAAGTAAACTTTACAAATAGAGTTTTTTTGATATGGCCTATGAAAAGAATAATGTCGATGATCAAGTCTTAATTTTAGGTCAAGAAGATGGTTTATTTTATTGATTATTTATATATTCTGGTCGGAGTCGGTAGGTGGTTCTTTCCTCTTAGTGTGTGGTGTATTTTTCTCCGCTTCTCTATTTGTGTAACTTTACAAAGTACGTATTTTTGGTGGTTTTCAATTTCTGCAATTTCCTTACTTACGGTTGATATATTTGTTTGTAGTTGATTGAACTGGTCAACGTTTGACATTTAATAATATTAGTAAGTCCTTGTTCCGAAAGGTTGCTCATTATTTAGATTACATATTACGAACAATTTCACTAACTTTTGATTGTAGTATTGTTGATTCTTAGCGAGGGCTTTTCGTGTGCAAAAATTGCTATTTTTTTTGTCTTAATTAACGGACACAGAATTTTAAATCACTGAAAAAACACTTCCCTTGCTACACTTTTCTACAATTTTGGTTATTTTTTAGCTATTATATCTTGCGTTTTTAATAGTTTTATAGGATACACCAGGTTACACGTATGTATGCTAAACGCGTATTCTGAATCAAGCTATTTTGAGATCCCATAGTTAAATACTAATTGGTGCTTAAATTGACCAAAATTGGATTTGAACTTATTGAGTTAATGCCCACTCCAAACACCGATTACGGTTCAACTATAATAATATAATTAATGCTTAATTGGAAAATTATTAGGGGCATGCACTATATTAAGCATACTAATAAACGGATACAATATAATAAATGATAATATATATATACTTCCTCCTGGTTTAAAAAATTAACACATTCTATCAATTTCAATCAAATTCAATCAAAATTCTTTACCGAGATTGTATATTGCAGGGAGTGTCCTTTTGTATCTTTTAGCCGCACGGTACTGCTTCCTTTGCATAAATTTTGTGCATGATTTTTCATCTTAGTTCGTTTCCCGAAATTTAGGACTTCTTCCAAAGAAAGCTATTTTCTTGGGGGATAGTTGGCCCACTTCTTGAGTAGATGACAGTACCCCCTCGAGGTGTTTAAGCCTAAGAGTAAGTGTTCTGCAGTCTCTGTTGCGGTTTCGCAAAATCTGCAGTGGTCATCTTCTACTCTTCCTATTACCTTTAGATGATATTTTACCCTGCATGATGATATCTTTTCTGTTCATGTTCATGTTTATGAGCTTTTTACTCACATCAAGGTTACTTGGCTGTTGGTCGCGAGCGCTTTTGGAGTTTGTTTGTATTCCCAGACTAGTTTCGACTCACATTTATATGTGTTTGGGGATTTTAAAGCCGCTTGACTATCTGAGAGTATAAAGAAATGTTTTCTTTTGAGGCTCTGATTAAGATACTCCTGTGCACACATGTTGATGGCAAGCAGTTTAGCTTGGAACATGCTGGGATATTTTCCCAGTGAGTGGGATAGGTTAAAGCTAGGGCCGAAGATGCCAAAATCGGCTCCATTCTCAAGTTTGGAGCTGTCAGTGTACCAGAGCGGGCGTTCTGGGCTTGTGGTAGTTGTTTATATTTCTATGATTCGCGGTCGTTTATATCCAGATAGCAGTTGTGGCTCGAGATATAGTTTTATCTAAGTGGTGGTTCCAGGTGAGTTTGCGGTAGTGTGACCCCTAGATATTTTATCTCATTGGAGAATGTTAACTGTGTTCCGTTTAGGGTGGGTACACTCAGTCGTGGCTTCTACCTTGTGAACGGAGCTAATATGGCCTTTCTAGGGTTGGGGATAGTCCTTTACCTTCGCTCTAGGTTTTGATGATGCTTAGGACAGTTTATATTCGGTTTTTGATCACTCCTTCATGTTTGCCCTTGACTGTAATGATCAGATCGTATGCGTAGCCTAGAATTGTAAATCCAGCTATACTCAGTTTGGTTAGAATGTCGTCTACTATAAGTGTCCATAGTACAGGTAAGAGAACTCCCCCTTGGGGTATAACTGTGAATACTGTTGCTATTGTTCCATTTACTTCTGCTGTCACTAAGCGCTGTTGTTCTTGTCCTGTCCATCTTACTATTGGAATTTCTATATTTCATTCTTGTAGCGCCCTAGTTATAGACAGATGTGAGGTTTTATCAAAGGCAAGAATATGTCATTGAATGCAGTGAAAGCGATTTCTCTATATTCAATTGTCTTTTCTATTTCTTTTACTAGACAGCGCAATGCACTAATTGTGGATTTCCCTGCTTGATAGGCAAACTGCTTAGGATAAAGCGTTTTTTTCTATAGAATCTCGCTTCTGATGTATTGTTCTACTGCTTTCTTCATGATTTTAAGGAGAGAGAATGGGACGGTATGATTTTTGTTTGCCTTCTGGCCGTCGCGTCGGCCTGTTTTCGGTATAAATATTACGTTAGCTTCCCTGCACGGCTTTAGTATGTATCCAAGGATAAGGCTTGCTTTGAAAACTTTTTGTAGATGCACTTTTAGGTTTTTGTAGCCTCTTTGAAATAGGGCCGGGTAGATCCCTGGCGACTTGTAGGCCATAAAACTGTCGATCGCCCATTTTATTCGGCTTGCTGTGAAGATTTTTCCCGCTAGTCTTTTGTTCCTCGCGTTAGGGTTTTGATACCCTTCACTGTGGAGGTTCATCTGATTCTGGGTCTCTTCTACAATTTGTGAGTCGGGGAATTTCTTTACTTAACCGCAATAGGTTAGGTAAACTTCCTAAATTTTTTAATATCAGCAACACTTCTATGTTAAGATCAACAAAAATTTTTTCTATGCTTTTCGCTGGCGTATTTGAGGTTTTTGTCATATTAATAATGCATAAAGTTAAAATTAATCAACTTTGAAATTATACGCTGTGGTTATGATTTGTCAATTATAACTATAAAAACTTAGGTAAACACTAACAATAATATATTTAATATTATCAATACTTGGTGCTAAATGAACATACTGGTCTTCGATTTTTCATACCGAAAGTGGAACCTAGGACTACGTCGTTTCGTCCTTATTGGATCAACATTCGAAACCAAGAAAATACCTACTGTAGTTACCAGTAGGTGGAGGTAGCATTGATCTGTATGCAGATTTTGTCTAATGATGAAGCGAAGATGGCTGTATGCACTGCAAAACTAACGCTTTTTTGAAGACGAAACCTGCATACAGATGGAATGATTATCTGTCTCTCTTAGGATCGTTACTACTTCCATCTACTGCTAACTACGGTAGGTTATTTCTTGGGTTCGATCATTCAGACAGAGGGCACTTAAGCGCGACCGAAATTTTCTGTAATGGTGGTCACCAAGTTAAAAAACTCCTGTATCTTCATTAGATTTGCAGTGCACCCAGTCATCTTCAATATATTTTATTTTTAGCTTTATATTGTCTGACCGTCGCGTCGTTCCATGACTGCCTAATTATCTATTAAATCTTGTGATGCATTTTTCACAAACTTAACTGATTTTAGTGAAATTTGATACACCTACTTATGTAGGCTCAGTGACAGCACAATGTGCTAAAAAAAATACATTTAAAGGGGTAAGCTGGGAATGAATTTCAGTTACAACAAATATTTTCTTGTAGGGGAGAAAAAGAACTACGTTGGTCGTCGATTTTTATTTTTTTTTTGAGTTAAGTTTTACTCAAGGTTTCCTCCCTAATTTAAGAGCAATGTTGGCAGGAGGGGGATTAGATAATAAGGGGTTAATATCTCTCAAAATTCATAACTTTTAAACTTACTGGTTAAAGAAATAGCGGGGATTATAATATTTAAGAGTGAGAAGAATATCCATAGTTTTTAGATTTTCCTAATTTTGGGGAAGAGTGAGATGATACGATATGTTTGTCGATCAACTACTCTTCCGGCTATACGCTTACTTCACCAAGTTTCCTTAACCTTTACATTTGGTATATAGTTCGTTTTTAAGTGCCATGCTCGCTTCGAACGTTGGCATCAGCGCAATCTGCACCCTGTCCACTGCTTTCCAGAAAAGTGCCGTAGCACTAACACCATACCATTGTCTAAGATTTTTAAACCATGATATCCGTCTACGACCCGGACCTCTTCTGCCTTCAATTTTGCCTTCTATTTATCAATTTTAAAAGTGTATATTTTTTTTTCTCAAAATATGGCCAAAATATTCAAGTTTTTCTTTTTTTGATGGTAAATAAAACTTCAAGCTCTTTATTTATTCTAACCAGATCATCCACACTAGTAACTCGATCCATTCAAGATATCCTTAGTATTCTACGATAACACCACATCTCGAATGCCACCAACTTCTTGCACATGGCCCCAGGCAGTGTCCATGCCTCCATGCCATAATATAAGATGCTAAAAACAAAACATTGAAGCACACAAATTCGGAGAGTTGTATTAAGATCACGACTACACAACATTGATTTCATTTTGATAAAAGATGATCTGGGCTGTTTAATTCTTGCACAGTTCTCATTGAGGAGACAACCCAAGTATTTGTATGAATCCACGCGTTAGACTTGCTGCCCATTTACTTCCAACATGCTTCGCATGTTCTTTTCCTTAAATATGACCATCTATTTTTTTTTCTACATTGAATTTAAGCCCGAATTGCGAACTTTTGGCAGCAATTTGATTTAACAACTCTTGCAGTCCTTCCAGCGTGTCTGCTATTATGACAGTGTCGTCATCATATCGTATGTTGTTGATTTTTATGCCGTTTATGGTCAGACCCTCTTCACAGTTATGAAGTGCATTCTCTACTATTTTTTTACTATAGATATTAAACAACAGCGGAGACAATATACAACCTTGGCATACTCCTCTTCTTATTTGGACCTCTTCCGACAGTCGGTCATCAACCTCTATTTGAGCAGGCGGATGCCAGTATAGATTAGCGATTATCTTTAGATCTCGGTTGGCTCGATCAAATGCTTTCTCATAATCTATGAAACAGGGATATACTGGCAAAGACAATCCCTAGACTACTGAACTCTTGCCCCGAATCCACCACGAAATCCAAACTGCGTGTCGCCCATAAAGGATTCGCATTTCCAAAAAATTCTTTTGTGGATAATCTTTGGAACTATTTTTAACATGTGGCTCATTAGGCTGATTAGGCGGTAATCACTACACTTCTTTGCTGAATGTTTTTTAGGCAGCGTAACAAAGGTTGATTTTAGCCAGTCAGTAGGGATTTTACCGCTACAATAAATCAAGTTAAAAAGTTTGACCAGCGTATTTAGCGAATTTTCGGTTTTTATTAGCTTTAAAACCTCAGTCTCTACTTCGTCTTTTAATTTTTCTTTGGTATCCGGTATGATTTTGCCCTGAGTGTCCACAAGGATTCCAGCTTTTCCTTTATCAAATAATCCGACTGCCTCCTTTATGCGTTTGTGTAAATTGAAAGTGTCATGTTAGGCATTTAGATCTTCTATTTCTTGATATTGCTGTGTTATCCAGTCTTGTTTTGCTGTCCTTATCTTGTTTTTTATTTTTCTATTTTTTACTGCGTCTTTTATCCATCAACTCCAGGATTTCATTGGTCACCCAAACTTTATTTTTGTTTCTTTTTCCATTCTGCCCTAAGAGTGTTGTGCTTTCGACTATGGCACTTTTAACCTTTGTCCAGACCATTTCTGTATCTTATTCGGTATACTCATTAATATCTTTAAGCTTTTTGTTAGGTTCCACTTTAAGTTTAATTGCTATCATGTTATATTGAAGTTCGTCCAACCTGGGTCTGGGTTTGTTATTTGGGGGATGATTTTTCTTGAGTGTAAATTTAATTTTCATCACAACTGGATTGTGATCCGAGTCTACGTCTGTGCCAAGATAAGTTTTTGTATATTTAATAATGTTTTTAAATCGTTTATTAATTAACATAAAGTCGATCTGGTTTCTAATGATACTCTCAGGAGTGTCGAATTTAGAAGTCCAAGTATAAAGGCGTCTAGCTGGAAGTTTAAAGAAAGAATTTGACACAATAAAATCCCTTTTATTTGATGTACCAACACTGTAGTTTCCAACAATGTCTTCTCTTGGGGCATTTCCAAGTTTTGCGTGACTCCTGACTTTTTTGTAAAACTAAGGGCAGTTTGAGCTTGGTCGTAAAATGCCTCTACGTCGTCATCTGAATTTAATTTAATATGTCAAAACACTAGTATGAGAAAACTACTCTCGACGACGTGTGAATTTTATACAGTAATTAAACCATGTTAAAATTTAAACTTTTCAAGAATTTTTCTCGGATGTCTACTATTTCATGTAAATAAACTATAACTAGTATGCTGAATCTACTTTGTTTTGGGTTTTTCGCCACCTAATCGAAATTTTTTTTTAAAGAATAATTCTTTTGATGACGGCAGTAAATTTTCTGCCGAAACGTCAGATACCAAAAAAAGTAGGTTCAGCATGAATCTACCAATTTTTAAAAAACACTTACCCACACAGAAAAGATGCAAAGTTATTGATTATTTTATATTGTTATTGCAAAATACCACTAAAAAACTGTTTTTTTTTCTCAAAATATACCATATTTTAGGAAAAAATGCACTAAAACTATTTTTTTTTAACAGGTGGCAAATGGTGAATACGCCAAAAATTTGGCACATAGGTCGTGATTCTTCAGAAAAGACAGAAAATCTCACATGTCACAATTCTCGAAAGTGGCGATTTTTACTTATTGCCTCATTTAAAATAAAAATACAGCGTCCTTAATATTTATTCTAATGTTGTTAGAGAAACTGCGTAATTAATGACATTAATCAGCTATGTGTGTGTGACTTCTCGTTTTTTGGATTTGGAAGTTTTTTTTGTGATTTTTCGAAATGGATGTCTTAGATCCACAAGTGAGCCTATTTTTTTGTCGCCACTAGATAACCTTCGCCTAATTTCATTATTTCTAAAAATTGACAAGTACCGCCATATTAAATCGTGTTCGAAACGGCGGCCACGGCGCTTTCGAAATCCTTTAAAATATTTTTATCCGTGACGTTACCGTTTCGTCGCCATAATTACATTTTAAGCATGTTTTTAAAGCGGTTTCGAAATCAGCGGTCGCGAGAAGACATCTATAATTTGTGTGACTTTTCTGAACAGTGACAACAACATATTCTATGGCTATCTATGGTTTTGTATATTAAAAGTTTTAAAGGTTTGTTTACACACAAAAATAAGCTTAATAAAATACATTTTTAAACGAAAAAAGTGTTTTCACAAAAACTGCCGCCAAAAATTTTAATTGTTTATGTTTAAATGTTATGTAATATTAGCAAATAATTACTGACACAAAAGAAGTTAGTGTAAACTTGAGTTTAAAAATCTTCAGATTTTTTATAAGGATTGTCTGGCGGTTTTTCGCGACCATTATACTACTAAATTGGTGATTTTTTCGACCACCTCTGGGAGGTAGTTTAAATTTATAACCCCCAGAAAGGATTGTTTTGTGGCAATTGGTAATAAGTTCGTTTATAATTACCCTGAGTAACTGTTTTTACAAGGATTAATTTACCTTATTTAATATCCCAAGTTGTTCATTAACCAATAAAACACCTCTAATTTTGCCCAGAATACACCACATTTTGAACCCGTTTTCAGCTCAAAAAATATATTTATGAGGGCACAACGAGACAATATATACCAAACAAAAAAAAACAAAACAACCTATATTCATTTATTTACAAACTGATTAAAAAATTATTTAAAAGCTCAGTCAAGAAAACTTTTCTTGCTCAAAGACCACTCATTTCAAAGCTGTAGCTTTCATCAGTAGAGGTTGGTGCAAACCAAGGTGCAAGCAGAGGTAAGAGATCCGAACTCGCTGTTTTGGATTTGAACGCAGCTAATATATTGAAACTGATATTTCGACAGTCACAAAAATGTACACAAAACTTGAATATAAGTTTTTTAATACATTTCATAAATAAAAACACCTTTTAAATAAATACAAAATTAATCCACTCCCTATTTTATTATTACCCATCTAAATCGTTGTGTGATATCAATCAAAACTATACGTAGACCCCAAGTTTAAAGTGTTTACTATTTAAACTTCGCGTGGGTTTAAATTTTTTAATTTTATATTCTTCTAAATTGAAACTTTCTTCTTAAATCCATCAAAATATTGTGTTCAGATGATTATTCAATAAACAAATTTATTAAAATTCTTCTTATATATCAAACAATATCCAAAAGTCAAGGAGGGTTGGTTTCCAATGCTTAAAACCAAAACATTTTACTTAAACTTAGGACAGTTCTGAAATAGACTAAACCCTTTTAGTAAATCCTACCGATAGATTTTATTTATACCCAGTATGGCGTAACTTCTTTGCTCTAACCACGCTTATTTGGTTAAATTGTGGAATGTGAACATTATTCTACTATTATTGCTTATTTGCATTATTTTACAGCATATTTGTTAGATGGTACAATTGTGGACAATAATATTGCTATTTTATAACTTACAATCATAAAATAATAGGTTGTTCCAGCTTTTTTCAAATCTACCCAAGTAACACATTAGAATTTATGACCAAAGTAAAGCTGTCAAAACGTTTTATCAGCACTTTTTTGGTTGTAAATTAGCTTTCTTAGTTTTTGTAATACTTTTTGCTTTCGTAATGTAAGCGCAACCCATTTTGATGACCGTACTGGTATTAAAAGCAAAAGTATTTATTAAACTTTGCTTAAAAATACTATTCTTTGGGCAGACAAATATGCAGAATGTTGGCTATATATTAAAGCCAAACTTTGTAGCTTTTTTAAATCAGTTCTAACACCAATAAAAAATAAATACAGTAATTTTAGCCGTCGGGTTCTTTCGGCTTGCTTCGCAAACAAATCCCCGCTCCTTATTCATATTAGGAAGAAAAAATAGTGGAAAAATATTATCTGTCGAGTTAGGTTGCATAGTTAGTTTCATAACCATCATTCATCAACAATTTATTTGTATAAAAATCTATTTAAGGTTTTTGCTATTTTTTCTTTGAGTTTTGTAAGAAATGTTTTTTTTTTTTTAATTATGCATAGTCATTGCAGTGACCAAAAAATGATTGCCAAATTGGGCTAGGCGACGTTTTATCAACACTTTTAAGACGTTGTGGTAGACAACAGCAAAAACACAATAGTAGAGGTGTTTTGCGGTCGCAACGTTCTTACAAAAGTTTTTTAACACCTTGTATTACTTGGGTAATAACTTATAATATGTTAATCAGGAAGGCTAGGAGACCCAAATTTCGCACAAGTGGTTGATTATAGGGGGTGGGATAGCTTAAGGCCAACTTGCCAGTATTTAGGACGCCATTGTCAACTAATAACTTAATCATTATTTTCATACTAGGTAACATTAAGTCACATGAGTACTAGCGCAGGGATAACGTTAAAGGGAAAAGTCAAGACCACACCTTAGTCCTTACCCCTGAAAAATTTTTTCAGCCTGGAATGATTTATTATTTTTATTAATTAAAAACCAAATATGTGTCCGTTATACCACGAAACTTTCTTTTCATTCATTTTTCACGGACAACAAATCTATTTTTTTAAAAATTTACTTGGCTTTGTTTTGCGCAACAAGCCTCCACTGGAGTGATTGTTACTGAGTCTTAATGTAAGGCGACGCACTATAAACTCCAATTGGGGGTGGAGTTGCTGCGAACGTTGTATTTCGACCGGTCTTCTTTCAGTAACCCGTACATTTTCGCAAGTTTCTACTTTTTTGTCCTGCTCGCAATTTTCATGTTTATTGATATTTGCATTCTTTAACATTTTGCTTTTTGCTTTATTCCGAGAGGCACAATCCTATGTTACTCTGATGATTCCTAACAAGGATGAAACAGGCCTGTAGGTTTCTTAACTATCCATTATATCTTGGAGGCAGCGTTGCCATTGCTAGGGAAATTTTCCTAAATCTGGGAAAAATCTGTAATTAACAGGGAAAAAGGGAAATTTTCTATAATCTGGAGAATGTTTATACTTCTTTGATTTTGTGATATTGCCAAAAATATGATATTAAGCTGTCACTTAAAAAATTATTAGATAGGGATTGACCCATGCCAAAAATGCTATCTATAAGTAAAAGTCCGATTTACTATTAGCAACTCAGAATCTGAGGCAGGTGGAATTTACTACAAATCTTACTCTCAAGATATAAACAATAAGAAATTCGGTAAATCCCAAGCTTCCGTTCGCTGGTATTTGAAGGGAAACCACACAAGGAGAAACACGTAAAGGGAAATTTGACAAAACATAGCACCTGTTTCGATTTCCAGATTAATACCGACTAGTGACTAAGCTAAACAACCAAATTTACGACAGTTAATTCATTTTATCAACAACAACAACGATTATCTAGGGAAAAAAAACTTTCTTTTTATTTATTTTTCACGGACAACAAATCTATTTTTTTTAAAGATTTATTATTCCTTCGGTTGACAACTTTGATAGTACGCGTAACGTCATATCCCCCACCATTGAATGGGAATGTAAGGTTATGCTTTTGTTTTTTGTTACTTGTGATAAATATTAAAACATGGAATACTGTTTATTTTAAAGTTTGTTGCCCGTAAGATATCGATAGATTGATAAAGTCAAAAAAAATAAAAACCTAACCCAGAATCTGACCTAAACTCAACGTTTTTAGCGAAGTTTTTGCAAAGTTAAAGACAAACACAAAATATCCATACACCTACGCGGGATTCGAACCCGGGACCTTCCGTGCGGCAAGCAGATACACTGCCTGCTGCGCTACGGCGGCCGGCTAACTTGTTTATTATTTTACTTACTTTCGTCCGGTTACAGTGCAATTTACAACACTCTTTTGAATGTGGAAGATTGTACTTTACCGCATACTGTGCGGTAAAGTGACTACGTTTACTTCGGAAAATTAAAACACAGATATTTAAATTTTTTTTTCGGGAATTTTTCAGGCTTATAGGTGAAACGTTCTACATAACACATGCGTAAAGTATCTTTACCGCCCTTGCCGGCTTGACCGAAAGAAGCGAAGCGAGCACTGCCGTCGCGTGCGGTAAAGTATCACTTTCCGCACTTGTTAGGTAAATAACTATACCCACACACAAACGACTGAACTCATTTTAGAATTTCTACATCAACCTAGGTATACACCCCTTTATAGTTAAATGATACATGAAACTAATAGTCTGCCACAAATTATGTAAGATGTTATCTTTTTAAAATTTGAGTTGTAACGTTAAATAAGTGCATGATAGTACACACTATACGTAGCTACGCACTTTTCACGCATATTAAATATCAATAATTAAAATATTCCAATCCATTTAGTTTATAGGCAATAAGGTAATGCCATTAGATTCTTTTAATTATAGGGTGCAGCTAGACTAAGTGCATTTTATCTAACAGCATTAAAAATACCTACACCATCAGACAGTTTAAGTTGGTCATAGGAATTATGCGTAAATCTGGAATATAACCCAATATTCTGTCTTCCCTTTATCTATAAAAAAAACAAACACTTCCCCTCGAATACAGATATCGAGAGTCCAATCTCTGCGGTCTAGCGTTGAGCAGGGTCACGTTTTTAGGTATGTATAACGTTCAGACCAGACGCAAAAGCTTACGTTCTATAACGTCTGCTCTATATGGTGCTTACGTAGAGATATGAGAAAAGACGTAGCGATTTTTGCCGAGAGGAGTCAAAAAATCAATAAATTGGTAATACCAATGGCCGATCCAAAGAGAGCAAAATAGAAATACATGGTAACAAAACGTAAAAGATAAAACGTTCCACATTTACCGCTATTGCAGTGTTACCAACCACGAATTTACATTTTGTGCTCTTGGGCACTTGAAAATGTGCGATTTTGAAGAAAATTATGCTTTTTCACTAAAAAGATTTCAAAGGTATGAATATGAATGAATGAAAGACTTTATTAGTAAAATTAAACTTTGAATAAAATCACAAAGATGGCAGCTCGTGTAATATGGTAAAGCCATGATGACCCTTAAAATAATTTAGTTAAATACCTGTTAAATGAATTTTAGACGTGCCTAATTACACTTATGGTAGGACACGTATTTTGGTAAATTTAAAGATTGTAAAGAACTTTAATTGAAATAAATTAATACCAGCTTATGTCTCATACACTTTATACTTTAAAAAATTACAATTTTTGATGTTTTTTGTATAAAATCACTAAAATAAAAATCATATGCACGACATAGATCAAGATGACAGACAGATGAGTTAACAGAAATTTTTATTAAACAATTGACATAAATTATTTTCATCTTTCTCTAAAATACTTTTTTTTATACCTTCATTGTAAATGTCTTCAGATAACTAAAGCATGGCTTTTTTGGTTACCGATGCAAAACAACTTTTTTTTTTGATCACGGGTGTAAAAAAATATTTTTGTCCGTTTTTTATAGTAATATAGTAACATCTAGTTATTCTTGCCTAAAAATTAAGCCATTTCCACCAGTTTTCACCAAGCAATTACGAAAAAATTATTTAAGAACATCGTCAAAATTCGTCAACTGTCAAAGATTAAAATGTCGCAACAATGAACGTAACCGATTAAAAAGGCACATCGCCATGGAAACGATTGTTATTTTATTTACCAGCCGCCTTGATAAAGATGAAGGTGCGTTGCGAGAAGTGCTCTTTGTTCGAGATTTTTATATGTATTTTCCTATTTTTCTTGGATTTTTTGATAAAGGTATTAAAAAAATAGTGTTAACAACTCGCGGCTAAACTGCGCTTTTTTTACTCGCATTTTTAAATACCTCGCTGCGCTCGTTATTTAAACCAACGCTTCTATTTTAGTCACTAGTTGTTAAAACTACTATTATTCATCATTTTTCATTTTAACAGAATAAAAATGTTACGCAGTAATTTTTAACGCTTAAAAAACAGTGAAAATTTGAGTGTTTTATTCTAGAAATCGAAAGTTTGGAAAGAAAGCTTTAAGATGTGTGCAAAATCATGGCATAAAAATCTGAAAAACATAGTAAAAATTGCTTAATCAAAAACGGTACCCCTTAAATTATGCTAAAATATTTTAAGCCTTATATTACCATCACGGCTTGACCATTAGTTATGGACAATTACAAATCATTAAAAATATTCGTCTGTTTTTTTTTTTAAATTGGCTTTTTCTTTGATCTCAGAAAATGTGCTATTATTTCTTATTTGTTCAAATTGTGCTACAGCCCTTAAAATTATGCTCAAATCGCACAATTATGCTACAATTGTTATTTCGACGTTCCTCTTAAAACGTTTGAGTTATAAACGGTTTTCTAAAAGTGCATGTATAAACACTACATAAATCGTTTTAGGAGGTCTTATTATGTTAATTAGTCTGTTAGATTTTTTTATGTCCCAGGATTGTTTGCAACTATGGTGAGGAATACTTGTAGAAAATATTATAGTACTGCGCCTCCCTTGAGGGCCCCACGGACCCATTTTCTATATTTTTAATACGTTAACGTATATGTTTGGGATTTGGCAAATATCTCCTGTGCTATTTACTTTTGACATATGAAAAGTATGCGGCCACCGTAGCGCAGTGTGCAGAGGATTTGCCTGCCGCACGGAAGGTTTCGGGTTCGAATCCCGGCTAGGTGCATGGATATTTTATAACACTGGGCATTGATCCTCTAATGGATGGAAAGTCCCAGTATAAAAAAAATGTCGTTATAAAGAGGACAAATTGCCCGGTCTAGGCAAATAAATACAATTTTATTAGGTCGATTATTGTGGCACCGTAATAAAAAAAAGACAATTTCTTTGCATTTTAGATTCTTTCTTATTTTTCCATATTTTAAAAATCGGGTATCGTATTGGGTAACCGAAAATAACTCAAAAACATCCTCAAACTTTTTTCTTTCTAGAAAAGTTTTAAATATGAGATTAAAACTAATAGCAAAAGCCGAGTTGCAATTATTATTAGTTGTAAATATTTGCTTTTTTTAGATTTTGGCATGGACATATCATTTTCGCTCGGAAATGCAGAAAGATAACTTTTTTCCTCTTTTTCTTTTTATTTATACAGGGTTCTTAAGCAAATCCTTAGGGGGCCAAGCAGCCGCGTATAAGACGCAGACAAACGGAAAAGCACATTAGGCAGAAAAGGATGGGCATGGGGCGATGTTGTCACTACATCTTACACGTAGTAAATCCATTCCAGGTTGTTGTTTTCTAATGTGTTCCATTTTTATAGCTTTAGGACTGGAATAAAAATTGTTTTTACTTGACTTTAATACCAAACTGATGAAAGATATCGTAAAAAAAAATATTTTTCGGCTTTTCATTTTGTAACCATTGTCCTTACGGACTGTTTACAAGCTGGGGACTGAGATACATGCAAATGCCTAACCTAAAGCGTTCATACACGGCCGGAGAAATCGACTGAGATATTTCCGTAGAAACTTTATCAAGCAAATAGGACGGGTTGACGCGTTCGAACGTCCAACCCGGGTTTTGCACTTTGATTCGAAATCAAAAAGGAGGAACAGGCAGATGTGGGGCCGTGCACAAATTACGTAACGGTGATTTTACCAATTTTTGACGCCCTGCCTATGTAATGTTTTGTAACGGTTTGGCACGCCACTCCGCTAATATTAATTTATAATATTAAAACGATTTCAAGGCCACTACCCCCCCCCCCAAAAAAAAAAAACTTTTCACTTATTTTAATTCCAAATTTTCTTAGTTTCACACAAATGCAAACGCTGTCGAAAACCCCCCTCTCCCCTACGTAACGTTTTGTAACCCCCCTCCTCCCTATGACCATTACGTAATTTGTGCACGGCCCCTGTAGCCCCAGTGGAGGAGGGCGAGAAAATTGATATTTTTTTCTTAAAAATTATACTCTTTAGACCTATTTCTTTGCAATCCCGAAATGACGTAATTTTTGAAAAAAAATTGTAAGCGGCGCCATTTTTTATTTAGTGCTTTGTTCTTCTAACATTTTTGCGTTCGGCTAATTTAATTGAAAAATTTTTGCTTGCGGCGCCCTTTATCTTCTCACTCGAAACCAAGATCCCCCGTTTTAGGAAAACTGATCCCGTCTCTGTTTCTAAATTTTTTCGAATAAAAGTAGAGTATGACCATGGGGGAAATAATTTTTTTCTACGGTATGACAAAAATTTCGAGAAAGTTGAAGAAGAAAATAAGAAAAGTGGCAGAGCTCAAGTGTTTCGTAAAAAAAAAACGTTTTTTGTAAAGAAACAGAGCAAAATAAATCTTTTCACCCCTTTTTGGGTGTTACAAATATTGGCAGCCCCTTATTTTTCGCTTTTAGCCTCCCGCTAGTTTTGAAGAATTGGTTCGCTACATGTTTCGAGATCATGTCATAAACACCAATATCAAATGTAGTGTAGGGCCAGCTTTATTTAAAATCAATAATATCGCAAGCAAAAAGCTCTGCAGAAAAAACAGCGCCGTTTATTTATTTCTTTGGCTGCTAGTGCTAGCTGCATGGTTTGGCCGTTTCCGGATAGTTGTCACTAGTAGAACAGAATGGAAATAAATTTAATTAAAAGCGAAGATATTTCTTTCTAATGTTAACAACCTCACGAGTTTATCGCTCAGTATCGTAAATAATAGACCCTGCCGCCTCCTTTAAGCAAAAAAAAGCTGTGGTTTGGATCTGAAAACATCTAAATTCATCTCATGGTGTGGCCGCCATCTAGCGGAATTTGCAGACATCTTGTCAACGGTTATTATTGCAACTATGATTTATGCTCACAATGAAAGAGTGGCGACAATTTTTTCTCATAAAAGCAGCCCGGAGATAATAACAAACTGGCACCATTGATCAATATACCTGTTTCTTTTGTGCTCGCAGAACTTTCTATGCCATTTCTGTTTGATTTATTGAAATCCTATTCCTAAGGAAAATCTTAGGAACCCTGTATAAAAAACCCTTACCGTCACTGCTGAATGTACTACCAGTCTTTCTTAAGAGTGGAAATATTTCTAAAGAACATGCCTTGTAATGTAGAATATCGCAGGGAAAATAGTTATTTTTCGGTCGTTTAAAAAATTTAATATTTTTAGGACCACTAGGCTTTCTTAGTACGGGAGACGAAGAAGTATCAGGAAACAATGGTCTGAAGGACCAAAATCTTGCTCTAAAGTTTGTACAGAGAAACATCAAAGCTTTCGGGGGTGACCCCGGGAACGTTACTCTTTTTGGGGAGTCTGCTGGAGGCGCAAGCGTCCATTATCACATGCTGTCACCAATGAGCAGAGGTAAGCACGGAGTGGGCCATAAAAAAATAAGACGAATTTTAACCAATTTAACGTGATTGAATACTTGCTACAGTTCTGAGTTATTGAAATTCAAGCTGTCTTCGTCAATTTATAATGAAAATAAATTGATAATCAAAAACGGAGCTAATCAGTTTTTAAGTATTCTTTACGCTTCATCCAAGATGCCAACCATTAAATTTGATTTGAAGGTTCCAGAGATATTACCAACATAATAAACGTCATGCGCTACGAAGGGTGGCAAAATCACACCGCTCCCTCTCTACAACCCTGTGAGTTTTAGGACAGTTTTAACAAAATATTCACTTTTTTAAAGACAAAATTATTCGGAGTTTGGCAAATCAAAATGGCGTAAGCTTTAAAAATACTAAATCACATTTTTTAACAAGCGACCTCCATAAGCAACACGCTCTGTACTACATTTGACAACACAATTTAGGGCCGGTTTCTCCATAGCGGGTTACCAGAGAGTTAAATTAACTCGGGCTATAAATCCCATTTTTTTTGCTGTTTTAAGGCAATATATTTTTAGGTTAACCCTGAGGTAAGGTAACTTACCCTTAGCTAAAAGCCCTGGTTACCCTGGAGTTCATTTTAACACGCTTTTTAATAATTTTTACAAGGTTATGTTGCTCGAGTTAATTAATGCTAATTCGCTATTGAGAAATCGGCCCTTAATGACATAAATTATAAAAACTAGTATTTTTTATGATGTTTATGGTTTGGGAGAATACATTTAACTATTTTCTGGTAAGGATTAATTTACGAATATGTATAGCCATAGCTTTGAACTTTATAGCACAAGCTAACAGCGTAGGCCAGTCCTAATATTTTGTTAAACTAACATTTTATTTAATTGTGAGTTCTCTTAAACCTAGATGCGCGGAGGTCTTGCAAGTAATTATATTTTCTTGGAGCAATTAAAAGAGTGTCTAGGAGGCACCAGTAAAAATAGTTTTCCGAACCCCAATTTCGTAGCTCAGAGCTTGTAACTTAACCGCTACCATAAAATAATTCAATTTTAGCATGAGTTCCTTGTCAATATTTCACCTTTGCTTTGTTTTTAAGTAGGTAAGGCTTAATAAAATGTTGCTTCCTAACTTTTTTCTTTGCTGGCGCAACATCAATATGTGTCCGATGCCGAACCGGGAGCGCTCAAAAGTCGCGTTTCGCCTGTATAGAGTTGAACGAGCGAATGAATGAATGAATGTACAAATGCGGGCGAGACAATTCCCAAGCACGTAGGCCACCTTGCTGGGCCCGTTTCACGCCCACTATCCTTGGCTTAGCCCTGGAAGCCTGCCTGTTTCAGAACAGATTTTTCTGGGCTGCAACCCTCTAACATCGCCTGGGACCAGCAGATATTTCTCAAGCTCCCCTATTCATCAAATGATAGAAATTCTGGCACCAGGAAGTCAAATTCTTTCGCCACTATGCATCTCATTGGTCCAAGTCTTGGGTTTAAATCGGTTTCTCTCACTTTTGCCCGATATTGATCGAAAGTAATTCTCTTAGTAAAGACCAATAGAATTACTTTCTGTCAATATCGGGCAAAAGTGACAGAAACCGATTTGAGTCGAAGATTTGGACCAATGAGAAGCATAGTAGCGAGAGAATTTGACTCCCGGGAATCAGAAACGCACCTGATTGGTCGAAATTTCAGTTCTCTGTCACTATTCTTCAAAAACCGTCAGAAAATCTCGCGTTTTCAAAAAATCTGACAATTTTTAAACACAACATTCTTTAAAATTTAGTTTCTTAATACAGTTCTAGTAAATAAGAAATGTGTCAATTTTAATTTGTGTAAACAATTTTTCTGAGAAACCCTTTTTTTTATTTAAAAATGTATTTTATTACGCTTATTTTTGTGTGTAAACAAACCTTTAAGACTTTTAACATAGAAAACCATAGATAGCCATGGAATATGTCGCTGTCAGTGTTAAAAAAAGTCACACAAATTCTGTCTTTTCTTTTAGATGGTGAGAATTTTCGACACGCCGTCAAAATAGTCCTGCAGAATATCTTTAAAATATTAAATTTAAAAAATGTTATTAAAAAAATGACGCAGCTTCTGTTACAATGTTAGGACATTAAGGACGCTGTTTTTTTATTTTAAATGAGGCGATAAGTAAAAAGCGCCACTTTCCAGAAATGTGACGGGTGAGATTTTTTGTCGTTTTTGAAGAATCTCGACCTATTCTGTCTGTTTTGGCACTGATGACTTTGAGCGGTTTTACCGTCAATTTGTTCTCTTTGTATTGGGAAATCAAAATAAGCAAAACGCCCTCTAACGTAAAGCTCCCAACTATCCTAAGGCCCCCGATAAGGTGGCAACTACAGGTGTTTTGTCAACAAGGGTCGCAGTGGGGCAGAAGTGTATTCGTTATGTTATGTTTATCTTTTAAAACTATGTTTTCGAATACATTGTTCGAAAACGAATATGAAACCACTCCGCGTGTGCGGTCGCCCGCCGAAAATGACCTAGCTCTGCGCGGGCATTACCCCGAGTTTATCAAGGAACCAAGAGAACTTTACTGGCTCGCTAAAATTATTAAGAATTCGCATAGAAACAACGAAATACAACGCCTATAACCTCACATAATTTTGTTTTTATTTTGATGCAATATTTTTTTTTAATTTAAATTATTGCGGCATAGTTATGTGCAAATTTACTAGTGAAATTTTGGAGGGCAAAAGATAGATTTTAGATCTCAACCTGAGTTTCAAAAACACACGGATACTTGAGTATTAACAAAACAGTTCAGTAAAGCCCCATTTAGAGGTTGGAGATACTCTTGCTAGTCGTTGACGCTCCTGTTTAAAATAGAATATGATTATTTCGTCTAGCATCAGCAGCCGATTTTTAAATCTGGATGCTTTTTAAGTTAACCTATTGACCTAAAACCAGCGGTAGCAGATAGCAGAAGTGTTTCCAATTCAATTATAAATGCACTTGTAAATGCAACTTTAAACATTACACCCAGTTACTTTAATATTTAGTTGGGTAGCGTTTTTTTTACCAAGTAATTCTGCAGTAAATGGTTTTCTTTTATTTTAGTATTAATATTAATATTTAGTAATAGGAAATATATTGATATCCATTACATATTTTCGGAGTCTTTAAGCACACCAAGAGGCACATATACTGCACAACAGCACAAACACAAAAGAAAAACTTATTGTTTTTGTGTGAAAAATCAAAATAAACACGCGGTCACATGGATCTAGAGGGTAATTTGCACCATGAACGCGTGCCAGACCGCACACAATTTACGAAAAAAGCTAAAGTAAAAAACTTATGTGCTTTAGCGGCGCGGAATGCGAAGTCAAAATAAGTAACCTAACCCCAAATTTTTGACCCGGAGTTAAAAAAGCTCTGGTGTCCCACTGTGGACAAACATAAATAAACTGTCCGCGTTGCCATGGAAAACAAATGCAATGACGTAAAATTTTACAAAAAAATCAGGTCGCCACAGTTAAATTGATTTCCCAATAAGGCAGGAGAGCAAAATCGCTCACAACTAGTGCCAAAACTGACAGAAATGCGAAAATGAGAATTCGGTCAATCAGGTGCGTTTCTAATTTCCGGAAGCACTCCTATCCCGAAATTGAAGAATACGGGCCTTGAAAGTAGAATTTCTATCAGTTCGAGAATAGGTGCACTGGCCAGAGCTGGACAATGGACATTCGAGCAGGACATACAAAGACGATTTTTTGTCCTCCATGCACCATCGACCCTCTCATTTTTCGGCGATTCCTAGCATCTCTAGGTTTTGGTAAGGCGACAGTGTCCTGTTAGGATCCCTGTTGCTAGTCTCACATCCTTCCTACCTAGGTGGAGCAAGGACTTTGGTTTTTTGACGCTCACCTCGCCAAGGCCATAATTATTTACATTTATTTTTTCTAGATTATTTAATAATAATGCATACTTAAACTAAAGGCAGATATTATTTTTCCTTCTTCATAAATTATATTATTCATTCAATTATATCTGTGATAATAAACTGCGAAGTTGTGCTGATCCTAGTTAATTGTTTGAATATCTATATATGCACTTTAAACTATATTTTGATAATTCTCATACGATTCCAGTGTGTGTACACTATTGTACTTAAGTAGGATTAAATTGTATACTTTGAAATAATAAACACATTTCGAATTTAATTCCAAGAATTGTTTGCAAATATGACAAATTCCAATGTATTTTCGACACATATATAGTGTGTGCCAAAAAAACCGCACATATTAAAATGATTCTAACTTAGCGGGAAATTGCTCAATTATAATAACATTTAGCTTTTAAGAAAGCTAAACTTAACATTTCCTAAAAATCCAAGATGGCGGACTTTTTTTAAAACTAGGCAATTTTAATCCCCCTAGATATTTTTTGTGTGCGATATTGTAATAAATTTGAAACATCAGTTAACAAGCCACATTCTTTCGAAGTACATCGATGTAACATTTTAAAAATTCGGATAAGAAATGAGAAAGTTCGCAATTTTTAAATAGAGCGGAGTCTACCCGTAAAATCAATCTTATTAAGAAAAAATATACTTGTTTAAAGAGCAATAACTTTTTCAAAAATTGATCGATTTTAATAAGTTAAAATTTATAGAACTAATGATAAACCTGACATTTACTAAAAATCCAAGACGGCGGACATATTTCACCCACCTAGAATAAACTTTTTCTGCGACACTGGATTCAGTCTTAAACATCGTTTACAAAGCCACATCCTTTCCAAGCACATCAAAAAAGTACGTACAAGAAATAAAGATTTAAAAGTTCCTTATTTCTTGTCCGAATTTTTAAAATATTTCACTGGAAAAAGTTTTTTCTAGGGGGGTCAAAGATTCCTGTTTTTTAAGTAATTCCGCCATCTTGAATTTTTAAAAAATGTCATTTTTGACACTAGTTCTATTAATTTTGAGGCCTGTGTGAAAGTTCTAACTCTAATTAAAATCGATCAATTTTTGAAAAATGTTATTGCTATTTAAACAATTAGATTTTTTCTTAATAACTACTACTACGTTTATACCGGCGATTGACTGCCCGTATTAAAATTAATCAGACAAGCGTTTATGCCGTGGATTTACCATTTCGATTTAATTTAATTTTTATTTAAAACAAAAAGAAAAAAAAAACAACTTATAACCTTAAAAAATATTAGCTGGGCGAGGCTAGCTGTCACTACTACCCAATCCGTTAAATCCGATTTAACCTTCTATGCCGTGTACTTAAAGTTGAAAGATAAGTCCTAAAAAGTTGTTGGATTGGATTATCTTAAATCGCAAGCGCAACCATAGATAAAGGCAAAACTAATCTTAATCCGGGCAGTTAATCCCCTGAATAAATATAGTAAAGCTTGATTTTCCTTCGAAAAAATGTGGATTCGTAACCGATCGTTATTTCAGATTTATTGCAGTGTGGAATACGAAGAATATCTAGGTCGGTTAAAAATGACATATAAGTCATCTTGGATTTTTAGGAAATGTCAAGTTTGACATTGGTCCCATAAATTTTAAAGCTTTGGCTTTCCGAAAAGCTAAGTACTATTAAAATAGGTTCAGGCTTTACTTGTTTTCCAATTCTCAATTACACCGTCTACACAGGGGTGGTCGGAGGAATATATTTGGACAAACGAAGGGTTACCGAGTTCGTTTCCGGTCATCGATTTTTTTTCAAGTTTTTTGAACCTATTACTATCATGATCTCCCTATAAATAGAACAATGATCGTTGCAAATGGGATTGTCGAATTCTTATGATGGCAATACGTTGACAAATCATTATAGGCATGCATTATTATTGGGATGAATATATTTTTCCGCATTATTTTTCAATATTTGATGCCTTAACCTATCCTTAGTAGAAAAATTCACTAACCGTATGTGAAGGGAAAGTTAACTGAGTTGTCACATATTGATAAGTTGATAAATCACCAAGGGTTGTTTATTATAACTGTAGGTTTTTTTTGGGATAATACACAGAACATTATTGTCTGAAAAACTATTTGGCTTTATTTCTGTTTAATAAGTATTGTTCTCAGTTACCAAGTTTTTCAAAATTGAAAGAAACAAATTAGTTGTTATTTATAAACCTTCTTTTTGAAGAAGTGATTAACCAGAAACAAGAATGTCCACTTTTGTAGTATATCTTATTAATTATAACAAAAACAAGAAATGACAATAATTTTTTAACCATAACATCGAAATTTTCTTTCAGTGTAGTATGTAGAGATATAATGAGCAAAGATATTGGATTGGTACTTCTCCACAAGAATCATCTCTTCAGCCACTTAAACCAGCCTGACTGGTTAAGCAGCGCATTACCGAAACTTTGTAGTTTGCCAATGTCGGATCGTGTCAAGCAACCACCGACGGACCTTCGTCAATCACCGACGACAGGCCGCTTTGAGAGGCCGATGTGGGGCCTTATTATCTACCCATTATCGGACATTTGGGGTTTGCCATTGTCGGGCTGCTTTAAGCTACCACCGACGGACCTTCGTCAATCGCCGACGTTGGACCGCTTTAGGAAACCAATGTTGGACTTGAATAGTTTACCGATGTCGGGCTGAGACCAGCTTGACTACGTTAGACCGACCAAATTAAGCAGCTTTATCGTATGGCGACGGTATGCCAATGTCGGCAAAAAGTAAAATTTACCATTGGTCCGACGGCGGGCTACAGTCTAACGCTGCGTCGGCAAAACATGCATTGGGCCTACATCGCAAAGCGAACAAAAAATACGGCTGGTCGTAAATTGACGTCATGCCGATGACGGCAAATTCGGCAATCGACATCAAGCGGACGAAGGCCCGATAGAACCGTGTTTGCTGGGTTTTTTTGGGTGTGAAAAAAGTTAGTACCCTATCAGGTAAAACAAAATAGGCATCATATTGTTTTTTTTTACCTTCACCCCAAAAACCTCCTGTACAAAGTGAAATTGAAAATTGGAAGGAACAATCGTTTGATAATGCTTGAAGTATGTTAGTGGTTTATAGTGGTCTTCAAGCACGTATAAAAAAATTAATCGTTTTGCAACCTTTGGGCCCTGCCCTTGTGTTGTTTGGTTTTTTATTTTTGCTCAAAAGGTAAATACATTTTTTTCTACATCCACGGGGATAAAAAAATAGTTTGGGACAGGAAAAGCAATTACAAGAAACCAATCCGTCCACAGAAAGTAAAACCTCTAAAATTATGGCTCCCAAAGATGTATCAATAACTCGTTGGTCAGCTAGGGCAGATACTTGCAGAGCCCTTGCAACTTCCTACAATGAAGTTTGTTAAGCGATATTAACTATATACAAAAACAATTCGGAAAAAGCGGTAACAAAAGCGGAGGCCAAGGGATTAATTATGGATTTTAATTCATTAAAAATGGGAATTGTAACTGTGTTTTGGTCCGACGTGTTGGAAAAATGTTGTCAAGCCAGTAAGAAACTAGAAACGACAAATTGATTAATTCGCTGGCATAGAGGTCACGTTTGATGGAAAATAGATTTTTGGATTAACGTATATAATAAATAATAAAAAAAAATAATAAAAAAAGGGTTTTTAAATTGTATAAAAACTATTATTATTGCCAAATATCCCCTGATTTAGAAGATTTAGATGATTCACTCATTGAGGAGATTGTTAAAGAGTTTTACGATATCAACAATATCAAGCACTATCTTATATTTATGAAAGAAAAAAACTGGTAGCCTTGTTTCCAAATGCTGAATAAGCGTCAGAATTTTTTTTAATACTGCTAATTAAAAATATATCTGGAGAGAGATCATTCTCGACACTGAATCGGACAAAAACGTACTTACGAAACTCAGTTGGCAGTTCTTTCTATTAACATTGATATTACTAGAAAAGAATATCACATAACTTTTGTTTAAGTTTATGTTTTTATTGCTTTTTTGAGTAACTGTTACCGATTTCATATTTTTTGTTTTGTTATTTACTCATTTACATAAAAGTACTTGGTACACCTTTTTTTAATAAAAATTATCTGCAGTTTTTTTTTAACTTGTATGTATATAATTCGTTAAAACCTTTACCTTATCTCCTTATATCGATAAAAATAAATTTGGGGGGATCTTGGAAAAAATTGCACGCACGCACGTACACACCGATAGCCGCTGAAACCTGCAAATTACCTACTCAAATGATAGCTTCCAGGAGGTCCATGCAGCTACACCCCGCATTCGAAAAATGAAAATTACGGGACAATTACGGGCTAATTATCTACCGCAAAAAACAATTTTGGACTCATCTCCTTATCTGATTTTTTGAAAGTTTAAAATACGGGGTGCAGCTGCATGTGCAGCCCTCACCGCACACAACAACAATAGCAGTACCGAAACATAAAGTATTTCAGAATTACGGGCTAATGGCGGGCTAATCATATGCGGTAATAAAAAATTGGGCTCCTACCCTTACCTTACTTTTTTTTAAGTTTAAAATGCGGGGTGCTGCTGCATGTGCAGCGCTACCCCGCACACATTACTAATAATGGTACCGAAAAAAAAAGTATTTGACAATTACGGCTAATTACGGGCGAATAATCTGCGGAAAAAAAAATTTGGGCTTCACTAACAACATTTGACTTATCAAAAAACTATAAAAAAACATGGTGAAATTCAATAAATGCTTGTAAAAATGAGGTAAGGGCATGAGCCCAATTTTTTTTGCCACAGATGATTAGCTCGTAATAAGCCCGTATTATTAATGTTTGCGGGGTGGGGCGGCACCTGTAAAAAAAATCAGGCAAGGGGATGAGTCTTCTTTTTTTCACCGCAGATGATTAGCTTGTAATTCTGACATACTCTCTGGTTCGGTACTGCTATTGTTAATGTGTGCGGGGTGGGACTACACATGCAGCTGCACCTCGAATTTTAAACTTTAAAAAAATCAAATAAGGAGATGAGCCCAATTTTTTTTTCGCAGACGATTATCCCGTAACTGTTAAATCTACAACAAAAACAATGAAAGTCTTTTCTATGGAGAAAAAAAATACATATAATAGTATTTTTTTTTTCTTTTACTATTTATCTACCCGGGATGATTTTTTTGTCATAATCCGTTAAATATAACTTATTTCGACAAATGACAGAAATAAAAAAAAAATATTTTTTTTCCAACATATCTCCAATATATTATTTTTTTAGTACTGTAAATGCCAAAAATCAGAGGAGGCCAGTGTTATGAAAGTTAGATTTTTGAAAAACCTTCATAACCTATTTTTCTGGGTGTTTTTAAATGTTTTATCTTGTGTGGACCTTTTCTGGAAAACTGTCAGTGGGGAGGGGATTAATAAAAATCATATTTATTATCAGAAATAGTTGTAAATTGCCCCCAAAAATTGAGAATTCCAGTGCTCATTATATTACATTTTTTTCTTTATAAAGTTTAAAAGTGGGGGGGTTAATTTTTTTATATTTCTTTTTTAAACTGGCGACCAAAATTTTTTTAAAAATCCGAGTATTATGACACTTTCGATTTTATTTCTTGTAAGATATCTGCAAATTTGTTTTTCTGGGGAGAAAAATAATATCTGTCAAATTTAATAATTATCCCATAGGCGCTTGATCGGTATCAGAGACCACTAAGACCTTCAAATAAGCGCCTGAATCCCTTACGTACCTTCTCCGAAAAACTGGCAGAAGAGGGTATTTTTCTTTAATCGACTAATACCCTAGATTGCCCGAATTTGGGTCTCCAATCTGGATCTGTTTTAGTTTCATAAATATTTTAAAAAAATGGTGGGGGCTACAAGGACACCTATGCTGCCGTGCTTAGCATAAACCCCGTAAATACAAAAAAAATTGAAAATTGAGTTTTTGGTCACAATGGGTTCGTATGGAGTTATATTATTTATTTTTTGTTAAAAAATACAAAAAAAATATTTTTTGTTTCTTTTTTGCCACATTTTTTTCCCCGCATCTGCAAAATCATAGGCATTTACCTAGAGAAAATCCCGCAACATAGGTTAAGGAGCTACAATAGATACGACAGTTACGTGTTAAACGGTTCGGAACTATTTGGAGTTTGGCGAGTCTGCGCAGATATGCACGCGACCAATAACCATACTTTTATATTGATTTTTCTTTTTTAATTTGTAATACGACCACTAGATGACTCACGGTTAAATTCGCGATAACCGTACTATCGATTTTTTGTTAGTTTGTAATATGACCACTAGATGGTGCTCGCTTAAATTTTTGCTTTTTTTTAAGGACCCTGCACAAATTACATTGAAAATGGCTGTCGGCTAAATGTCATAATTTTTTCATATTTTGTAGTACTCGATCAACAATGCACAAAAATAAAAAAAAACCGAAATAGGGAGCAGGATTACGTTGACGTGTTTTTAGGCTATATTTTTGGACATTGTACAAGTTTTTTTTCACAACTTTGTTGATTACCGCCGGTTGGTTGGTGGTACCAAAGGACCCATATAAGAACATTTTTACTTGGATGGAAAGGGTGTTTCATTCAGGACAAATACAGAAACGAATTATTTTATTTTGCCGGTAATCAACAAAGTTGTGAAAAAAAAAATTAGAACATGTCCAAAGATATAGCCTTAAAACACGTCAACTTTAAAGCTCCATTTCTCAGAAAGCTGCTCCGTATCTCGGTTTTTTTATTTTTGTGCTTTGTTTATTGAGTACTACAACATATAAAAAAATTATGAAATTTAGCCAATAGCCATTTCGAATGTAATTTGTGTAGGGTTCTTTCTTTGCAAGCAATTTGTGTTTAGTTTTTAAAAATATGCTTTTTTACTAGGCACAAAACAAAATCGTTACTTATGTTAAGTTAAAATTAAAAAGCATATTTTTAAGAAATAAATACAAATTACCCATAATAATGCACTTGTAGTACAAAACCTCTGGTTGTTTTATTATAAAAGATTATGGCATATTTCGAAACATGTTAGTTTATATTTTTCACAATAAAGAAAATATTACAATATGATCTTGTCTGTGCTTTTTTAAATATTAAATAATTTTCTTTAAAATGTTTATATCTTGTTTTTAGTACATAAAAAACAATAAATGCCACTCTTTTGTATTCCAAACTAAATATGTGAAACAGAAAAAAATAATTTTAATCCCAAAAAAATTTATATTGTATATGTGAGGCAATTTATGGTAAACCCACACATTAGAAAAAGTCTTGGTGTAAATAATATTAATACCCCTGGTTTGGAATACACAAGTGTCACGTTTTCTAACTTATTATTGATATCCACAAAAATTAGCCATACTAAACTTGATGAAATAAGGAAAGGGTGTTTTAACACATAGGTATAAATAGTTAAATGGAGTCCAAATGCAAGTGTGGGACATCACTCTCTAAGACCTCTGCCTCCAGTCTGCAAAATGTCCTCTGGAGCAAAATATTTATCACACACGTAAAATCTGTTATATATTTCATCAGCACTTAGTTTATTCGTGTTTAACGGCTTCACTATACTGAAAAATTACAGGATTGCCTTTGGGGAAACGATGTCTCCCCGTTTTTTTGTTGGGATCATGGCACGGTCTCCGCAGCTTTGAATACAACACACTCTAACTCTTTGTTTCTCAGCCATTGTAATCGACGGATAAAATCACAATTTTTTGAACAGGAATAATCACAATATCACTTTTTAAAAACCTTGGCAAACCTCAGTTTTCAAAATGGAACTCATAAGTTATGAGTCATAACCGACATTCTGTCACTTTTGTCATAATGTGCCCTCTGACGGACAACCCTAGAAGGGGTAAGAGGAGGAGCTGCAGATTTCTAGAAAGAATATTGCCAACCTAAATATTATTATGTTGGCAGTTCCTTTGCACGCGGAAACATAACCACACTTTTCGCGAAAAATAATTATTGGCGGGAAGGGTGAAGTGACGGATCTATAGTTCCTTAATCTATGATCCCGCAACTACTGCCTACTAAGTAAAAACCTAGCATCTACTTGCCTGCTCCAAGTAGATGCGAGGTTTATGCTAAGTATTGTGTACATGCGGGGTTTTTTCTTAGTATCATACACTGATTCTTCAAACCCCGCATCTACACCGCTGGCTTGTTACTAAGACAGAACCCCGCTTCTACTTTTCCTGCCGTAATTGTGGGGTTTATTCTTAGTAATCGCGCCACTTTTTAGTTTGTTCGAAAACCTAGCGGTAAGAAGACGTGCTTTTTTAAACGTATTTAGTAAGTTAGTATGTTTCCATCTATCAACTCTGTGTACAACACATGTGGAGTTCCGGTGACAATACATTAAAACATATTTAATTTTTTTATCAAAAAATTCAAGATTGCGGACCCAAAATGGGTGAAAATTTTGTATTTTAAAGTATTTTATGGCCACTAAAAAGGATTATTTACAAACATTTAAAAAATTCAAGATGGCGGATTCAAAATGGCGAACTTTGTCATTTATAAACCAATTTAATTAAAATTTGACATTTAAAACTGTTTACGGTCGCCAAAAAAGAATTTTAACAATTATTTATTAAATAATATTTCAAAAAGGTTTTTTCCGCATTTTTATTAAAAAAAAAGTTTTATTTTCAACATTGTAAGTGAAATGATAACATTCCTGAACAATTTGAAGGTTGGAAAATGTCACATTACCTTTGTTTACATAAAATAGGTCGGCAAAGTGACATGTGTTACTTTCGCACCTCTAAACATCTGTTAACAATCTTTTTCCAACCAGTTGTACTAAGGTCACTGCATTTTGAATCTAAATATTTGGTGTGGCTTTTTTTTTCAAAGTTTATTTTTATCCCTTAAAAGATTTGCAAAATATGTTTTATGGGCATATATTTTTTTAAATTATTATTTGGCCATATTTATAAACAAATTTATAAAAACATAATAGCTATGCTCTTAATAGGAAATATCCTCATCGAAATAATCATCATGGATAAAACTTTACTTAGATGAAATTGGTATGAATTCTTAGTTTAACTGTTAAAAAAAATAATTAATTAATAAAAATAATATAAATTTACCAAAACCAAACACTTTACTGACTGGTATACCATCTGAAAAGTTTAATCAAAAATTTAAAATCAGTTATGCCTGAAAATAGGTTGGTTTTTTGGGAAAATCTGTATGAATATAATAAATAATATTTATTTTTTATTTATTTTTTTATATATTTTTCAATATATCTTTTATAGTTTTGTTTTTTAAGTTTTTGTATGTTCCTTACGTGATTATTAGAAAATATTGTACCTAATTAAAATTACAGTTTTCTACATGCAAAGGTACCTACTAGATATTAACTCACGATGTTTTTAGGTTCTTAGTTAATAAAATCCTTTGTCACAATATATTATATTGTGTTATTTACATTTTAAATAAAAAAAAATAATATTTGTAAAGTATAAAAATGAAATCTGAAAAAACACCACAAAAAAAATTACACTTTTACTATGTAAAAACAAAGCATCTACGCGACTGACGCACTTACGGGGTTTATGCTTAGTACCACTGGCGTAAAATTAGTTATGAATTCCTAGTATCTGCACTTTTTCATGTATACAAAAGAAAAAATGCATTTTTTTCTGACATTTCAACATTTCTTACAATTCTAAATATATTAAAAAAAAATCTTAAAAAAATTTCAAATATTAACGTTTTTGCAAGCATGTAAACCTTCAAACGCGATTTATTCGAAATTATTAAAAACGTAGATGCGGGGTTTATAGTAAGGACGGCAGTATGGGCTCCATCAGATTTTTTTTGTATCTTTGGAAACAGTCGTATGCTACGACTTTCGATTATCTCAACCGTTTGTATTTGAAAAATGACGCTCATCCCCCTCGATTTTTTTTTGGTGCACGACTAGCCCCGTTATGGTTGGCAAAAATACACAGACTTTAATCCATTCCTTTCAACCCCACTCGTTTGAAAAATATCGAATTTTCGAAATTTTTTTTGTGAGTGTTTTCGAACATTCTCAAGAAAAATTGGTTGGTTGGTCGCCAGTTTAAAAACAAACATAAAAAATGGCCACCCCCCCCCTTATAAACTTTATAAAATACATTTTTAATATAATGAGGAATGGAATTCTCAATACGATTCGGGCAATCTACGGCTATGTCTGATAATGAATATGATTTTTATTAACCCACCAACTGAAAGTTTTCCAGAAAAGGTACGCAAAAGATTAATAATTTAAAAACAATAATAATAGGTTATGAAGATATTATAAAAATTATTATTATTCAATAGTCTAACTGGCCTCTCATTTTTTTGAAATAGCCTATATTTCACGAGCTATGAAAAAAAAAATATCTCGGATAAATAAAGAGTAAAAGAAAAAAAATACTATTAAATGTATTTTTTACCCATTGAAAAGACTTTCATCATTTTTGTTGTAAGTATAAACGTTTAAGGTTAAAAGAAAAACAGTTTTGGACCCCACCTCAATTTTTTTGGTGTGTTTAAAGTCAAATTCCGAGTTATAACTCGCGTTCTAAGTCGGAATTCCGAGTTTAAAGTCGGAATTCTGAGTTCTAAGTCCGAATTTGGAGTTATAAGTCCGAATTCTGAGTTTAAAGTCGAAATTCCGAGTTGTAAGTCGGAATTCCGAGGTAAAAGTCAGAACTAAAATAAAAATTGCTTTGTGGCCCTTATACGCTTTCGTAGTTTCCTATTTCAAAAATTACTTTAAATGCACGCAGCTGTTTTTATGAATGCCATTTTTTTAAAGAAAAAGCTGTCTTTTATGAGTTTCCGTAGTGACTTCTTCACTTTGACAACTTTTGTCTGGGGGGGGGGGCTTTTCCCAACCCCCCCTGGGTATATGCTCTAATTGACAAGTGACAAACAGGTAAAAACCTAAAATTAAAGACCAATAGCAGCAAAAAATATATGTGCCGAAAAATCCCAGGGGACGGTTTCAAAAATTATGCTCTGGGTGTACTAGAGGCCAGCCAATTTTTGACAGTTTAGAGGGATGGTGTACTACCTTCCATAGAGCAGAATGGCTGCTACCAGTACCTACAGGTTAAAAGCTTACGAACAATTTATATGAGAAACAAAATGACAGAGAGTTTTCAGAAGTATACATAACCTCAAGGTTTATGAAAAAAATATAGCAGATGGTTGTTTTGGGAATGTATCACGTGAGCTTATTACGAAAGTGTCATGTTTTTAATATAGACTTCATTATTTCTTACTTCAACATTAGTAATTGGCCAAAAATTTTTAAAATGCTACCCATGTAAAGAAATCTGTAATGATTTTCTTAAACTGCTGTTCATATGCTTGGTTTATTGCCTGGTCTCAAGGGTGGACTCAGAAATTTTTCCCGGCGGAGGGGGGGGGGGCTTAAATTTTATTTTTGATGGAAAACATTTTATATTGTTTATCGTCTCCTGATGATGCTAACGTTGTTAGCGAAACGCGCGTCGAGTGCAAAAAAGTGTAGTTTTGGTTTGTGGAAAACAATCATAATTTTGTTTTAGTGCAACCAACGGTTCCAAATTCCCAACATAGGCTACCTATATACAGATAAAAAAAAATACAAATGACTATTCCGCATTTCGTGTTTATTCTAAGTTATTTTCATCTGCGATTGGTCTTATACTGGTCTTATATTGGATACCAGTGTAAAAGATTTTTTTTGAGAACAGAATTTATTTCATTTTTGTTACTGTTTGTTTTCTTTTTTGACTTAAAATTTTTGCGTTTCCTACGTGTTTTTTGTTTTATTTTGGGTGTGTTTGTTTTATTTTGGGTGTGTGTTTATGTATTTTAAATCTCACAACTGATAAATTAGATATGGGTACCTTTTTTTTTTATTTATTTCTATTTTTGTCTTTCTGTTTTTGACTTGGTTTTCCGATTTAGTTTTTGTTTAACTTTAATAGTGTATTTTGGTTTTTCTATATTTTTTATCCACTAATATATTAAGTTAAATTTTATTACCTTAAAATATCCTAAAATGTTTTTTTATAGTAATTGTGAGCGCAATTGTACTTTATTTTATTATTGTTTCATTTTGTTGTTTTTTGAAGTTTTTAAACGGTTTTGATATATCTATTTTGAAATTAGTTAGTATAAAGTCAATTAGAAGAAAATTTGCTTTATCAATAGTTTCTCTGAAATTTAGACAATAAAGCGTTATTTGATTTGATTTAATTTAAACCTTAATAGAAAATGCTGGGTGCAAGAACAAGGGAGCGCAGTTCCAAATAAATGCGAAAGAATTTTTTTATTATTAGTTTCCGTTAGTTTAGGTTGAGTTGAGTTGGGTTTGGGATGGTTAAATAAAAACAAAATTTGGCTGATTTTTTGGGATTTTTTCTGAGTTGGGTTGAGTTTGGGTTAATTAAATTAATAAACATTGGGGCTTTTTCTTCGGCGTTATTTTTTCAGGACGTGTATTCTTGAAAATTATTATTATTGCACAAGCGTCACCAGATTCCACGCTGTTCCCCAGCTTCGGACCATGCGATCGGAAACCTACGATTTTCATGAGAATCGTAAAATCGGATCATTGGTCAAGAATTTAACGTTTTTGTCTCATCTGATCATTCGCCAAACATCTATGCCGCTCCGTGTTCAAAATGCACGTCCAGGGGTACACATAAGTTGATATTCAGTTTTCAAATGTAATTATTATTTATGTAGTTGCTTCTGTACCCACTTGGCCGTGCCCACTTGGGCTGGCACACAGTTGGTCTGGCGTCTACTTGGCTGCACCCACCTGGCTGCTCCCAGTTGGCTGCGCCCAATTGTCTTAGACCGATTGGGTTGTTAATTTACTGCTAACATATACCCTGTTTCTTTTTCTAAAATTATAAAATAAGATTCACACGCTAACTGCATCTACGTTGTATTTGTTAAGTTAATGCCGTCATTTCAACCAACAAACCCCGATGACCCCCCAAATTTAAAACTACACACGTACCTACTTTTTAGTGGGCAACATTGGAAGGTATTCCATAGTGAAATATTCATCTTTGCCGTTGTTGCTCAGATCGGCATTTTGGATATTCACTAAAACGTCTTTGTTGTCATTTATCACTTTTTCACTCATTTTAGGCGCTTGTTAATAAGTTTTTAAACGAAAACAACGGTATTATACAATAATATCAAGGTGTGGATCGAAAATAACTAATTAGGTAAATCAATTTGAATTATCAATAAACTTGAATACTTTAATAGAAAATTAAGTGTGATTACAACTGCTATCGGTAAAATATCTAAAATATCTCTATGATGTAAGGAAAGGTGACCAGATAGGTGCCTATTGAAAACAAAATTCAATATTTCAATTCAATATACCTATATTACTTTAAACGTTAGAAAAAATTTACAATGTTATCTTGCATAATATTGTATAAATATAAAGTTATTCTAGTTATTTAGTATTACTACATCTATATGGTATTAGGTCTTTATAAGGTTTTTGTTTATAAGTCTTATCTTCCAATAACCTTTATTATGGGGTTTTCAAAGGTGGAGTCTGCCTAAACGCCTAAACTATTTTAACTGTATGCTAAAACTTGTGCGCAAACTCCCCCCCTCACAAAATGCCTACGAGATAGCAATTTTGGTAGGGAAAGGAAGGGAGCATTCGCATTATTTTCTAAGTGGTTTGAATTTTCCGCAAAAATCAAGTGATTCTAGGTTCTGTCAGTTGTTGCCCATCGTCCAAGTGTCCAGTGTCTCGTGTCCTCAGCGTTTCCGCATTTTAAACGTAAAAAGTTAAAAAACTGAAATTTAGGTAAAACATTTTTTTCTCTAAAGTTTCAGTAAAACTTGTCTCACAAACTGGTTTTTGAATTTAATTAGTTTTCGCAAGGTATCTCTAGATATTGTAGTTTCTGCTAACAAATATTATTCTAACCTTTAAATGTAAATAATTTTTTGTGAAGCTATTTAATCTATTTGTGTTTCCTGGGGAGCATTCGACCACCGAAAACTGGGGAGCAATGGAACAGTGGTCGAATGCTCCCCGGCTGTTTTAAAGTATATTAATATTCGTTGATATTACTATACAATTATTCACTACATCAGGATTTTGATGTATGTGGAAGTTTAATAAAGGGTTTTCAGATTTTCATGGAAAACATGAAGAAAAAGTGAAGATCTTGTTAAGAAAGAGAACATTGAAACTGACAAGATAGAAAAGGAACCTAAAAATCTGCTAACTGAAAGGAAAAAAGTGAAGAACAAGATTATTATTATAAAAGATATAAGTATTTAAGAATAAAAATCAAGTGAAAATCACTCCAGAATGTATGAGACCGAGGGCACTAAGAAAACACTGAAATTAAAGAGAAAGAAAGATTGAAAAATATCGTACAAGAAAGAGAAAATAAAAAAGGTGTCGAGAGAAATGTAAATTATGTTATTATACGCAGACGACCTTGTAATTTTTGGCGATTCCGAAGTCGATATAAAAAGGAATCTTCACTTAGTTGAAAGATACACAAACAATAACAGGCTCCGTATAAATACCCAAAAAATAAAAATTATGTGTTTCCAAAGAGGTAAGCATAAGTTATCCAATCAAAATTTCCAATTAAACAACAACAATATTGAAGTTGTTAATAAATACGTGTACTTGGGTGTAACATTCACAATGTCGAAACTACTTTTTTTGGGTTTTTCGCCACTAAGTTAAGGAATTTTTTTCAAAAATATGTTAAAACCCACTGCGTAAATTCCTAAAGAAAAAAAATTTGTTCGTTTGTCAGTGGTTTTTAAATAAGATAAAAAATTTGCCTACACACACGCAAATCCTAACTAGATTCTAAGTACTTATCTGACGTTTCGGCAGAAATTCTACTGCCGTTATCAAAGAATTTTATCCTTTTCAAAAACTTTTCGATTCTTTTTTTAAAATATCTGTCTGCTGTCATACAACTGACTGACTTTGACTGATATATATTTCAAATATTAACTTGACAGTTTGGTGCGTCGATAGTAGCCAACAAGGTATTGGGTGAATTTAGTAAAATTTAAAATCAAAATTATATTTGTTTGAGTGTTTTCGATTTTAGATTACTTTATAAAAATACAAAATTTTTATTTTAAAATATCAATTATAAAAATTATCTTTTGACTAACTTTAAGAAAAAATATATTAGAAACCCAAAGAACATCAATGCTATTTTTTAATTTATTTTAAAAAAACCTTTTTGAAAATCTTGTTTTAAAATTGGAAGCCAAACTGTATTTATATCAACTGATATGCTAGCTATGCATTCATCTTCGTTAAGATAGATGCAAGCTGCTTCTTTGATTTTTCGTTTAATTTTGTCTGGTTCTTTTTGTAATATACTGGTTTCTCCCCACATTACTCTATGATCATTTTCAAAAGAATGTTGGCAAATTTTAGACTTCTCCCAGTCTCCCCTTCTGAGGTAACCCTTATGGTCATTTATTCTAACTTCAAGAGGCCTTGAAGTTTCTCCAATATAAAATTTACCACACTCGCAAGGAATTTTATAAACGATATTTTTTGAGTTTTGCTCAGCATTTAATGGTTTTGTTTTGGTGAGAATTGATCTAAGTGTATTTGATTTTTTAAAAATTGTTCTAATATTATAAGTATTAGCGATTCGTTTAATTTTTTCCGAAATACCTGGTATAAAAGGAATTATTAAATTTGTTGGTTGTACATTATTATGTCTACGTTCGCGTTGTCTTGGAAATTCGATTTGTCTAAAAGAATTTTCGATGAAGTTATTTGGATACGAATTTTTAATTAAGACCTCTTTTATTATTTGTTTTTCTTGTAAAAATGTGTTATTGTCCGAACAAATAATTTTAGCTCTATCGTATAGACTTTTTATTACTACTTTTTTAACCGATGAGCAATGATTTGAGTTAAAATTTAGATATCTATTTGTATGTGTTGGTTTTCTATAAACTGAGGTTTGTAATGTATTTTGTTTGTTTATTAAAATATCTAAAAATGAAATTTTGTTATTGTTTTCTACTTCTAAAGTAAATTTTATTGTTGGTTCTTTACCGTTTATAAAATTAAGAAAATCATTAAGTTTATTTAAATCGTGTGGCCAAATACTAAAAATATCATCTATATAGCGAAACCAAATGACCGGTTTAAAATTAAATTCCTCTAAAATTTTATTTTCAAAATCTTCCATAAAAATATTACTCATTAGAGGAGAAAGTGGAGAGCCCATTACCATCCCAAAATCCTGTTGAAAAAAATCACTTTCCCACTGAAAATATGTGGTTTTTATGCGTAATGTGAGAAGTTCTAGAATAGCATTGACGCTCAGTGTAGTTCTTTCGCCTAAATTTTGATCATTTTCTAATCGATGTCTTACTATAGAAAGGCTTTTATCTACAGGTACATTTGTGAAAAGGCTCACCACATCAAAACTCACCATCAAGTGATTGTTATTAAAATTGACCTCGGATAATTTTTCTAAAAAGTGTTGAGAATTTTTTATAAATGAATTTGTATTTCCTACTAAGGGATTTAAAATTTTAAGTAAATATTTTGCGAGTTTATGACATGGAGAATTAATGCTACTAACTATTGGTCTAAAAGGAATATTTGGTTTATGAATTTTGGGCAAGCCGTAAAAATGGGGAGGTTTACTATAATGTGGGGTTAGCTCTGAACGTTCTAGATCGTTAAAAAATCTTTTATGTTTATATAAAGTTGAATAAATTTTTCTTTCAATTGTTTTTGTTGGGTCTTTGTTTAATTTTGAATATGAGCCTTCATTTAATAATGCTTCAATTTTTTCATTATAAATGTTTTTATCAATAATTACAGTGGCATTGCCTTTATCTGCCGGTAAAATTTTAATTGAGTTGTCATTTTTTAGAGAAATTAAAGCGTTTTTTTCCTCTCTAGTAATATTGGATTTGATTTTTAAAGGTTTTTGTAAAATAAGTTTAGATCGAATTCTAAATTCGTTTGCAATCTCTTGAGGTAAGGTTCGTGTGGCTTGCTCAATACCTGTGACAAAATCCAATCTATTAAAATTTTTTGGAGGAAGGGAGAAATTTAAACCTTTTGATAGAATTGATTTTTCTGGAATAGTTAAAATTTTGTTTGATATATTAACAACAGTTCGTTCTATTAAATTATTATTGATATTAAAATTAAGTTCTTGTTGCAGTTTTTCGTTAACTAAATTTTGAAATTTGTTCATGTGAATCACTTTTTGGTTATTGAAATGAAATAAATAACTATTATACGCACAATTACTAATATGATTGTAGTCAAAAAAGGATACATTTTGATAAATCTCGTTCTTTAAATTCTGAATTTCTTGAGTTAAATTTTGTTTTTCATATCTATGATACTGAATTCTTTCCCTTAATAAAGCTAATATATAATATCAATAATAATTTAATAGAACGAACTGTTGTTAATATATCAAACAAAATTTTAACTATTCCAGAAAAATCAATTCTATCAAAAGGTTTAAATTTCTCCCTTCCTCCAAAAAAATTTTAATAGATTGGATTTTGTCACAGGTATTGAGCAAGCCACACGAACCTTACCTCAAGAGATTGCAAACGAATTTAGAATTCGATCTAAACTTATTTTACAAAAACCTTTAAAAATCAAATCCAATATTACTAGAGAGGAAAAAAACGCTTTAATTTCTCTAAAAAATGACAACTCAATTAAAATTTTACCGGCAGATAAAGGCAATGCCACTGTAATTATTGATAAAAACATTTATAATGAAAAAATTGAAGCATTATTAAATGAAGGCTCATATTCAAAATTAAACAAAGACCCAACAAAAACAATTGAAAGAAAAATTTATTCAACTTTATATAAACATAAAAGATTTTTTAACGATCTAGAACGTTCAGAGCTAACCCCACATTATAGTAAACCTCCCCATTTTTACGGCTTGCCCAAAATTCATAAACCAAATATTCCTTTTAGACCAATAGTTAGTAGCATTAATTCTCCATGTCATAAACTCGCAAAATATTTACTTAAAATTTTAAATCCCTTAGTAGGAAATACAAATTCATTTATAAAAAATTCTCAACACTTTTTAGAAAAATTATCCGAGGTCAATTTTAATAACAATCACTTGATGGTGAGTTTTGATGTGGTGAGCCTTTTCACAAATGTACCTGTAGATAAAAGCCTTTCTATAGTAAGACATCGATTAGAAAATGATCAAAATTTAGGCGAAAGAACTACACTGAGCGTCAATGCTATTCTAGAACTTCTCACATTATGCATAAAAACCACATATTTTCAGTGGGAAAGTGATTTTTTTCAACAGGATTTTGGGATGGCAATGGCCTCTCCACTTTCTCCTCTAATGAGTAATATTTTTATGGAAGATTTTGAAAATAAAATTTTAGAGGAATTTAATTTTAAACCGGTCATTTGGTTTCGCTATATAGATGATATTTTTAGTATTTGGCCACACGATTTAAATAAACTTAATGATTTTCTTAATTTTATAAACGGTAAAGAACCAACAATAAAATTTACTTTAGAAGTAGAAAACAATAACAAAATTTCATTTTTAGATATTTTAATAAACAAACAAAATACATTACAAACCTCAGTTTATAGAAAACCAACACATACAAATAGATATCTAAATTTTAACTCAAATCATTGCTCATCGGTTAAAAAAGCAGTAATAAAAAGTCTATACGATAGAGCTAAAATTATTTGTTCGGACAATAACACATTTTTACAAGAAAAACAAATAATAAAAGAGGTCTTAATTAAAAATTCGTATCCAAATAACTTCATCGAAAATTCTTTTAGACAAATCGAATTTCCAAGACAACGCGAACGTAGACATAATAATGTACAACCAACAAATTTAATAATTCCTTTTATACCAGGTATTTCGGAAAAAATTAAACGAATCGCTAATACTTATAATATTAGAACAATTTTTAAAAAATCAAATACACTTAGATCAATTCTCACCAAAACAAAACCATTAAATGCTGAGCAAAACTCAAAAAATATCGTTTATAAAATTCCTTGCGAGTGTGGTAAATTTTATATTGGAGAAACTTCAAGGCCTCTTGAAGTTAGAATAAATGACCATAAGGGTTACCTCAGAAGGGGAGACTGGGAGAAGTCTAAAATTTGCCAACATTCTTTTGAAAATGATCATAGAGTAATGTGGGGAGAAACCAGTATATTACAAAAAGAACCAGACAAAATTAAACGAAAAATCAAAGAAGCAGCTTGCATCTATCTTAACGAAGATGAATGCATAGCTAGCATATCAGTTGATATAAATACAGTTTGGCTTCCAATTTTAAAACAAGATTTTCAAAAAGGTTTTTTTAAAATAAATTAAAAAATAGCATTGATGTTCTTTGGGTTTCTAATATATTTTTTCTTAAAGTTAGTCAAAAGATAATTTTTATAATTGATATTTTAAAATAAAAATTTTGTATTTTTATAAAGTAATCTAAAATCGAAAACACTCAAACAAATATAATTTTGATTTTAAATTTTACTAAATTCACCCAATACCTTGTTGGCTACTATCGACGCACCAAACTGTCAAGTTAATATTTGAAATATATATCAGTCAAAGTCAGTCAGTTGTATGACAGCAGACAGATATTTTAAAAAAAGAATCGAAAAGTTTTTGAAAAGGATAAAATTCTTTGATAACGGCAGTAGAATTTCTGCCGAAACGTCAGATAAGTACTTAGAATCTAGTTAGGATTTGCGTGTGTGTAGGCAAATTTTTTATCTTATTTAAAAACCACTGACAAACGAACAAATTTTTTTTCTTTAGGAATTTACGCAGTGGGTTTTAACATATTTTTGAAAAAAATTCCTTAACTTAGTGGCGAAAAACCCAAAAAAAGTAGTTTCGACATTATGAATCCGCCACAAACATATAGATTTTATTTGTAACATTCACATCTTCATCTTTCGTCAAAGAAATGGCTGAGAACGCACTTGGCAAAGCATCGCAATCTACTGGCTCAATAACCATTCTACTCTCTGAAACCTCAATTCACTCACGGAAATCTATTGTACAAGTTTTTAATTCTACCATTCTAAACTGTTTTTCAAACACTATCCCAGTATGGGGCCTAAGGTATATGGACCTATTGGAAAAAATCCAAACAAACTTCTTCAAGAGACTACTTCTTCTCCCTAAAACTACTTCATTATCACTGGTTAGACTTGAAACTGAAACATCTCACATCAAAGTGTTAATCTTACAATTATTTCTTAACTTTCTCTTAAAACTGCTTCACATGAACAACAGTAGGCTACCAAAACTCTGCTTGTCAAGGCAAGTTTACCTTGCAAAGTCCCTATTATACGATCTAGACTATGGACTACTTTGGGAAGAAATGTCCTATCTCGAGATAAAAAAGTACGCACCAATTATAATAGAAAAACTTAGAACGCAATGCTTTCAGGAGGACCTGGCATTTGCAAACCAAGCTGCATATACTACCTTTTACAGTGCTCTTGAAATTACAAATAAACCAGCACGGCACCTGGATATCACCCTGTCTATCCACACTCTTAGGCTAATCTCTCAATTTCGTCTTGCCAATAACTTATATATTAGTTTTACCTATAAAGGAATCTCTTACAAAATAAATCCAAAGAAATATTGCACTGTCTGTAATCTTCAAGAGCTAGAGTCTCTAAATCACATCCTCTGTATCTGCCCGCTCTATAAGGAGGTAAGGTCTGAATATTTTCTGTTTGGTATCGACTGCTTTTTTTCCCATTTAAATAACCCAACTCCCCAAGCCCTGAAAGCTGTCTGCCTGGGACTTTCTCAAATTTTAAAACTCCGCTCATTTTTACTAAATGAATTTTTGTTAGGTAGGTAGGTAAAATAACAAAAATAATTGTTTTCGTATTTTTCTCTATAAAATTGAAATACTTAATTGTAATAGGAATCATTGTTATAGAAATTGTAAGTAAGTAAGTAAGTAAGTAAGTAAGTAAGTAAGTAAGTAAGTAAGTAAGTAAGTAAGTAAGTAAGTAAGTAAGTAAGTAAGTAAGTAAGTAAGTAAGTAAGTAAGTAAGTAAGTAAGTAAGTAAGTAAGTAAGTAAGTAAGTAAGTAAGTAAGTAAGTAAGTAAGTAAGTAAGTAAGTAAGTAAGTAAGTAAGTAAGTAAGTAAGTAAGTAAGTAAGTAAGTAAGTAAGTAAGTAAGTAAGTAAGTAAGTAAGTAAGTAAGTAAGTAAGTAAGTAAGTAAGTAAGTAAGTAAGTAAGTAAGTAAGTAAGTAAGTAAGTAAGTAAGTAAGTAAGTAAGTAAGTAAGTAAGTAAGTAAGTAAGTAAGTAAGTAAGTAAGTAAGTAAGTAAGTAAGTAAGTAAGTAAGTAAGTAAGTAAGTAAGTAAGTAAGTAAGTAAGTAAGTAAGTAAGTAAGAGTGAAGAGTTTGAAGATATTGAGGGAATTGATCAAGAGGACCTCAAAAATAGAGATTTTGTTTTAGTAAAATTTAAAACTAAAAAAAAGGCAATAAATATTAAATTTTTGTGGAGAAAAGTTTTATCAACTACATTTTATATTCCACAAATTAAAGATATAAGTGCAGTCGACAATGAAGACATAATCAGGAAATTGAAAACTTTTACAAAAACAGATACAACAAGAACGGTTTCATATTTCAAGTTTAGTTACAATTTTGGCACCTTCCTTTTAAACTGATTTGGTTGAGGCAGTTTTACTTAGTTTTGTTTTGCTATACCTACTTATGTTTAACTTACTTAATTATTTTTCTTATCAAGATGTACCAAAGTATTACATTATATTCATGTATTATATTAAATTTATGTTATGTATTATATTTATGTTTAACTGATTATTTTGCTTGTAAAAATCTACCAAAGTATTATTTCATATGCGGTTAAATTCTCCCCTTCGCCTGGTCGAATGCTTCCCAGTGGTGGGGAGCATTCAACCATTTGTAAGGTTTTTTTTTATTTTTTTTTTAATTATTAAAAGCTCATATTTTTTAAAGATTTTTGAGTTTATTTTCTGAGCAACATTCTGAACAACCCAACAAAATGTTTTCTTTTGTAAATATGCATTTAGTAACTTTTCCTAAATAAAAAATCATTTTGTGGTCAAATGCTCCCCTCCTTTCCCTACGCCGTCGAACTGTAACGCAAGAGTGAGAGGAATCAAGATGCTAGCATACTTAATACACAAAATATTCAATCATATTTTATGTCATTAATATAATAATTAATATTAAAAATATAATGAATAAGTGATGATTTATTTACTTAATTGAGGTTTGTTATATGTTGTTAAGAATATTAACAAATTTTGTTGGATTTTAGATTACAAATCTTTGTGTTATATTATTAATTTGCTTGGGCGTTTGTAAATTGTGGTTTTGAACTACTCTTGTTAAATAGTTATGTTGCATTGGTCGACATTGATTCTTTTTTTTTCGGTAAGAAATTAATGGAATATGTAATTAATTTTATTATATTTAATATTTCTAGTTCGTGATATAACCGTTCAGTGTAATAAAGTCGATGCTTCTTAAATAATATTTTTAATATTGTATTTTGACAGACTGTGAGATTTTGTAGTGAGTTATGGTAAAGCCCAACCAAGATTAAAATAAAATATTTAAGCAGTCATTCTACCAATGAGTCACAGATAATTTTAATTAGTTTGAGGTTTAAGATTTCCCTAATTTGATAATATTTATAATAAAGCTTCCGGAGTCTTTCACAGACCAGCCTACTGTGCTTACTCTACTTCAAGCGTTGATAGACCATTACTCCCAGGTATTTTATTTTTTCAATCGGTTTTATAGTGTTGCAGTTGCAGTTATTTATTTGCTTACATTGCGATTGGTCAATTTTTATAGTAGTTTGTTCTGGTTTTATCTTTATTTTAAGATAAGGAGTGCTGCTGCAGCGAATGGTGTAACGTGAATAATCCTCTTTCCGCAATGGAAAATATAACTTCTTCTATCTCTTGATTGATATATATCAGAAATAAAATGGGAGCAAGCACCGTCCGTTGTGGAAGACCACACTCGACTGTACTGTACTAGCATAAGTGTTGTTAATTTTAGTTTTTTGTGTTCTTTCCATTAAATAATTTTTAAAAGGTTTTAGTGGATCTCCGGTAACACCCATCTTTTGTAATATTTTAAACATTGTTTTGTGATAAACCGTATCGACTGCTTTCCGTAGATCGAGGTAAACCACCAAACTCTTTTGTATTTAATTTAAATTATTTATACCGTATTTTTCACCCGAAATTAATACACATTAATTGACGTCAACTGTCAACGAGAATTTTCAGACAGGGCCTCATTCAGATTCATTTTGAACCATTTTTTTGTCTAATCATGGTAACGAAATCTCAAATGAATAAAGCTCAGACACTGTTTGGGGCACAGGCATGGTGGACGCATGCATTGGTTATTTTTACGGGCACATTAGGCATATAGCCGCAAGAATAGCAAGATCGATAGAAATCTGTTTTGTCACAATTCTCTATGATATTAGGAAGGTTGGTTGTTATGAATTTACATCAACACCTTCACCAAGCTTAAATTTATAAAACCGCAGCTTTGGATCAAAACTTATGAATTTCCACATATATCAACCTTCTCAACCACTCCCCAAACATTTTATTTAACTTCGCCTCTATGTTTGTATGTTCGGGTCACATTTTGCAACTCAATTTTGACTAACTTGTAGATGTCCGATTGAATTCAAATTTGGTAGGCGATTATAGTTCCGTTGACAAAACAATAATAATATGGTATTATTACCCAGCAAACATCGATCTACTGGTACTTTACTGATATTTTACTTTGACCGCTAGTGATGCTGTGCATTTTTTAAAATTATTTTTATATGACAGAGTTTCCATATTTTAAAAAGGTGCCAAAAAAGCAACATTTTAGTACTTAGTTTTTAATAAATCAAGAAACTGCACTTTAATTTTAAGAAAAATTTTAGAGCAGCCAGAGTTAATAGCAATAAAACTTTCTTGAAGTGTATTCAAACAAGTGATTTAAAAATATTTTGGTATAAGCAAAAAATAAATAAACTTCTGGAAGTAAAAGTAGTAAAAAAAAATACAAAAAATCAAGCATATTATTAGTGGTGGCAAACATGTACAACAGAGGTTAAAAATAGCGAGTGTTGTACAAAATACTTACATCTTGTTACAAAATAGTTAGCTTGCATAAATTTATTGTAAGCGAGAGCTGCGAACTTGAGTCACACCCATCTTTTGTAATATTTTAAACATTGTTTTGTGATAAACCGTATCGACTGCTTTCCGTAGATCGAGGTAAACCACCAAACTCTTTTGTATTTAATTTAAATTATTTATACCGTATTTTTCACCCGAAATTAATACACATTAATTGACGTCAACTGTCAACGAGAATTTTCAGACAGGGCCTCATTCAGATTCATTTTGAACCATTTTTTTGCCTAATCATGGTAACGAAATCTCAAATGAATAAAGCTCAGACACTGTTTGGGGCACAGGCATGGTGGACGCATGCATTGGTCATTTTTACGGGCACATTAGGCATATAGCCGCAAGAATAGCAAGATCGATAGAAATCTGTTTTGTCACAATTCTTTATGATATTAGGAAGGTTGGTTGTTATGAATTTACATCAACACCTTCACCAAGCTTAAATTTATAAAACCGCAGCTTTGGATCAAAACTTATGAATTTCCACATATATCAACCTTCTCAACCACCCCCCAAACATTTTATTTAACTTCGCCTCTATGTTTGTATGTTCGGGTCACATTTTGCAACTCAATGTTGACTAACTTGTAGATGTCCGATTGAATTCAAATTTGGTAGGCGATTATAGTTCCGTTGACAAAACAATAATAATATGGTATTATTACCCAGCAAACATCGATCTACTGGTAGTTTACTGATATTTTACTTTGACCGCTAGTGATGCTGTGCATTTTTTTAAATTATTTTTATATGACAGAGTTTCCATATTTTAAAAAGGTGCCAAAAAAGCAACATTTTAGTACTTAGTTTTTAATAAATCAAGAAATTGCACTTTAATTTTAAGAAAAATTTTAGAGCAGCCAGAGTTAATAGCAATAAAACTTTCTTGAAGTGTATTCAAACAAGTGATTTAAAAATATTTTGGTATAAGCAAAAAATAAATAAACTTCTGGAAGTAAAAGTAGTAAAAAAAAATACAAAAAATCAAGCATATTATTAGTGGTGGCAAACATGTACAACAGAGGTTAAAAATAGCGAGTGTTGTACAAAATACTTACATCTTGTTACAAAATAGTTAGCTTGCATAAATTTATTGTAAGCGAGAGCTGCGAACTTGAGTCACACCCATCTTTTGTAATATTTTAAACATTGTTTTGTGATAAACCGTATCGACTGCTTTCCGTAGATCGAGGTAAACCACCAAACTCTTTTGTATTTAATTTAAATTATTTATACCGTATTTTTCACCCGAAATTAATACACATTAATTGACGTCAACTGTCAACGAGAATTTTCAGACAGGGCCTCATTCAGATTCATTTTGAACCATTTTTTTGCCTAATCATGGTAACGAAATCTCAAATGAATAAAGCTCAGACACTGTTTGGGGCACAGGCATGGTGGACGCATGCATTGGTCATTTTTACGGGCACATTAGGCATATAGCCGCAAGAATAGCAAGATCGATAGAAATCTGTTTTGTCACAATTCTTTATGATATTAGGAAGGTTGGTTGTTATGAATTTACATCAACACCTTCACCAAGCTTAAATTTATAAAACCGCAGCTTTGGATCAAAACTTATGAATTTCCACATATATCAACCTTCTCAACCACCCCCCAAATATTTTATTTAACTTCGCCTCTATGTTTGTATGTTCGGGTCACATTTTGCAACTCAATGTTGACTAACTTGTAGATGTCCGATTGAATTCAAATTTGGTAGGCGATTATAGTTCCGTTGACAAAACAATAATAATATGGTATTATTACCCAGCAAACATCGATCTACTGGTAGTTTACTGATATTTTACTTTGACCGCTAGTGATGCTGTGCATTTTTTTAAATTATTTTTATATGACAGAGTTTCCATATTTTAAAAAGGTGCCAAAAAAGCAACATTTTAGTACTTAGTTTTTAATAAATCAAGAAATTGCACTTTAATTTTAAGAAAAATTTTAGAGCAGCCAGAGTTAATAGCAATAATACTTCCTTTAAGTGTATTCTAACAAGTGATTTAAAAATATTTTGGTATAGGCAAAAAATAAATAAACTTCTGGAAGTAAAAGTAGTAAAAAAAAATACAAAAAATCAAGCATATTATTAGTGGTGGCAAACATGTACAACAGAGGTTAAAAATAGCGAGTGTTGTACAAAATACTTACATCTTGTTACAAAATAGTTAGCTTGCATAAATTTATTGTAAGCGAGAGCTGCGAACTTGAGTCACACCCATCTTTTGTAATATTTTAAACATTGTTTTGTGATAAACCGTATCGACTGCTTTCCGTAGATCGAGGTAAACCACCAAACTCTTTTGTATTTAATTTAAATTATTTATACCGTATTTTTCACCCGAAATTAATACACATTAATTGACGTCAACTGTCAACGAGAATTTTCAGACAGGGCCTCATTCAGATTCATTTTGAACCATTTTTTTGCCTAATCATGGTAACGAAATCTCAAATGAATAAAGCTCAGACACTGTTTGGGGCACAGGCATGGTGGACGCATGCATTGGTCATTTTTACGGGCACATTAGGCATATAGCCGCAAGAATAGCAAGATCGATAGAAATCTGTTTTGTCACAATTCTCTATGATATTAGGAAGGTTGGTTGTTATGAATTTACATCAACACCTTCACCAAGCTTAAATTTATAAAACCGCAGCTTTGGATCAAAACTTATGAATTTCCACATATATCAATCTTCTCAACCACCCCCCAAACATTTTATTTAACTTCGCCTCTATGTTTGTATGTTCGGGTCACATTTTGCAACTCAATTTTGACTAACTTGTAGATGTCCCATTGAATTCAAATTTGGTAGGCGATTATAGTTCCGTTGACAATACAATAATAATATGGTATTATTACCCAGCAAACATCGATCTACTGGTACTTTACTGATATTTTTCTTTGACCGCTAGTGATGCTGTGCATTTTTTTAAATTATTTTTATATGACAGAGTTTCCATATTTTAAAAAGGTGCCAAAAAAGCAACATTTTAGTACTTAGTTTTTAATAAATCAAGAAATTGCACTTTAATTTTAAGAAAAATTTTAGAGCAGCCAGAGTTAATAGCAATAAAACTTTCTTTAAGTGTATTCAAACAAGTGATTTAAAAATATTTTGGTATAAGCAAAAAATAAATAAACTTCTGCATATTATTAGTGGTGGCAAACATGTACAACAGAGGTTAAAATTAGCGAGTGTTGTACAAAATACTTACATCTTGTTACAAAATAGTTAGCTTGCATAAATTTATTGTAAGCGAGATCTGCGAACTTGAAAATTATTATCTAAGATTCATTATCCTCTTTGGGATTTATGCGGGTTGGGATTTGACCGAAATGAGACTTCTGTAAGACATTTAGGCGATCCCTATTCCCTGGGATATTTTGAACTTAACAAATGGATCATTTCCAGGATATCCCTGGGATGTACTTTGCTATTAGGGTGTGAGATTATGTTGTTTGTTTTATTTTTATTTAATTTTCATTTTGTTTTAAAACTACTTTCTACTTAATACTTATCCGTTATGTTTTTACCATTATCAAAAAAATACAAAGAAAAAATTAAAGTAAAAGTTCAACTTTTTTTGTACCAAATATATGATGCAAATCAATGCTAATTAAGTACTACCTACTTAGTACTTTGCTGTTGTTGGCAGCGCGGAAAGCAAGTACTTAAAAAGTACTATTTTTTAAATTCATGTTTGCTGGCTAAGCACCCCCTGGAGAAGGGAAAACGCCTAAGTTTGTCCGATTTTAACCAAAATTGGTATACGAGGGTTTTTGGGAATAAGGAATTTGAATTTTTCGTAAAAGAAGGACCACCTCAACCATCAAAGGAGTACAGTTTTTTGTATAACGACACCGGTCGAAGATTTGGCGAAGTTTTTTTTTAAAAAACATGAAGAATGGTGAGAAAGTCCTACGAAACCGGTTAGTCTATTCTAGAGGCCCTCTTTATATTTGACAGTTGCTTTTTTACCTCCCTTTGTCGTTTTTTTCATATTTGCATGTATACTTTTTATAATTTCCCCACACAGTTTTTAAATGATGATGATGACTTTTTTGGTTAGTAGAATATGTCAAGTTTTGACAAAAAAAAACAGTATGGTTCACGGGAAATTTAAGAATGTTAATAGTAGGTAAAATAGAAAACACAAATATTGATCTCTTTTTATTCTTTTTTTCCTTAAAATAATAACAGTGTATTATTAATTTTCCAGTTTTAAGTAGGCGCGAGTATTTTTACAGTTTCTTATACAGTAATAAAGTATTAGATTTTTAAACTGCTTATAAATAATCAAATTTAAAATTTGATATACCTACGTTTATTAATCAAAAATGTGACATTGACAAAATTATTTATTTTCAATGGTTGCTAACGCACAAAAAAATTATCAACATTTCCCTAACAACTACCAAATCGAGTTGCTCACCTCTGGTAAAACAACAACTGTCAAAAATTGTATTCAGGGCAGAGATCTCTACCCAACGAAATGCGACAGTCGGCGTCGGCACTTTTGAAGTTGGGGGTCTCGTTTATCGTGACCTTGATTTCATATCCATCGCTGTGAATGAGTGTTAGCTATACGTAAATAAAAAATATATGTCAATTAAATTTCAAGTAATTTTTTTAAATTCAGTATATTATTATCATTATTAAAAAGAAAATAAAAAAATTAATGATAATTAAGTATTCTTAAATATCAATCAAAAATATTTTTTGATATAAAATAATTTAAATAAATTGTACAAATACCAAACATACATTTTTTACAGGTGAGATAAAATTCTGATTTTTCAATTTTTATTATATTTAACGGTATAAAAAATTTTTAATCTAACAAATAACTTATTTAGATAATTTTTTGGAAAATTGCTACAGGGGGTTCGAATTCGTTCACTTCCATTAAAGATAATAATTGCTGCGATACACAATCCGCAAGGTATAAACTTTCAAAATTTTCATTAAAAACGTTTTCTAGTTTGAAAAGACACGCGCTTGTGATTTTCATGGTTTTTCGTAATTAGTTTTTAAAAGTTATGTCTATTATTCTTTAATTTAGCAGAAAAATATAACTTATAGATACAAAAACAATCAAGGCTGAATTATTTTACGTTTAATTAAGTCAAAAATTTCAACTGATTACCAAAATATCTACGGATTTATATTTTTAAGGGTACAGCAGAGTAATGGCGTCTCGACAGCTATGGGGCACACAAATATAATTTGAAAACACAAAATTAATCAGGGTTGACATGATTTACATTTAATAAAGTCAAAAATTTCAACTGATTACCAAAATATTGATAAATTTAAATTTTTGTGAGTGTAGCATAATGGCGTCTTGAGAGCTATAATATGTATTTAATGTGATAGAAAAATATAATTTGAAAATTCAAAATAAGTTATTATATCTGAATTAATTTGCATTTAGTAAAGCCAAAACCTACAACTGCTTACTTTAATGTACACATTAGGTTGCCTAAAACTTATTTTATGTATTTGTTATTAGTTTTTCAAACCAACAGAGCAATAAAAAAATGTTCTCGTTCCTGTAAAATTAATAAAAATGCACATAGCAGGATTTAGAGTGTCAATGACGATATATTATACTAAGTAAGTAGGCATTCAAAAATATGCAAAAGAGCTTAAAAAAATGTGTACCTTTATTTACTGTTTTGTATCTCTAGGAAAAGTGAAAAAACTGATGCCGATACCAGTTTTTGACACACAGCCGCGATAAGCACACCAAGTGCCCGGCATGATTCAAAATACTGATAAATAAATCAAAACCAAAATGGGCAAGAACGATGTCAAAAATAGAAAAACTTTAACGAATAAGCGCACACCAACAAAATGCGAAAATCTCTCGGCCTACTCGGACCAATAAATCAACGAACGGGTCAGGGTACCGATTCTGGAAGTCATAGGAAGTGATCGTTCGCCTGAGAGAAGGGAAGCAGTGTCAACCAATAAACGCGCTTAAAAGCGGTGACGAGACGACACGGATGTAAAAACACTAAAATGGATTGCTAATACCTATGGGAAATTTGCAGGAAAATCAGTGCCGCATGTCTTCCGCCATTTTCGCCGCCATGTTGTGGAGATTTGGGTTGGCGACATTGGTTTCCTTAATTTTAAATATTAGTGTCGGAACACTGACTGTCAACAGAGTCAAAATATGATTGAAATTGACATTTTTTTGAAAGGTTATTTTTGTTGTTGTTTTTTAATACAAAAACAAAAAAGTAAAGAAACAAGTCATAAACAAATGCTCCAACGGTCACGCCATTTATGTGTCTCATTTGGTCTGGAGTATGTGCAGGTTTCGAACAAATAAATCACAATATGGAAACATTGCCCCCCAATTTATAAACTCAAAGGGTACTGTTAAGCCACACGTTATAAATTGTAATAAAAGCTCGGTTCAACCTTTGCTGCTGGCGCTCCGCTGAAGATACACCTTGATTACATTGATCTGAATCTGCACAGGGACTAAAACAGCTAAGCAAAGATGCACCAACGTGATACAGTAATAAAAAATAAATTAATAGAGGGAGATACTGACATTGATAATAGCATATATGGCTCAGCTGAAAGCCAGAGCCATGGAGTTTTACAATATTTGAAGACCTTGGCAGAAAAACCTATTAACAAACAACTGTGTCGACCATCCCTTCCCTAAGTTAACAAGTTATTACTAAGATATCCTTGAGTTTTGGTAAGTTTTCAGCATTCAACATTTTTTTTGTAGCTCTATCTTTTATAAAGGATGTGGGATTTTGCTCAAAACCGCATATGTTGTAGGTTTCATTGTCCTGATAAAAATCTATCATTGCTCCATAGTGTTTTTGAGATACTGCGTTCAAAGTTAAACATTTTGGTATTCTGGCTTTTCCCTAAAATCAGGTTTTTGCACTTTTTGTGAAAATGTAAATAATATTTATGAACGAAATTATAGTCTGAGAATAAGTAGCAGAAAAATATAGGTTGCGTCGCACTGGCATCACAAACATAAAAAATATTAAATTCATATGACCAAGAAATGACTTTTTTAACAAAAGGCAAATTTGTTGCAAATTGCCACTTAGTATTTAACAAACATGCTTCAAAACAAAAACTGTAACATTTTTAGCCATTTTTGTTAGTTGTTGCTATGGGGCAATGATAGATTTTCATCAAGATAAGCAAAATCACACAGAAAGCCAGTTTCCATAAGGAAAGTGCATCATCCTTAAAAAACGAATATACAAAAAAAAAATGTCAAATGCTGAAAACTTACCAAAACTTAAGGATATCTTAGTAATAACTTTTTCTGCTGAATTCTTCAGAATCAGAAAACTTTTATTACAAAAATTGTTAACAAAAAACACTGTCACAATTGAATAATTAAACATCAAAATTTAGTGTTAAAAATTAACATTAAAATAAATTTAACCTAAGAATATCCTTAAAATGTCATTTAGATATTAAACATTGTTAACACTATGGTTTTGTTAATAAAGATTAAAAAATAAATATTGATTTTTCTTTATTTCGAGTAAAACATCTTATAATTACTGGTCTTAAAATCTCAAAAAATTACTGGCTGCAATCACAAAAATTGACAATGAAATCTTAAACTACTTACTTAAAATGGAAATGACAACAAGAAAAAGAAAAAAATATATACTGATAAAATACATATTAAAATTAATATTTTGGTAATTATGCAGTATACAGTTTTCTGACATTTTTGACTATTTATGAAAAATTCTTTATGGGGGCACCTTCTAGGGTCCCTAGGACCCCAAATCCGACTGCGCCGGTTGGTTTTTTTTTCAATTTTTTTTGTTTTTTTTTATTTTTTTTTTCACTAAAACAACCCAATCAAACACAGTCCAACCCAACCCAAAACAGTCAAAAAAACACATTACAACCCCCCCCCCCTCCCCGGGCACCCTTTTCTCTCTTAAAAAAAAATTGGGCGCAGGCGGATTTGGGGTCCTAGGGACCCTAGTAGGTGCCCCCATAAAGAATTTAAAAAAAAAATCAAAAATGGCAGAAAACCAATTACCAATTTTTTTAATATTCTTTTTAAAACTCATGAAGTATTGTTCTAATTTTGTAAAAGTCGATGTGCCAAAGATGTATTTTTTTGTGATCGCTTGCCATCGCTCTGGTTTTCAGCTGATCCATTATGCTATTATCAAACTCCATATCTCCCTCTATTCATTTATTTTTCTTGTCTTCTAGGCCTATAACAACCTCGGATTTATAAACTGTTGGCGCATATCTGTCCCTAGACGTTTTAGTTCCTGTTACAGATTCAGAGATCAACTTAATGAAGGTTTATCTTGAGCGGGAGCGCCAGCAGCAATGGTTGACAGTACCCCATGTTGTAATTTATTTGTTCAAAACTTGCACATTCTTTAGACCAAATGAGAGACATTATCATGGCGTGGCCTTTCAAGCATTTGTCTGTCTTTTAAATGGTTTTTATTGCTTGGTTTTCCACTATTTTGTTTTTGTATTAAAAAACAACAACAAAAATAACCTTTCTAGAAACGTCATTTTTGACACTGTTGATAGTCAGTGTTCCCACACTACTATTTAAAATTAAGAAACCAATGTCGCCAACCTAGATCTCCACAACATGGCGGCGAAAATGGCGGAAGACACACGGCAGTGATTTTCCCACAAGGGTATAATCAATCCCTTTCTTTTTTACATCCATGCGAGACGATCGAAGAATCACCAATCTATTATGGGCACGCGCAGAGCTGCCTCGAACAACAATTTTTGAGCGAAGCCGTTCTCTTGACTAGACCCAGTAGTATGGACTTGTAGAAAAGCTCGTCTGAAAAACGACACTCTTATGATTTCAGAGCACGCTATTGGATGAAACCATCACGTGACAGATCTCGCTAATGCGCATGCTGCGGCCAACTTGACCGTCTTGTAAAGTACCACGTCGCATAGTGGTCGATTTTTGTAAAAACGCGGATATTAAAAAAAACTCCCACATTGTAATTTAATCGTACAAAATATTTAGCTTTAATACAAAAATAAATAGTTTACAATAATAAGCATTTATTCTTTTTTAGATGATATAGAGGATGATCGTGTGAATTTTCAAATTTACCTTAAGACATTTTTAAGAAGGTAAAAGATACATATTTATTATTTGACTAAATTAAACTAAAAATGTTAGTTTAGAACAATCAAATTTACTTTAAAAATAATTGACACAATATATAAGTGTTACAGTATACTAGCATATTTTTTTATGTATATAGTGTTTTGAAATTCTAAACATTTTTATGTAACATACCCTACGGTGGTCGATTTTCAGAAAAACGCGGACATAACTTGAAAAATTAAAAAATTCAAAATGTGTCTACATGTCCTTATATGGTTGTCAAGATACTAGGCGAATAGTTGGCCAAAGAATAAACGATGATTTTTACGAGTTTGATATTACGCATTAGTATTCAATGCCAAAATGCAATAATATACTAGGTGTTTCATTTGAAAGTTTCGGTTGGCATTCTTTTAATATACCCTATATACGTAAAAATATACTAGTATACTGTAACACTTATATATTGTATCAATTACTTTAAAGTAAATTTGATTGTTCTAAAGTAACATTTTTAGTTTAATTTAGCCAATTAATAAATATGTAACTTTTACCTTCTTAAAAATGTCTTAAGGTAAATGTGAAAATTCACACGATCATCCTGTGTATCAGCTAAAAAAAATAAATGCTTACTTATTTAAATATTGTAAACTATTTATTTTTTTATTAAAACTAAATATTTTGTACGATTAAATGACAATGTGGATTTTTTTTTATAATGTCCGCGTTCTTACAAAAATCGACCACTGTGCGATGTCGTACTTTACGAGACGGTCAAGTTGGCCGTAGCATGTGCATTAGCGAAATCTGTCACGTGATGGTTTCATCCAATAGCGTGCTGTGAAATCATACAAGAGACGTTTTTCACACGAGCTTTCCTACAAGTTCATACTACTGGGTCTAGTCAAGAGAACGGCTTCGCTCAAAAATTGTTGTTGGAGGCAGCTCTGCGCGTGCCCATAATAGATTGGTGATTCTTCGATCGTCTCGTCACTGCTTTTAAGCGCGTTTATTGGTTGAACTTGCTTCCCTTCTCTCAGGCGAACGATCACTTCCTATGACTTCCAGAATCGGTACCTAGGAGGCTTCGAAGCTTAGACCCGCAGTCCCGAACATGCGCATAAAAAAACGGCTTGCTGACTGTTGCATCTCGTTAGATAAGAGATCTCTGTTCAGGGTCTCCAGTATCTATTCAAAAAACTGTGTTTATTGGTTTTGCTTGAAACTTTTTGGTTCTTTCAAAAGTTCTCTTTCTACTAAAGGTTTAAAAGATTGGAAGCACCTCGCTGAGTGTTTGAATGAACACGAAGCGTTTAAAAACTACATCTAAAATAAAAAATGATTGACAGTCACTCACAAAGGCTTATTACTGCAGAGATATATCATTGGTACGAGGTGCTTCTACGCATTGTTTCAACAATAAAAATGCCTGCTCAAAATTGTTTAGCACTCCGAGATAAAAGTGATCAGCTTTACGAATTCGATAATGATAATTTTTTTACAAATTGTTCAACTACAGAATTTTCAGCCTGACGTTTGTTTTGGCCATACTGATCACAGTATGGACAGAGCCTCATTCAGAAAACTTTGGATTTCGTTTAGTTTAAATTTTATAATGAGTTTGATTGTAATAGATGGTTTTTGAACCTCTTTTTTGCCATTTTGTTAGTGTTATCGTAAGACAGTTGATCACAGTATACTCGATATGACCAGGGCCGCAAGTGTTAATCAAATACATAAACGTAAATAGTGCATAATCTGCATCATAGAAGGGGCTGCCCAAGTAGCAATTTAACGTTCCGGCGACGTAGTCCTAGAAGTTACACAACTATCTCTAATTTCCGCGCTGACTCATGCTACAACGTTTAAACGACTCGATTCTGCACCGATTTGGTCAATAATTTTAGGGTTTTTACAACGTTATGCTTTTAACTATGGGTTCTAGCGGGACGTTCTTTTAACGTTGCCATTTTGACTCAGGGGCAACTAGAGGGCGCTGTTTGGAAATTACCTTCGTGTGGACAAGAGTCGAAACAATAAACATTTATTTAGCTTTAGTATAAAATGGACACTTAACAAAAACCAATTTCATTCCCAAGACGTATTCGAAACAACGATGATGTAAAATAGCTTTACAAATGCGTATAAAAACAAATGTTCCGGTCAAAAATCAAAAACGCAACCAAGTTTACTGTTAATTATATAGTGACATATGGCTAAAAAACGCGGGCGACGAATCCGTTGCGATATTCATGAATTTAAGAAATTTTACAACAAAACCTTATTATTCAAAATGAAAAAATTGCATGCAAAATTGATAAAACAATAAAAGTTAATCATGTAGGTATATTTATTTGCAACCATAAGCTAATATTAAGCTTAATACAAGATTTTTTCTTTATGTTTACATTTCAATTGCAACAATGGCGGAATACGGGGCTGCCCGTAGGTTGAGGCATTCAAAATGGTGTAGGCGTAAACCAGTTGATTCGGTTAACTCGGGTTGTGGAGTGTAAAAGATTGACCAATATGTCCACTTCGGATATTCTATCAACCCAAACCATTACCCACTCTTCACGGAAAGAGCTTTGGCAACTTAAAACTGAACGCACCCCAACCGCATGTTTGCTTTCCCACATTCAAACTTTTTTCCGCTGACTTTAATTTCTCTCTTTGTCGTCTTGAGCAAGAAAGAATGTATTTTTTATTGCCCTCTCACTTTTTTGAACAAAGATGCTGAAAAATGCTGAAATTTAATATGGTGTCTAATGAGTCGCCGTGGAAACGTTGAGGAAACGTTTTAATAATAACTATTAAGCAACAATTACCCGTTTCTCCATTTAACGTTTAGATCGTCTGCATTAAAACGTCTTGGGTCAATTAAGGTTATGGTTTCACCGTTTTCCTGACGTTACGATAAAGCCCAATATATTAACGTAGATAGAGGAAATACTGAAGATAGGTAACCTTACGGGCTAAAATGTTAGCAAAAATTTCGTTCGTGGATAACTCCCCAGAGCGCGCATAGTCGCTTTTGGACAACTCGACTGTCATCAACCCAGTGCATTTCGCCGCAGCGAAATCTGTAAGCATAGAAGACATAATCAATTTTCCTTTGCAATCTGTAATAACTCTCCAATGTTTCACTTGACTTCGTATAGGTGGCGCTATTAACTTAGCATTAACATTCCTCCTGCGCTAGATAGTGTAGAAAATAGAAATATCACTGCCATTGTTTAGATTTGGTGGAAATCGAACCGTATATCATTGAATTTAACTTTTTATGACGACATAGAGAATATTCTTCTTGTTCTTATCAGTACTTTTTTAGTGTTAGAAAAAAAAAAGATTATCTTGTTGATTTTGTGATTTTTGAAACAAAAAGTTTTATTCTTGTGATTTATTAACGCTTACAGGTAAGTGTTCCTTTTTTTGCATGTTTTTGTTTTATAGTAACAAAAAACTGTTGGTAAATGTTTTCTCGGTAATTATGCAGTATACGGTTTTCTGCCATTTTTGATTTTTTATGAAAAATTCTTTATGGGGGCACCTATACTAGGGTCCCTAGGACCCCAAATCCGCCTGCGCCCGATTTTTTTTTAAGAGAAAAAAGGGTGCCCGGGGGGGGGGGGTTGTAATGTTTTTCTGATTGTTTTGGGTTGGGTTGGACTGTGTTGGATTGGGTGGTTTTAGTGAAAAAAAAAATAAAAAAAAAAAACAACCGGCGCAGGCGGATTTGGGGTCCTAGGGACTCTAGTAGGTGTCACCATAAAGAATTTTTCATAAAAAATCAAAAATGGCAGAAAACCGTATACTGCATAATTACCGTTTTTTCGCATTAATAATTAAGTAGGTAGGAACTATTTAAAAAAAAAACACCGGGCAGTTCGGGAATTTCCTAGAAAATTTCAGTTATAAACAAAATATTAAATATAAATAAATTTGGCTTAAGATATTTTAGCATAATTAAAGAGGTAACGTTTTTGTTTAAGAAATTTTTATGCCAAGATTTTGTTCCCATTGTATAGCCTTCTTTCCAAACTTTCGATTTTTAGAATAAAACACTCAGTTTTCTCAAGTTTTCACTTTTTTTTAGCTTCAAAAAAGTACTGCAATAAAACCATTTTTCTCTGTTAAAATGAAAAATATTTAAGGTTGTTGAAGAGAGACAGCAGGCTATTAAAAAGTATTTTAGAGAAAGATGGAAATAATTTAAGGCAATTGTTTACTAAAAATTTCTGTTTTGTCATCTGTCTGTCATCTTGAGTGTTTTTTTTTATCCAAAAAACGACAAAAATTGTAATTGTTTATCGTGTAAGTCATAAGGTGGTATTAATTTCTTTCAATCAATTAACGACATTGTAATATTGGAAAAATGGAAGAAACATTCGGGAAGCTTAAACATTCTTTGTAAAACCGAGGAAGAACTGAAAAATTTTGTCATTTATGAAAAACATTTTGCCCCAAATTTTATATTGTTCAGCAATGCAAAAAATGCAAAATCACGTCGATTGAAATTTATTTTGCAAGTTTTTTTCCTGTTTTTTTAGGAGTTTTTGATAAAGGTATTAAAAAAATAGTGTTTACAACTCGCGGCTAAACTCTGTTTTCTTTTACTCGGGTTTTTAAATAACAACGGACGTAAAAAAAACCACTCTTTTAGCCACTTGTTGTAAAATAGTAGTTTTCACAACTAGTGGATAAAATAGTGCTTTTTTTACAAGCGTTGGTTGAAATAACGAACGCAGCAAGCAGTTATTTAAAAACGCGAGTAAAAAAAAGCACATCAGTTTATCCGCGAGTTGCTAACACTATTTTTTTAATTCCTTGATCAAGAAATCAAAGAAAAACAGGAAAATACTTTTAAAAATCTCGAACGAAGAGCACTTCTCGCAACACGCCACCTTTACACTATAAATCAAGGCGCTTCGCGCTTGTTTAAAACCAAGCTTGCAAAAAACACGATTTAAAAACTATATTATTTTTTAAATTTTATCCATTTTTAACACGCTGTATTTCTATCCAGGCAACCCAACTCAAAATGCGAAATAAAATAATTAGTTGAAAACTGATCAATCGACAATATTCTGGGCAGCCATGCTCACATGCTGTTTATTTTTTGTTGCCCACTTTCAATAACAAAATAATGGTAATTTTTTGGGATTTTTGTACTGCCAACTTAGTAATCATGCAGCTAGTAAAATTTTAAATTTTGTAAGAGAAGGTCGAAAACATTACGCGGACCGGCATGGCTATTTTATGTGTGGAAATTATTCTGAATGGTAGCAGAGGATATAATTTTAAAGTTTAACAAAATATTATGTTAAACCATTGTATAAAGAAGTATTATACAATGGTTAAACATTATTAAAGATACTTATAAAATAGTGTATATGCACCATGATTTTATGTCGAACTTAAAAATATATAATGTGCCATTTACGGCTGTAGTAAACAGAGATTTGCCAAAATATTTTTTACTTTAATGCAATTTTTTAATAAAATCGTTCAAGTTAAAAAAAATATTTGTTTTATTTTTCACATATTCCTAATCAAAAAGGAACAAAATGCAAAATGTATAGGATGTGGCAGAAAAAAAACCGGTCCGATTTTAATAATATTAAGCTTTTTAAAAAGCCAGAGTTTCAAAATTTATAGGACCAATTTCAAACTCGACATTTCCTAAAAATCCAAAACGGCGAACCAATTTGAAAAATAGGTATTTTTAACCCCCCGTAGATATTTTTTGTGTGGGAAACTGTAATAAATCTGAAACATCGGTTACGAAGCCACATTCTTTCGAAGCACATCGATGAAACATTTTAAAAATTCGGACAAGAAATAAGATTGAATAAAGTGTCTCAGAAAGTTTTTTCTAGGGGGGGTGAAATTTGGCTACTTTTTAAATAGGCCCGCCATCTTGGATTTTTACTAAATGTCAGTTTTTTCATTAGTTCTATAAATTTTGAAGCTTGTGCCTTTTAAAAAGTTTAAACTTATTAAAATCGATCAATTTTTGAAAAAGTTATTGCTATTTAAACAAGTAGATTTTTTCTTAATAAGCATGATTTTGTAGGTACTCCGGTCTATTTAAAAATTGCAAACTTCCTTATTTCTTGTCCGAATTTTTAAAATGATATATATATATATTCTTCTTCGCTTTCGCTTTAAAATAATGTGACTTCGTAACCGATGTTTCAGATTTATTACAGTGTCGCACACAAAAAAATATCTAGGGGGGTTAAAAATGCCTATTTTTTAAATAGGTCCACCATCTTGGATTTTTAGGAAATGTCAAGTTTGACATTCGTCTTTTAAATTTTGAAACCTTAGATTTCTAAAAAGTTTTATTTATATTTAGTATTTTAAAATCGGACAATTTCCTGCTTAGTTATATATCATTTTAAAAAGTGCAGTTGTTTTTTGCACACCCTATATAATTTTTTCGCAACCTTTCCATTTCTAGCAATGCCTTATTATTACAATGTTTCTTTCCTGTCAATTTTGTACAAGTTCTCTCCCACCTCCTTTACACCCCTCACACTCACACCCCCCACTTCCGATTTTTTTTCATAAAATTGTATTGTCACTAAAACCGCATGTTTGTATCTGTTTTCATTACAAAGTTCTGAATTTACCCCCTTTACACTCCTCACCCACCCTCTACCTCGGTTTTTTTCATAAAATTATATTGTCACCAGATCAAATCATAAATCTGAAAACCGCACTTTTGTATTTGTTTTCATTACAAAGCTCTGAATTTATCCTTTTTACGCCCCTTAACTACCCCCCCTACCCCCGATTTTGATTTATAAAATTGTATTGTCACCAGATTCAATAATAAATCTGAAAACCACATGTTCGTATCTGTTTTCATTTCAAAGTTCTGAATTTGCTCCCTTTAGACCACTTTACCCCCTTTACACCCCCCAATCACCCACTACCCCCCCTTTTTTCATAATATTGTATTGTCATCGGATCTACTTTGCTGTGCCAAATTTCACTAAAATCGGTTCACGGGAAGTGTGTCAATGAATTTAGCCCCTTATTTTTAAACCTTAACCACCCCCTACCCACCAATTTTTTTTTCATAATATTGTATTATCATCCGAACTACACTACTGTGCCAAATTTTATTAAAATCGGTTTACGGAAAGTGTGTCAAAAACGAATCGCAAAATTTGATAGTCAGGCAGACTGTAAAGTTAAATATAATCCTTTAATAATAATAAAAACTGTCTTGCTTCATTCAGCATATTCATGAATTTATATTATGATCTCTCTACCAGCTCCCATTCCCTTAGCAACAAGTTCATTCATTTACGCCACTGATAAACCGGTATTCAGCAAAGAATCAAAAACTTGCGGTAATTCCCCTTTCATGGCTTGGCTGGCTGTTCGGATACCGTCGGCTTTCGTCGGATATTAGTATGTATCCTCGTTGCCAGCACTACCTATTTATTGCGGTCTCCGCTAGCGCCCTCTAACAGTTACTCGGCAAAACAAAATTTTTGGTTTCCATACTTTCCGCAAGGTAAATGGGGGGCACCACTTGCCTGATCAGGGTTTATAACGAGTGGAAGTGCAACGGACTATTCTCACTTCCACTTATCAGTTACATATCTTAAGTATTTTCTATCTACGATATTAACTACGAGTTATAACCGAAGCTGCGTTTAACGTTAAATGATCATTGTTTCGTGGTTTGATAATATTCGTTTCAAAAATGACTGATATCTGCACGAACTGTAACGTTAATTTTGGTGTAGAACATGGTTGAGGTTGGCAAATTGCTGCTTGGGTGGTTATGAAATATCAAATCAATAAAGCTCAGACATGACCAAAAATCGTCAATCTTGAATTCGCCATATTGAATTTTCAAAATTTAATCAAAAATTCGTATTCCTTATACCAATTTTGGTTGAAATCGGACAAATTAAGGCATTATCCCTCCTCCAGGGGGTGCCTGATAATGGCATATTATTGTATTGTCACCGGAACTATAATCGCATACCAAATTTGAATTTAATCGGACATCTAGAAGTAAGTCAAAATTGAGTTGCAAGATTTGACCCGAACCCGAAATAAAAGCTTGTAATAAAACATACGCAAAATCTAAAGCCGATCCTGCATTTTTAAACTTGAAATAATTATTTTTTGGGTGACTTCGCTCACCAGTCTAGATCCCTCTCAGGCGTATTGGGTCTACATCGAGTTTCTTTTGTTATGTTCGGTATACAAATAAAAACCAATATCATAGCAGTTTTAACAGGCATATTCGTTTTTCATTCATTAAGTATCCCTGGCATCACGTTTTTTCACTCTGGTGCATTTGATTCATATGAGAGCGTAATAAAAGGGGTTATTTAGAGTGATTTAAGGTTAGCAGTGTGTTATAATGACGATTACCAAAGCCTAGGGCGTTTGATTTTGGCAACCTTAAAATGTGTTGTTTTTCTGTGGAAATTGAGGTTATGTTTTGTCTAAATAAAAATGGAATGGACTATTCTTGCTCAGTTTGATCCCGTAATGGAAGAGCATAACCGCAGAGTGCTCAAAAAAGGAAAAGCTAAAGTCCACTATCTCGGAAAAGAAATTCAGGATGAACTAATTATACTTTTAAGTGAAAATATAACATCTCACATTATTAGCGAGATTAGCCAAAGCCAAATATTATTTAAAAATTCTAGATTATACTTATGTCAGCAAGATCGAACAAATGACAGTCGTAGTAAGGTATGTATCTATTGATAAATCCAATCCCAATGAGATTCCTATTAAAATGAATGAAAGCTTTTTAGGCTTTCTTCCAGTTGAAAGATCGACGGGCTATGAACTTTCAACTATAATACTTGAAACATTGAGATTGAATTTGCACGATACAAGGGGACAAGGCTACGTTAATGAGGCAAATATAAAGGGCGATAAATCGGGAGTACAACCTAGAATATAAGCGTTAAATCCACGAGCATTTTACGTCTCATATAGTAGCCACAAAAAATATATCTACTTTTTTCATCATCAACATTTCGATGGACCATATTAACAAAATACGTTCAGGGACTCCCTTTGAAACCTCTAAGTAATACTCGTTGGGAGAGCCGAATGGATGCAATCAAACATCTAATGTATCAATATGATGCTTTATTGGCTATTTGTGATAATCCGTTGATCGACTTGAGGATTCTGGACTCTTAAGTTGTGGATTAAGTTGGAACTTTTGAAAAATTGTAAAGATTTTTTTAAAAGATCTTGGATCAGAAATGAAATGCTTTGCGATGCTCGAGAGCTGGCCGACAAAATTAATATACCGGCTAATCTTGAGCTTATCCAGCCACGGCATAGAGTTCGACAAAGGAATATCACTTTTATTTTTTTACACTAGATCAACCTAATACTGCCCTTGAATTGAGGTTTGGCTTGATTACTAACCACAATTTTTTAGTTAGTTTCTATGCAATATTTATTTATTTAAAAATAGTTTTGACTGATGCAAATTCGTCAACCGTAACCGGACTTCACTTGGTAAATGAAATTGTTGCGGTTTTGGCTCTATTAAATAAAGGCCAATGGAAATTTTATCTTTGAGAATCCTGTTGACAATTCCAATAAGTGTGGCAAGTGAAGAAAGAAGTTTCTCCAAATTAAAATTAATTAAAAATTTATTACTGCCAACTAGTGCCGAGGATTGGCTAAATAATCTGGCAACATAAAAAAATGTTTAAAAAAATTCTCGGAAATAAAAGTAAAAAAGAAATAATTTTTTTAACTGTACCTTTGTGCAATAAATAAGTAAGTATGTTCTGATTTGTACATATGATTTGACAATTTGTTTTACACTGCTTACATAGTTTTAATAAGTATAGTATATACAGTTCTGAAAACTCAGATGATAATGTCTCAAAAAATTACCACGTTCTAAGTTACTAAGTTTATTTTAAATTTTTTAGTGTAATATAATATGAACTTTCCTCAACTTTATAATATTTACTTTAATTTGACAAGGCTTGAAGTAATACAGCCGCTTTTTAAATACATTTTGAGCAGGGCGACTTTTAAATAGTTTATTATATATTTAAAGCGTTCTGCATTATTCTGCATAACTAAATATATATTCGTGGTTTTTAGGGGTTGCGTTAATTTGAATTTAGACCGAAAATTATAAAGGAGAAAAATCTTATTTACGGCATATCCAAACTTCAACTTTTTTAATATGTAGTAGTCAAAGCGAGTCAAATCTACCTCTATTTATATTGCCCATTTATAGCTGGTGGGCGAAATAAATAGAGGTAGCATTAGGTTAACTAATACAATGTCTATAATCCTGATGATACTAACTTCGTTGGCGAAACTCCTGTCGAGTGCAAAAAAGTGTTGTGATTAGTGAAAACATTTAGAAAGCCAATTGCCTAATTTTTATTTTTCTGCTAAACATTGGTAAAAAATATTAAAGAGTAAATTTACAACTTCAAGGTTTTAAAAAAATATATTTTATAGTCTATTTTTTTTATTTTTTATTTTTTATTTTTTTTTATTTGGTGAAAAATACCCTTAATTAATGTAAATTATTCCACTGAGGAGCATGATTTTGGATTGTGGTCGATCCCTGGGAGGTAGTAGGATAAGAAGCTGAAAAAAAGTACATATTAATATAAAATAAGAAAAACGTTAATAATTTTGTCTTATTTTTCAGATCTGCAATTTTTTTTTTGAAATTTCAACCTCCCCCCATTTTATCCCCTTAGGGGTAAAATTTTTGTAAATCCTTTCTTAGTAATCGCTTATACATTACAAACCCAAACTATTCTCCAATGTTGCGTCCCATAGTCCTAAACTATAGTCCATCTTAGTAAATACCGCCCTAAATTTTATCTTTAGGTCTTTTTCATAGAGGCATTTCGATGAGCGGCACGTCCCAATCCATTTGGGCATATGCACCGAAGGGTGAATCAGTTGCCAACTCCAAAAAATTGGCAGAAGCACTAAATTGTCCCACGTATAATAGCACAGAAATGGTTAAATGTTTAAGAACAATTGATGCTATGGATATGATAAAGAAGGACGTTATATTCATGGTAAATAATAACAAATAAGTTTTCATTTTAGTCTCTGTTCTTTAAAAAAGGCGAAAACGAATACCGTGCTGTCAACAATCAGCCACGATATTCTTTTAATATTTTTAATAGTTATTAATATTTCTTAGCTTAAGAAAGCATGGAAGTTGGTATCTTCCCAAAGTTGAAATTGTTATTGAAACCACAAAGAGGGTTTAATTAAAGCCTTTTATTAAAAATAAAATACAGTAAGTTAAATATGTTTAAAACCGTGGGGAAAACAAACATAAATGAAGCTTTTTATGTTTAATAGGAATGGGACTTTGATCCAATGATACCTTTTAAACCAACAGTCGAGCCAAATGTGGAAGGAGCCTTTTTAACTCAAGAACCGGTGAAAATAATTAAAAGTGGAAAAAGCCAACAGACTCCCTTAATTATTGGAATAACTTCCGAAGATGGTGCGCTTAGAGCTGCAGGTAAGGATAGCATTAGACACTTTATGTTGGTCATAGGACGTACGAGCAAACGTGGAATATAGCGCAATATCCTGTCTACCTTTTATCTGTACAAAAGCAAAGACTTCCGCTCGAACACAGATATCAAAGTTTAATCTCTGAGTTTTTCATAAAGGTCACCTCTTTCTTACGTAGTATAGCGTCTGCGGCATGTTGCTAACGTGAAGATATCATCAAATACGAAGCGAGTTTTGCCGTCGGGAGCCTAAAATCAATAGACGAGCGGCCGAACCAAAGAAAGTCAGATAGAAATACATGGTAATAAAATGTAAAAGACAGAAACATCCGAGCCGGAAAATTTCACGTATACCGCTGGGCACCTCATACGTGTCAAGACGAACTTAAAGTGTCTAATGCCGTTTATTCTGCTGAGGTGAAAAAGTTATGAAATATTTATTTATTTATTGACCCTCAGTATAAAAACACAAATTACAGACGAAAAATCTTACGCTAATAATTTCTTTAAGAAAGTTGAAGTGACTTAAAACTAACACTTTTAAACGGCTAAACTAAAGTAAAGTAGTTTTCCATTATACATAAGTGTTAAATTATCAGATTTAGGGACTTCACGTACCTGACAAAACATCTATAATTTACTATTTTGGGAATTTGGAACCTTTGGTTGCACTAAAACAAAATTATGATTGTTTTCCACAAACCAAAACTACACTTTTTTGCACTCGACGCGCGTTTCGCTAACAACGTTAGCATCATCAGGAGACGATAAACAATGAACTAAATTAATCTACGCTCTATCTTATATACAATCCTTTAGTGGGCGGAGATAAGACTAATAATTTGTGATTGATCACGATTTTTAATCCTATCTCCCCTCAACCAAAGAATAAATTGTACTAAACGGGATGGGTCCTCTATCTTTATTTAAACTATTTCTGGATTTAATGATTTCCATACTTTCATATGCATTCAAAAGTCTTTTGTTTTGTACACTTTTTAGAAGTTTTAGGTTATCTAATGTGAATCTATGATTGTTTTCAAAAGCATACTCGGCCACACTTGACTTTTCTGTTCTTCCGTATTTTAAGTATGCTAAGTGTTCTTTAAAACGTGTTTGAATAGAGCGTCTCATTTGGCCAACATATTTTTTGTCACAATTAAAAAATGTAACAATATTATTACTGACAATATTAAAAATAAACTCATTCGACAATTGTCACAAATTTTCATGCCAGTCTCCACCCCTTTAAAGGAAGTCATCCAATTTGTGACATTCCGTAACTTTCCGGAATGTTTCTCCTGACTTAATGGATCACAACACCTCCACAAGCCTGGAAAATCGGTTAGACCTATATTTTCTGCTGTAGGATCACCTACTTACAACATTTCGAAATGGCTAGTAAACGAGTTTGAAAATTTACCTACAAAGGAAAAAGGTTTTTCTGTTCAAAATTCCCTTGAATTTATCAACAAAGTTAAAGATATTTCACTCCAAGAAGGTGAAATTTTAATCTCGTTTGATGTTAGTTCGTTGTTCCCTAGTGTGCCGATCCCAAATACCTTACAATACCTGGAGGAACTACTAAGAAAAAACAATCTAGAAGACAAACAGACTTTAGAATACCTATCTTTAACAAAACTCTGCATGAATCAAAATTACTTTCAATATAAAAATAACTACTACCAGCAATTAGAAGGAACCACAATGGGTAATAGTTTATCACCTTTTATCGCAAACCTATTTAGGAGCAAATTTGAATCAGATATAAGTAAAGAATTTGAGTATTTCCCCAGAGTATGGTTCAGGTATGTAGACGATGTGTTTGCAGTATTCAACACTAAAGTAACTAGTGTTAAAAATTTTATGGAAAAAATAAATAACAAATTTCCCACGATTAAATTTACTTATGAAACAGAGAACAACGGTACACTGACATTTCTAGACACTTTAGTTATAAGAAATAAAAATAAATTGGACTTTGACCTATACAGAAAAGGAATGACCACCAACAGGTCTTTTCATTGCTTACAACATAAGCTTGCAAGTTTGCACTTTTTAACATATAGATTAGTAAATTTCCCCTTAAACAAAGAAAGATTTGAAGCAGAAAAGAATAGGATTAGGAATATAGCTGGCGAAAACGGTTACGACGAAGGCTTAATAAATAAGCTGATAAATAGACATTCTTTTCAAAAGACCTTTCGGAATTCCACTTTTTTCAGACAAAAAGATACCTGCGACTCAAAATTTGTATCAATTCCTTATAATCCTAATTATACGAAAGGATTACAAAAAGTATTTAATAACACCGTTCTTAAATTAGTATATCAATCCGGTAACACAATAAGAAGCTTACTAGAAAATCCCAAGGATAAAACTACAGTTCTAGAAAAAAGTGGAATTTACGAAATTAGTTGCATGGATTGTGACAAAAAATATGTTGGCCAAACGAGACGCTCTATTCAAACACGTTTTAAAGAACAATTAGCACACTTAAAATACGGAAGAACAGAAAAGTCAAGTGTGGCCGAGCATGCTTTTGAAAACAATCATAGATTCACATTAGATAACCTAAAACTTCTAAAAAGTGTACAAAACAAAAGACTTTTGAGTGCATATGAAAGTATGGAAATCATTAAATCCAGAAATAGTTCAAATAAAGATAGAGGACCCATCCCGTTTAGTACACTTTATTCTTTGGTTGAGGGCCCACTAAAGGATTGTATATAAGATAGAGCGTAGATTAATTTAGTTCATTGTTTATCGTCTCCTGATGATGCTAACGTTGTTAGCGAAACGCGCGTCGAGTGCAAAAAAGTGTAGTTTTGGTTTGTGGAAAACAATCATAATTTTGTTTTGATCTATAATTTACATTAAATATATCTATTTTATTATAAATTGAATTTACGACGTATTGCATCCTCTACAAAGTAAAAGATAAATAGCATTATATTTGTTCTTGCTTGCTTATTATTACTAAGGTTGTATCAAGAAATCGTTCGAGGAACAGTAAATAAAAAGTGATTCAATCATTGAAGGCTAGGGTCTATGACTCCATTTATGATCTTGTTTGTGAAGATGCAATATTATAAGGTGACCAACCATCCCGGTTTGGCCGGGACAGTCCCGATTTTTAACCCTTTGCCTTTGCCGCCTCGATACATCTTCTGGTGTGTGGCAACTTTAAGCTCCGCTCTCAAACGGCATGATCGATTTGGGAACCCAGATACTTTTAAACGAAACTTAATCGAAAGTGTACGGCATTTGGCAAAACTTTTATGAAAGAAGTTAACATTTGATAAAGGAACAATTTCACATATTTTGAAGAACATTGTAGGGATCCTAAACGCGTAAACGTAACGTAGCTCTGGAATCCAGCGCTCTCATTCGTGAAAACCGGCAGAGGTGGGCGCTTCCTTCACAATGAACGCGATTTCACCTATCCGGCCAGGCGACGCGACATAACGATACATCACTTAGCGCCCGCTATTGAGTTGGGATCTGACCAATGAGGTTGCTGGAAGCTGTCGTACCATACACAGAAAAAAAGAAAATCGTCCTGGAGAAAAGTACTTTTCTTGAAAATATTGTCTTGACCCAAAAGCGAAAGTCTCCGACCAAAATGATTTTTTTTGTGTAAGAAAACCGCTTGTTTTGTGAAAAAAAAACAATTGTCTTGCAAAATTGTTTTGATTTAAAACAAACTGTCTTTAAAGAAGAATAAGTAATTCTGAAACAAGATATAAAATTTCTTACTTATGTCTTCTTAGCACAAAAAAAGCTATACTTCCGTCAAGAACTTTACTTTTTTAACTCAAAATAGCAGAGCTTCTCGAAACAAAAATGACAATTGAATCTTAAAACAAGACAATTTCATCAATATTTTCTTAAATTTTTTCTTTCAAACGAGAAGACAAGTTCAGACCTTTCGGCATTTCAAGTTTCGCCCTTTGTGCGTGCAGGTGGCGTGTCGATATCGGGAAAATGTTTAGGTTTTTAGGAGTGAATTTGAATCCTAAAAACAGTTCGTTTAGTTAAACAGACAAACCGCACATCAAAAATTAACAAAATTTTGCAGAGCGGAGGCTTTTGGTATCACCTACAGACTATTCGCGTGGTTTTTCAAAAATATATATATATCATGTTTTTATTTAGCGTTTTAAAATAATCGATAGTTTTTAGCTTGAATTAACACTTTTTAAGATCCGTAAACTTATGTAAAAAACTTAAAATTATGCAAAATCACGTGCAATTGTTCCGAGATAATGCTTTAAACTTTCACCGTACCAAATTTGATACAAATTTGATTACCAGTTTTTTAGATTAACTAATTGAAAGAAGCGCATTTTTTATTCAAATTCACCCTTAAGAGAGATAAAATTATTTAAAGCAAAACAAACTTTAATTCTATCAAGAAAACTTGGTTATTTAAATTTTCTTTAGATGAAAATATATATTTCAAAATTAGAAAATTATATTTTTGGTGCAAAACTAAATTTAATTTAATCAGGAAAACTAATTTGCTTGAGATGAGAAAAACTATTTTAAAACAAGAAAATAATGTTTTTAACGCAAGATGTTAGCTGGCACATTGTTTTAAACCGTTTAAAAGGTTGTCGCTTTCATCCAAGACAAATGAATTTTCTTCGGATAATGCAATCTTTATTTTCAACGAAAATCACTAGTTCAAAACAATTATTTTTTTTGTTACGAAAATATTAACTTCATGCATAGGAAAGCAGATTTTTTCTTAAATCAAAGCAATTTGCTTTGACTCAAGTATGTTGGGAATTTGGAACCTATGGTTGCACTAAAACAAAATTATGATTGTTTTCCACAAACCAAAACTACACTTTTTTGCACTCGACGCGCGTTTCGCTAACAATGTTAGCATCATCAGGAGACGATAAACAATCGTTGAAATAAAGATTGTTTATCGTCTCCTGATGATGCTAACATTGTTAGCGAAACGCGCGTGGAGTGCAAAAAAGTGTAGTTTTGGTTTGTGGAAAACAATCATAATTTTGTTTTGACTCAAGTAATTATTTTTTTCTGTGTACGTTCAAGTAGAGTGGCGTGGCTTTTACTCCCTATTTCTAATCTTTGTCGCCCTTACTCAATACCCATATATCGCTCCTTTTCTATACGCATTTTGCAGTATCCAGACTTGCGCTGTCTTATCCTGGATGGTAATCTTAGTCACAGGAAAGCAAGTTGGTCATGATACATGGAGTATATGGACAGGATATGTTTCTGCCTTTTACATTCGGCAAAATTCGCTACGCTGTTTCCCATATCTCTGCGTTAGCAACCTAGGGGAGACGTTATAGAAAGCAAGCTTGCGTCTCGTCTGAACGTTATATACGTGCTAAAGATGTGACCTTGATGAAAATGCTCAACGCTACAACGTAAAGGTTGGACTCTGATATCTGTGTTCGACCGGAAGTCTTTGCTTTTTGTATATTAAAAAAAGACAGAATATTGCGCTATATTCCACGTCTACGCGTACGTCCTATGATCAACAAAGTGTCTACCCTGCAAAAAAACCACATTAAACCTCAGAAAAAACACACTTGATTTTTATCAGCTTTTGTGAGGCCAAATTTTAGGATTATAAAGGTTTGTACTAATTTATGAGGTATGTCTTTGATTTTGGTAAGAATTTATGTGGTTTCATATGTGTGTTTTTTATCTGATCCTATAATTAGATAAGTGCAGATATTTTTTTAACATATTTTTTGGTTTTATAAAAGCACCATTTTCTAAGAGATTTAATAATCAAACCAACACATCAACTTTTATGGGTTTCTATAATTACATTCTTTTTCTTTTATAATGTATTATGGGATTATATAAATCGATGTTTTTATGAGTTTTCTGAGAGATTTTATAATCAAAACAATTTATAACATTTTATTGGTTTCTATGATTAAACCCTTGAACTTTTATAATGTTTTAAGAGTTTGTAAAAAAACGACAGACATAGAAATTTATCAAAGTAACATCTCTCCCACAGCTCCTGGCGATAAATAAGTACTTGTACGAGAACAATTTTCTATTAGATATGTAGATATTGTGCAAGTGCAAAGAGTGTTATTATATTATAGTGGGTGACGTCGTCGTAGTTTATAGTTTAGGTTAGGTTATAGTTTAGTTTGACTGTACTTCTCTAATACATTACTTCTACTACTATTACTACTACTGCAACTTGTACTGAATTGTGTATAAAAATTATAAAATATCATAAGTTATAGATTATGAAAACTTATGATGTTTTATCTGTTATATGCTATGACCCTTTATGAGGTTTTTTTGTCAGGGTAATGTCCGGTGTCTGAACATTATACATAACGTAAACGTAACTTGAAGAAAAAGCTCAACACAATACCGCAGACAAAAGCAGCAGATAAAAAGAAGAAGTATTGCGCCGTAATTCACGTCTTCTAGTACGTTCTAATACATCATTTATTTATTTCTTTTAGGAATTGCAGGTAACCCTCAGCTCATGGACGAACTCAATAAAGATTTTGAAACGTTGGCCCCTATAAGTTTCATGTATGACAAAACCGCTAGTAACGTAAAGACTGTGACTAAAAAAATAAGAAATTTTTACTTTGGTGATGATGGTCAAGTTACTTCAAAGAAAATTAATGAGTTGGTCAATGTAAGTAATTGTGCTGATATATTAAAAATTATGGTTTAAAATAAAACCGTTTACTACCAGTGGCGTAGCCAGTGGGGGTTTTGGGGGGTTAGGCCCTCCCTCAGAAGGTCGAACATAATCTACAATAATAATGATCAGGGGCTCCAAGGAAAGCTATAGCTCCCCCACTTTTTTTACTCTTTACTCCGGTTTGTGAGTTTGTGTGTCTTTGGTGTGATGGTTTAAATTTTAAAAATTTTGCCTGCAGTGCTATGACGTCATTAATTGTTACAATTTTTTTTTCGTGTAATAAGTGGCATTCTTAGTATAATTTTTCTTAAAATTTTCTTCTGCGGCGTATTTCTATGATTTGGTAACAAATCTATATACACCACCGCAACCCAACCTACTTTTTCAAAAATATTTTACAAAAAAACCTGAGATCAAAATGCTTAAAGAATTTTTTGTTTCTTTTTGTAAAAATTTTCGCTTGCGGAGCTATACCAATATTAAATATTGTTACAATTTTGTTAAATTTTAAGCAATTTTCTTGTCAACAATCTTTGAAAAGCGTAAAAAATAGCATTTTAGTGTAATATTTTGAGAAAAATCTGCAAATGAGTCTAGAAGAGACTTGCTTTTAAAAATAAGATTTTGGTTTCGTATACACTAACTCAACAACTATTAAACCGCCCCTCTTCCCTCCCTTCAGTTCAAGAGCTCAAGCAATGGGCAACTACCTAATTTTTAAAAATTCGCCATAGGTAGGTAGTTGATTTTTATTAAATGATGAAACGCCCCCCCTCAGAGTCGATTTCTGGCTACGCCACACTAAACTTAACAACCGACGGAGTAACAGCAAAACAGCGGAATCAACCAAGGGCCTAAATCTCTTGAGAAGGGATCAATCTCGGGGAATGATCAAAAAAATGCTTTTCCTTGAACCCTTTTAGGCTTAAAAATTTATTTTTTACGCGCATGCTTGCCTGAGAAATGGGACCGATCCCTGGCCTTTACGTAACATGGATGAAATATTTATTTATGTAACAATTAGGTGGGTTCGCACATTAATGTGACCCAAATTTTACCTTATTAATAAATAATTGTAACCTCTATGTGACCTTAAATTTACATAACAAGATATATCTGTTATGTAAAATTTACGTAGTTTTTGCTTAACTCCTACGTAACATGGATGTAATATTTATGTAAAAGGTATGTCATTTCATTTACATCACATTAATGCAACAATTAGGTGGGCTTTGCGCATGGCATTAGGCAGTGTTTTCGCACCTTAATTTGACTTAAATTTTACATTATTGAGACCTCTGAGTGACCTTAAATTTACGTAACAAGGTAAATCTGTTATGTAAATTTTAAGTAATTTCTACATAACGGTGTTGACTGGGTATGTACCTTAACATTAGAAACGATAGTAAGACCGTACAGTACAAATTATTGTTAAATTCTTAGTTGGGAACTCAATTCTAAATTTTACTCCGATTGATTATATTAGACCATTTGCATACAAATTCAAGTAAAATTAATTTGCTTAAAAAAAATTTGGCTTTCTAGATTTTATTTATAACAGGAAGTATACCAAGAATTTGCAAAACTAACATTGACAATAGGCAAAGTGACGTTTTAATCAAACTGCCTTGAATCCGATTTAAATAAATCAAATTCAATTCAAATAAATCAAACCAACAAATCGAATGCGCGCAGCAAAAAAAAACGCTTTTCGTCGATTTATACAGTCAATGTCACTTTTTGCAACCAAGACATATCTCGCAGTATTAGCAAGCATCCCCGGGACGTTCCAGAGCCATTCCAGGGATATTAATAACAGTACCTTCTTGCAATGTTCCGGCGACGTCCCGGAAACATTTCGGGATTTGTAAGGGTACGATTTTTAACTGTTTTGGTACGTTTTAAAAACGTCTCCAGAAGACGTCCTGGGGCGGTCGAAAAAGTATACTTTTACAAAAAAAAAGCGTCCCCGGGAGGTTCGCGACGACATCGTACGTTCCTGGGACGCCCACAAAATCTCTGTGGGACGTTTTAAAAACGTACTTGTGCTATTAGGGTGGTTCACTGGGCACATATATAGGAATAGATAGTCTTACACCCACGACTTTCTCGTGAGTGCTCACTCACGCGTCACATGATGTCAATATGTAAAGTCATGATAGTCATGTAGCGCGTGAACGGGCACACACGAAATAGTCGTGGATGGGAACCGGGTGATAGTTTTTGTTAGTATTCACCTGACGATGGTTTCAGATATATAAGCATTCGAAAAGTTGTGAAAAAGTCAAAAATAAAAGATTTGGTTTCGTGGGTTATAGGACTAGGATTGAATGAAAACTTTTTCATTGTGGCAAAGTTTCGACTATAATTTAGTTTTTTTTAAGCCATGTAAGACAAGAACATCGAGAGTTACGTCAAACTTACAATAATACATATTGTTATTATAGTCATAAAAAAAATAATGAAAACTGCAAACTTACTTAATGACTTTGTTTCCAAGATCCATAAGCAACGTCCGTGACGCAGTCAAAGTACAAAAATGATCGGTAAGGTTGGTTTCCAGAAAAAAAAAACAATATGTATTATTGTAAGTTTTATGGAACTCTCGATGTTCTTGTCTTGCAGGGCTGGAAAAAGACTAAAGTATAGACAAAACGTTTCTAGTCCTATAACCCACGAAACCAACTCTTTAAAAAATTAAGGACACAAAATGACCCAAAGTAAAAAATAAAGTTAATGGGATTTCGAAACTCTAGTTTACTCTAAAATTCAACATTGTCTGCCACCCTCAAACAACAAGGCAAAAGTTTTTTATGTGCGGCCAAGTTGAAGCCTAGAATATTTTTTGGTAGAAAATGCAAGTATCTATCTTAATGTCAAAACCGCGTGTCGCCAGCTGCTACGGTTCGTGAGTTAAATTTTTTTTTTAAATTTAGCCCTCCCTTCTACCTTCTTGCCAACCCCCCTCCTCCTGCCAAATTTGAGTAATCGTGTTACAGACAGACCAGTTTTTAAGTTTTGAGTAATCGTATTACAGACAGACCAGTTTTTAAGTTTATTTTGAACCTTCCAGTCGGGAACTTTGACAACAAACGGTGCGACGGGTCTCGTAGACCCGGCGCCATTTTTCGTTTGCTAAATACTTTTTAATTATAATATATGAAAAATGAATACCATAAATCTAACCTTTATTAATTTTCTAATACAAAAAAAAAACTTAAGAAATAAAAAAACATAATTGAAATTCATACTTTTTCAAAGGACAGTGCCGAAAACGAACAAAAATGTTAATTCGCACATTTATGTAACAATTAGGTGGGTTCCCACATTAATGTGACCCAAATTTTACCTTATTAATAAATAATTGTAACCTCTATGTGACCTTAAATTTACATAACAAGGTCCACCTGTTATGTAAAATTTACGTAGTTTTTACTTAACTCCTACGTAACATGAATGTAATATTTATGTAAAAGGTATGTCATTTCATTTACATCACATTAATGCAACAATTAGGTGGGCTTTGCGCATGCCATTAGGCAGTGTTTTCGCACCTTAATTTGACTTAAATTTAAAAACAAAATAAGAACAAAACCAACACTGCGAAAAAACCATATAAACCGGTGTGCCGCGCCGGGTCTCACAGACTTTTTGCGTATTATGTACTAATAGAGCAAGAGTTCAAGGTATAAATTATGATGGATAGGTAACCTTTGCCATTTTTTGGTAGTACGTGAATTTTCTCGTCCTGAATACGAAATGGACAATCCTGTACCTCAAAATTATGGATGAGGGCTCGGCACACCAATCCAAAGGTGAACAATTTTAGAGGAGATAGGGTAACCCCCACCATTTTCACATATATGATGTAGTAGTACCCCCAGACCAAAAAATCAACTGATGTGCCGAACCTCATTTATGAATAAGGGTTCGGCACACCACTCTAAAAATGCCCACTTTTAGAGTGGTGTGCCGAACCCTCATCCATAAATCAGGTCCGGCACACCAGGTGATTTTTGGTCTAGTAGTACTACTAGATTATGAGAAAGCGTTTGATCGAGTCCAACAGGAAAAGCTCATAGAATCGCTAAAAGAAGTTGATCTAGATGACCGAGATCTAAAGATAATCGCTAATCTATACTGGAATCAGACTGCTTAAATAAAGGTTGATGGCCAACTGTCCGAAGAGGTCCAAATAAGAAGAGGAGTACGCGAAGGTTGTGTATTGTCTCCACTGTTGTTTAATATCTATAGTAACAAAATAATAGAGAATGCACTTCATAAGTGCGAAGAAGGTTTGACCATAAACGGCATAAAAATAAACAACATACGATATGCAGACGACACTGTCATAATAGCAGACACGCTGGAAGGCCTACAAGAGTTGTTGAATCAAATTGCTGCAATTCGGGCTTAACTTAAATGTTGGAAGAACAAAATGGATGGTCATATCTAAGGAAAAGAACATCCGAGGCATGTTAGAAGTAAGTGGGCAGCAAGTCGTAGGCATGGATGGTAGGTTGTCTCCTCAATGAGAACTGGGACAACATGCAAGAAGTTCGTGCAAGAATTGAAGAGGCCAGATCATGTTTTATCAAAATGAAATTAGTGTTGTGTAGTCGCGCTCTTAATACCACTCTCCGAATTCGTGTGCTTCGGTGTTATGTTTTTAGTATCTTATATTATGGCATGGAAGCATGGACACTGACTGAGGCCATGTGCAAAAAGTTGAAGGCATTCGAGATATGGTGTTATCGTAGAATATTAAGGATATCTTGGATGGACCGAGTAACTAATGTGGATGTTCTGCTTAGAATAAATAAAGAGCTTGAAGTTTTATTTGCCATCAAAAAACGAAAACTTGAATATTTTGGCCATATTTTGATAAATGACAAATATAAAGTCTTAAAATTGATAACACTGTCCAACAATGAAAATGTTTCGGGCTCAAAAATAGCTAGTTCTTAAGTATTTTCATCCACTGAATTTAAAAATCACCATAAAAATTATTATTTTATCCTCTAAAAGCATAGAAAGAGAAAATAATAGAAAGGGTGGAGAACTGAATAGAGTGGGGAGTTAGAAATTGACTATCGATAATATCGATAGAGATAAAACTACAGAACTATCGATAGTCCTACTATTCTCGATATATATAAGCGAGGACTTCCTCCTTTCCGAAATAATTGCGTATTTGCGCGTCTTTTTATTCAGGGCGACCGATACCTTACAGTTCAGTTTCATATTTCTAATCGAACGCACAGTTAATGTAGTGTGTATGGTATTGTTTGTTTAGTGCAAAATATTATGGTATTGTTATAAACCTAGATACACGGAGATGCTGTAAATCTAAGGTTTACATTTTACATACAATAATTATGTTTTGTTTAGTGCAAAATTTGTTGTTTTGGAGTGTTTTTAAAGTAAAACTTATTGTATTAACATGCCTCGTAAATGTTTAAATCATAACAATTTTTGTTATATACAGAAACGCAATTTGACGCCTCTTGTGAAGACTGCCTACCAACATTATTTTGGAATGAAGATAGGAGACCAGGATAAGTCATGGGCTCCACATACATGTTGCAACTCGTGTTCAGTTCTATTACGAGAATTGCTTAAAAATAAAAAACGATCGATGGCTGCCCATGGTTGGTGGGAGCCTACAAACCACATAGATGACTGCTATTTTTGCTTAAATCCGCCTATCAATGCAGGATTTTCAATGAAAAAAGAGTAACAGTTCAATATCCGAATCTCCTATCTGCTATTCGACCTATTCAGAAAGTTTACCAATTCCTACTCCACCTCAAAACTATGAATTGGAAGTAGAGAGTGCCTTCAATATCACACGGCCCTGATTTTGAAGTCTGAGTTAAATGATCTCATTCGAGATCTTGACTTGTCACAGGAGAAGTCAGAACTTCTAGGATCAAGGTTACAGCAATGGAATCTTCTTCAACCAGATGTCAGGGTCTCTAAGTACAGGCAGCGTCAGCGGAATCTCTTACCTTTTTTTAAGAAGGAGAATAATCTTGTTTTTTGCTGCGATATTAATGGTCTGATGAAAAGTTTGAAAATGGAGCACAATCCAACTGAATGGAGGCTATTCAAGCTTAGTTTAAAAGCTGTATTGCTTCATAATTGCAATCGTCTTACTTCTGTTCCTGTTGGTCACGCAGTTCATATGAAGGAGACTTATGCAAATATGGCAACCCCCATCAACTCAATCAAATATGCTGCACATAAGTGGAAAATCTGTGGTGACCTAAAAGTCATTGCTATACTATTAGGAATGCAATTAGGGTACACTAACTACTGTTGTTTTTATGTATGTGGGATAGTAGAGATAGGAAATCACACTATATCCAAGTAGATTGGCCTGCAAGGAATACTACATATCAAGCTCGGTTTAATGAAGAATTTTGTCAAAGGTTTAAACCAAGATGGTCAGGCTTTTAAATATTTGAGAGAAAAATTTCCCAAACTAAGTGATGCAAAAGTCAATGAAGTCATCTTCGTTGGGCCACAAATACGTGAACTCGTAAAGGATCCCGCTTTCGACCTAGTTCTGAAAGGAAAAGAAAAGGAAGCTTGGGAAGCTCTTAAGGGAGTTATGCATGGATTTTTAGGGAACAGAAGAGAGGAAAATTACACTCAATTGGTAAAAGTACTTCTAGAAAAGTACCATCAACTCGGATGTAATATGTCACTAAAAATACATTTTCTTTACTCCCATCTTGTTTTTTTCCCACCCAGTTGTGGAACTGTCAGTGACGAGCATGGGGAAAGATTCCACCAGGATATTTCTTTCATGGAACGGAGATATCAGGGCCGCTGGAATAAAGCAATGCTCGCGGATTACTGCTGGTTTATGTACAGGGATGCTCCAAAAATTACTTACAAGAGGAAAGCCAAAAGACAGCGATCTCATGAAGCCTTCAATTAATTCTTTATATATTCAACCACAGGTGAGTGTTCTTTTGTCATTTATAGTGTGTAACTGTCATTAAAAATACACCTTTTAATACTGTTAGCATACATAATTAATATATTTCATTACCTCATAATCCTTATTAAATAAAAAACTAATTATTTTTTATCACAGAAACTAGAGCTAATAAAAAATTTTCTTTGTCATATTCGTTTTTCACAACCCAAAATTGGTAGGAATTAACTCATAAGTTGAAGAAAACAAAAAAAAAAATAAATTTGTTGGACAGGGTAATAGAAGGCAAAATTGAAGGCAGAAGAGGTCCGGGTCATAGACAATGGTATGCTGTTAACACTACGACACTTTTCCGAAAAGCAGTGAACAAAGTGCATATCGCGCTGACGATAGCTAACGTTCGAAGAGAGCATGGCACTTGAAGAAAAAGATCTACATAAAGTTTAATGAATTGATAAATTTGACAATATTTGCCCTATTTTGCACACAAAAAAGAAAGAAATACATAAATGTAATAGTTCTATCACAATCTTACAAGTGATTTAAATCTTCCAGTAGAGTCGCCGTGTCTGTGAGACTTGGCTGGTCGGAAATCGTTCGTCAAACTTCTAGCCTCGGGTGTTAGTTTAATTGTGTGAAGCAGTGAGAGTACACCCCTTGTGACTTATAGTACAAGCATTCGCAGTAAAAATTATGATGGATATGGCAATTTTAGAGGTCACGTAATGGATAGGGTTACCCCCGCCATTGATTTTAACATACATGATGTAGTAGTACCCCCAGACCAAAAACTCAACTGGTGTGCCGGACCCTTATCCATAATATCCAGTCTTGTTTTGCTGACCTAATCTTGTTTAAGTGCAGTCTGAACTTGGTCGTAGAATGCCTCTACGTCATCATCTGAATATTTACTGAATGGAGCGTATACTTGAATAATATTGACATTGAAAGGCTTAGAATTTAACTGAAGAAATATGACTCGATCCGACACAGCGACAAAAGAATTAACGGATTTTTGAATATATATTAATATATTTATTTTTTATAGTGGTTTTGTCCGTCATTGCCTGCGTAGTAGACATGGTAGTCGTCTATCTGGCATTTACCTGAGTTAGGCCATCTAACCTCGCTAACACCCAAGATCTCTATGTCCAGTCGTTCCATTTCTCTGATGACATTGTGGGCTTATGTAGATCAGCCTTTATCATTATGAAAAATTAAAACAGCGTTTTTTGTATTTCGTGCAAAGTTTTGGTTTTGTTTCATACCCATTTCGGCATACTTCAGTGAATACTAAAAACAGATATCTAAAAAAATTTTAAAGTTGAAAACCTCTTGGTCAACTTACATAAATTATAAAAACATTATCTTTGCTTGGTGGTGTCCTTCACGCCATTTTTGTGAGGCTGATTCAATTTTTATTCTTAAAAAGATCAATTTAAAAAAATGTTTCTGGATGCCGATGTCAAAAAGAGGTATGTTCGAGAATTAAGGAAAATCACCATTGCTTTGTCTTCTTTTTGTCATGCTATTGGGAAAGGAAAAACTTTAAATTTGCGGACATACTCTAGCGTTGATTATTTTCACCTACCAGCTCTCAGAGTCGTTGGGGTTGCTGGTAAATTTTTTGGTTAGAATTTTTTGTTTTTAATTTTACAAGAGCAGCGTCCTATGTGGCCAAAATGGTTCAAAACTCATCGTCGTCTTGCTCTTTGAACGTTTTTTATTCTTACGGGACATGAGAAAGCCAATAAGAGTTGCCGATCTTTAAAGAATGGAAAAAGGAACACATCACAAATGGGCTTTGTGTGTTGCTTTTGGTTTCGTTTAAATAAATCTCTTTATTTTCTTGTGTTTTTTTTTATTGAAGTCACCTCATAACTAATTCCATATGAAAAAGTTAGCTATACAAACAAAGAAAGACACATCTTTATTTCTGAAACATGTAATAAACAAACAAGAACTACAAGTTGCATATCCACGCGCCTCGTTCACAACTACGTTTACCTTTGAACGCATAAATCTTTTGGAGCCCTTTGGGTAAAATATTCGATTGCGCAAGTACTGTCACGAACTAACCGCCTTTTGCGGTTCAAGGGAATAACAACAAAAACAAGGAACCACAATTACAAAAAAAGTACATCGATCATTGTGTTTTTAGATAAAAATTCGAATCAATTTTCTGCTGCTTACTGAAACTGCATATAAAAACGTATTTTGAAACCTTTTCACCATATTTGCAACGTTCGGTGGAATGACGTCCAAATTTCCTCCGCAACGTTGCGAAAAAAAAACGCAACTATAGCCTAAATATTTTGAATTTGCATGTGAGCATCAATCCATATTTTATTTTATTGAGATCAGTATTCCATCCGCAAGACATAATAGGGACTTATCGGGACATAAAGTCGGCATAGACTGACTTTAATAAAGATGGCACTATTTTTGACAATTCCGCACGAAGTTTAAAAGGATTCTGACATTGTTGTTGTCTAAATATGTCATCTTTGCTATCAAAATAATGTCGACTTTCATAATGTTTGTGCCTTCCGTTAATAAAGGACGGCATTAACTTTAACTTGTCAACTTTAAGAATGGCACAATATGAGCATGTTTAGATGACATGTTTATATGACAAAAATGTCAGAAATCTTTCAACCTTCATGCGCAACTAACAGAAATAGTGCCGAGTCAGGCTATGCCGACTTTATGTACCGATAAGTCCCTAATTACATATTTGATGATAAAGTTCATTATTTTTGTAGCATCATTTATTATAGATCTTGGTGACATGTACCTATTTAGACAACACTCTCAGTTTATAACACGCTTAATTTTGATTCAAATTCACTTCTGGTTTACGCGCTTTATCTATTAGGAACTTACTGGAATACGGCCCGCCACTATTAGTGCCGACCCTACACTATTAGTGGCTGACTTTAAGTTGCTTGCGAATTGACAGTTATTGGAATAGCGTTTCTCCGATCGCGCGATCGGCGTTATTTTTCACCCAAAGTCTTTCACAAGCTAACCTAATTATTTTGTGAAACTCTTTGCAGTTTTCGACTGTTTTTAGGGGAAATATTGTAGGGAAAAACCAAGAATATACTTAGGGGCATACGTAGAAAATTTGGTTTCCGTGGGCCTTTCGATGAAGACGAACCTTATTTTAATCGATTAATAGTGGAGCCACCAACTCTGCAGTCAAAAAGTGAGGTTAGGGTGACAACTTTTTTTCTTAAATTCAGACGGTTTGAGCTAGAGCAATAAAATTTGGCATATATGCTGGCCTTCCGGGAACGTACCCTTGTGTGTGTCATAAAAAATTACATGTATGGGCCCTAGGAGGCAAACTATCCCTCATACCTTCTATACTAATGCACCTGCACATCTGCATCTCAGTCAGTTGGTAGCTCATATTATTACCTACAAGTCTACTATATATATATTTTCATAGCTGTTGACAAGGCCTCTAGGTTAGGGGTTAATAGTCTTTCACCCCATGCCAACTAAAATGTACCACTACGGGCGCAGTGGACCATTTCTCAATTCTGAATACCCCCCAACTTTTTTCCAGCCCTTAGGAGCTGTAAGGGGGCGGGACCTAATTTTTACCATTTTCATATTCCAGAAAACAATCCGTAAGCACATAAGCACACTTTTTAATGAGGTTTAGATGTGCATATTGAGTGGTTTTCTGGGATATAGAACTGGTAAAAATCTTGCCCACGGACAGCCTCTAGGGGCTGGGATAAAGTCGGATGTAAAAAATATATAGGTTCTTAAAATGTAACAGTGGGATTTACTAAGATCTAAAATAGTGCCCCCCACAAGTCTAAATATTTACACCTGTGGGGGTGCTAAATTTTAAAACCAATTTTCAAAAAACACTTATCCATACAGAAAAGACACAAGGTTATTGATTATTTTGTATTATTATTGCAAAATACCATTGAAAAACTACTTTTTTTCTAAAAATATACCATATTTTAGGAGAAAATGCCCTAAAACTAATTTTTTTTGACAGGCTTCAAAATGGAATACGCCAGAAATTTGGCACATAATAGCTTCATCATCTGTGTTTGAGGTTATAAAGTTGCTGATTTTTTAGACCACCTCTGGGGGGTGGTTAAAATTTATAGCTCCCAGAAAGGATTGTCTTGTGGCAATAGGTAATAGGTTCGTTTAAAATTTCCCTAAGTAAGCGTTTTTACAAGAATTAATTTACCTTATTTAATATCCCAATTTTTTTCGGTATAGTAAACTTGTAGGCAATAGTATGAACTAGCAACTGGCTGAGATTTAGATGTGCAGGTGCATTAGTATGGACAGTATGAGGGATAGTTTAAAAACACATTTTGGCACCTGTTATTGACCCGTAGGGGCCATATAATACGTAATTCTTTATAACACACGAGGGTACGTTACTGGAAGGCAACATATGTACCAAATTTCATTGCTGTAGCTCAAACCGTCTAAATTTGGGAAAAAAATTGACACACTAACCCTACTTATGACTGCAGCATTTTTGGGGCTGTTAGCAGGTTAGACAGTGTTAAAAAAAAAACAAAAAATCAAAAGATCATGGGTGGAAATAACGAAAATTCAAACTTGGATGAGCATCCCACAAGGAACTCACAAAGGACTAAAGCGAAAAGAGAAATGATTAAACGATGTTTCGCTCTGGGTAACCAGCGTGAACTCATCAGTGGGTTCACTGGTCACCCTCCCCATACAACCTTGAATAACTCACAAATAGGCATCGTTCCGCACTGGTACTTATCCAAGTTACCTGATACGGATTCGTCCTGGCGTGTTAATATTTCCAATAAGATTATGCTCCTAAGGCAATTAAAACAAAAAAGAAGTTATAAAATCTCTAGTTACTTCAACCGAAAAGAAACCAAAAAACAAAAGGTCAAAAGATCTTGGGTGGAAATAACTAAAATTCACTGAGCGAAAAATTTCATATGCAAAGTTAGATATTCATTTGCACCAAAAACGGGAGGGAAATTTATTAGAGCCAAAGTAACTGTAGGTTAATATGCTGCTAATATAGTGCAGTAAAATTGTCATCTGAGGTCGAAAAAAATCTGGAAAGGCCGAGTTTTTGGTATGTTCTGTAGGGGGATCTGAAAGTTAACCTCCCAAGTTTGTTTTTCCCCACAGCTCGAGAACCATCCGCCATTTTGAAAAATCTTTGTAACCGACTTTTCTCCATTTCTATTGATCGGAGTCGAAAAAGTCTGAAAACAAAAATATTCGGCAAAAAATTTGTCTAAGTGCCCAACTTTCTGTAGTTAGTTTCCAAAAAGATAGAGGGCGCGAAAGTTACAAAAAATCTGTTTTAACGTATTTTAACCAACAAAAGTAATTGTGATTTTTTTTTAAAACTTTAAGTAAGAAAGTTGTAGGTCTCCGAAAAATTCTATAAAAATACGTGTATTGTTTACAATTAATTAAACACAGCGACTGAAAGTCAATAAAATGCAAATATTTTAATGGTGAGTATTACAGACCAGGGGCAACTCATATCCAAAGCCAAAAAATTTGTTGTTTCTTTTTGTCAAATATACAGAGTGATTTATGAAAATATTGCAAAAATAAAAATGAACAGATCTCGGAAACCAATAAACGTATTTACTTTAAATTTGGAACAAATAAGGAGCCATAAAAGCTACTTCTACCAATGTATAAATAAAATTAAATTCCAGGTCCGGAGAAAAAAAATAGTATTATATATTTTACCACCACATAAAAGCTAGAGGATGGTGCTATAATACCCTTAGATTGTATTTAACGCGTTAAGTCTCAGTTTTTTATGAAAAAAATATAAAAAAATTCAAATTCTAATCCTGAGATATTAGGGTTACAAACAATATCATGTTTTAAATTCCTAAAACCGTACTTTTGGGTTAAATTAATTTAGGTATAAATAAATCAGCACCCACCCTACCCAAGCAAAAAAAAGGCTGATACATGGCCGGATTAATATTTTTTAATTTATTTTTATAAAATATAGAGGCACATACTTTTAATTTATTAATAAACTCTATTTTAATTTGAAATCCGTTTTCGGCATTGATTTGAAGTCGTAGTCAAATCATTAGAATTTCACGCCCGGACTAATATTTATTTGATTTTATTTGTCACAACATTTTTTTGTACTTCATTTGAAGATTTTTTTTATATCACAACATATAAAGACAAAGGATGATGCTATAAGTATTTTTTTAAATTGATCATCATCTATAAAACCGTTCAAAGATTACAACCAGGGGATATTGTAGGGTGATCCGATCTACCGTAAATGCCACCGCCATTTTTCTTTCTTATTAGGCATGCTTGCTGGTACAAAAGCTGTATAACTTTTTCCAGCCTATTAGAATATGTATGCCAAAGTTGACAAGGTCATTGCAAATGTTAAATGTTGGCATAAGGTTTCTTATTTTAAATAAAACATCCTACATTTTATCGAATTTTTAGATTCCTCGAAAACTTTTTTAAAGCATGCATAATAACGGAGAAAAATAGATCACACATCACAATGACATGGTACATTATACAATTTAAAAAAATATTTATGTCAACATCCTTTTCCTTGTATGTTGTGATACCAAAATCTCCAAATGAAGTACAAAAAATGTTGTTTTCCAATAAGGACAAATAAAACCAAATAAATATTAGTCCGGTCCTGGAATTTTTATGATTTGAATATGACTTCAAATCAATTCCGAAAACGGATTTCAAATTAACATAGGGTTTATTAATAAATTGAAAGTATGTTTTAGCATTTTTTATAAAAATAATTTAAAAAATATTAATACGGCCCTGTACCAGCCTGTTTTTTGCTTGGGTAGAGTGGGTGTTGATTTATTTATGCTCAAATTAGTTTTAACCTAAAAATACGTTTTTAGGAATTTAAAACGTGATATTGTTTGTAATCCTAATATCTCAGGATTGGAATTTGCATGTTTTTATTTTTTTTATGAAAAACTGAGACTTATCGCGTTAAATATACTCTAAGGGTATTATTATTAGCACCATCCTTTAGCTTTTATGTGGTAATACCAAAATTAGCAAATTGCAGTAGACAGTGTGTTGTTTTTAATAAAAATTTATAAAACCAAACTTCTTTTAGTCCGGACCTGCATATATACATACATTGGTAGCAGTAGCTTTTGGGGCTCCTTATGTGTACCAAATTTAATGTAAATACGTTTATTGGTTTCCAAGATATGTCCGTTTTTATTTTTGCAATATTTTTTTTGACAAAAAAGACAAAAATTGGATATGAGTTACCTGTTAGGCCTGTAATACTTACTATTAAAATATTTGCATTTCGTCGTGAATCACCCTGTATATTATTATTTATATTAAGAGCAGTACAAATGAGGTATCAAATTAGAGCTTGTGACGTACGCCACAAAAATGACCCAGTTTGTGAGTCAGGTACCGATAGTCGAGTCTTTTTGGGTAACAGGCCATCCCGGCCATCCATTGCTTACATAAGGGGTTAGGTAGAAATATTATTAAGTACTAGAAAGGAGGGGGAAGGGATTGCAAAAATGTTATAAAGTGTTGTAGGGGGGGTGGGGGTTTTACATAATTGATGGCAGTGCAGTAAAATTGTCATTTGAAATCGAAAAACAGGACAGGCTGAGTTTTTGTTCTTTGGGAGGTTCGAAAAGTAAAATTCCCAAGTTTGTGTTTTAAGTTTGTTTTTCCGTTACTCCTCGGGAACTATCCGCCATTTTGAAAAACATTTTGGAACCAATTTTCTCCATTTTTTTTCGTCGGAGGCAAAAAAGTGTAGAAACAAAATTTTTGGCATATATGCAATATTTTTTGTTTTGGGTTCAACTCTCTGTAGTTAGTTTTTAAAAAGGTAGAAGGCGTTGAAGTTACGAAAAATCAGTTTTAACGTGTTTTGACCCAAACATGTCAGTCTGTCAGATATTTTCGGCAATTTTCATGCTGACAGACTGGGCCATTTGTATAGCACACGTCGCAAGCTTTAATTTGATACCTCATTTGTACTGCTCTTACTATAAATAATAATAAATAATCTACAACACGCGACTTCATGCATGCCTAGAACGCGGCTCTCAAAGAATTTTACTGATTTTCAATCGCTGTAGCTCAGAGATTGCTTAATTAATTATAAACAATATACATATTTTCATATCATTTTTCCAAGATTTAAAACTTTTCAATTAAAGTTTTTTAAAAAAATTACTCTTTGTTGGCCAAAATACGTTAAAACTGACTTCCACGCCATTAGTTAGGCTATTAGTGAATCAAACCTTGATTTTCGACCTGGCGGGTTGAGCTTTTGCATACTTAATTTACATGTCCTAAGGCAACTTTTAAGAAGTTTTGCCACGGTGACAACACTGTCAGGCGGGAGGAGGGTGTAGCCCATGGAGTTGCCTATAATCCCCAAAATCTTTTCTATTTTGGTCTATATCTCGACAACCAGACATTGTACGATGACACGGTTGGTCTTGTTGGATTCAGCACACCTGATACCATACGGAAACATTATTGGTTTATCCTCTTCCGGCACACATGCGCGCTGGGGACGGAAAACAGGCAAGAAAGAGCGTTTTCTCGTAAGCGCCACCCTTGAGTCTGCACAGTTACTGTGTATATGTGGGTGTATAGGCTGTGCGAGAGGGGGGTGTGTGTAGGTGGGTGTGCGTGTGTGGGTGTGCGTGTAAGATTTTTGTTATTTATTTATAAAATCTTAACAACTTTATGCCTAATCACAGTATCTGTTGAAACTAAGTACAACCTGTGTACACTTTTCCAGTTTCCTAGACAATGTTTTTTAGTCCTACCTCAAAAGAGAATCTCAATGTGACACACCAAACTTCCTAAAAAGTGGCAAGACTTTCTGAGAGACACTGAAAATAAGAAAGAATTTTTAGAGTTCCTCGCTAAGGGCATTCCGGCAACTGAATAGGTGGCCTGATACTCTACAAAAGGAACGAATGCCTTGATTAACTCCAACCGGGACGACCTAAAAGGACTAGCACCATGTAATCATGAAGAGACCGACACTCGAATCTACATGCACGTTGCAGACGCTGCGCGTGAGGGCCGATGTCGTCATTCCAGCGGTTTCTGCTTTCGTGCAGCTGAACATATCTTTACATCATACATCGATACATGAGCTGGCAAACACACTCAGTAAGCAAGCCCTACGCAAGCAAAACGCTACAAATACATTTTCTTGGCATGTTTCAATTGGTAAAAAAACTGCGTGGAAATGCCTTACACTAATTCCCGAGGCGTGGCAGGCTCTGCAACAGCTCTAAAACGGAAACGTCGAAAGTGGAGAAATTTGTCATCGCCATGAGACATTCATACTTTAAAATTAACCTTCAATTATTAAAACAAATTTGAATTTATTGCATTGGTAAGACGTACTCGTTAGTTAATTACTATCGTAGAAACATTAGAGTAAAATCAATGGTAGAAAGCTGCTGACGTCCAGGAAGAAGCATAAATCCATACCACCTACTGCTGATGCTCTGGACTAGCGAACACGACGTGTATCTCACACGGCTCAATTTTGGAGACAATTACTTCAGCCTATACAAGTAGTTAAGTCCCGTCTCCTGCTGACTGCGGATGGAAGTTTTAAGTGAGTGACTAGGCCCAACGATGGAACACACTACCCCCAAACACAGTCGAAAGTATAGCTATTGTTGGTTGTAAATGCAAAATTGCATGTGTGGAGAATTACAAGTAAAGCAAAGACGGCGTGGATTGCTTTATTGACTTGTGCAAGTGCATTTGGGTTGCGCCCGCTTAAACACTGTTTAGTGTTTAGTGAAGTAAGAAATATTCAAGACGTATATCTATTTATAACCAAATAAAAATATGGGAGAAACTAATTTTTGTTATTTGCTCGGCTAATGCCTACGACACACACACGCGCGTTCACACACGCGCATCCTCACACGTGCGTCCACACACGCGCATCCTCATACGTGCATCCACACACGCACATCATTTCACACAGACACGTGAAAATACACAGAAGTATGCAGACTCAAGAGTGGCGCTTACGAGAAATCACCCTTTCTCGCCTGTTTTCCGTCCCCAGTGCGCATGTGTGCCAGAGGGTGGTGAACCAATATTATGTCCGTATGGTATCGGCAGGTGTGCTGAATTCAACGAGACCAACCGCGTCAGCCTACAGCGCCTGGTTGTCGATATGTGGACCAAGAAAAGATTTCGGGGATTGTAGGCAACGTATAGGCAATACTCTCCCCCTGAACTCTGTCAGGTGTTGCCAACGTAGCAAAACTTCTTAAAAGTTGCCCCAGGACACATACATTTAATGAGCAAAAGCTCAACCCGTCAGGCTGAAAATCAAGGTTTACCCTGAAATCGTTCACTAACATCCCCACTACATCTAACTTTTTGGAATCCAACTACAGAAAGTTGAGCACAAAAACGTTGAAAATTTTATGTCATATACTTTTGTTCTCAGACTTTTTTGCCTCCGACCAATAGAAATGGAGAAAAGTTCGTTAGAGGGGGAAACACAAACTTGGGGATCTTACTTTTAGACTCCCCCAAACAACATATTCAAATTTTAGCCTACCCGGATTTTTTTAGAGGTACCCTCCTTTTTATGACAATTTTACTATACTAATAATGGCCAATAAAATGTACTTAGACAAAGTATAAAGGCGCAATTACACAGACGAACATGCTCAAATAAAAGCTCGTGCAAAAGAACTGAAATTTTTCGCGCGAACATTTTTGTGAGCTTTTCTTTGAACATTTTGTTCGGGTAAATTTTTGAGCAAGTTATTGCTATCTATTTTGGAAACATATTTTTAAAGATGAGAATAAATATAATTTTACATCAGTGATCAGTGATCTCAATTCTTTAAAAAAATGGAACACCACCTTTTATTTAAAATTTTTGTGAAAAAAGCCGACGGCAAGCGAAACATTATTATTGGCTCTACTATCAGTTTTGTCACATGGATTAGGGTTTTTCCCGGATTTTTTTGCCCGTGGTTTTTTTTTGGGATTTTCTTGCGACTTTTTTTTATTTCCAATGGTTTTTTCCTAAAGTCAAAAAAAAACCCAGGATAATTTTTCTTTTCCAAAAATATTTTGAGATTTTCGAATATCGGCAAAAAACTCAAAAATTGCACTTTTAAGCGGTAATCCGCGCCTCACGACTATGAGGAGTGGTGGGGAGGGGGAATTTTTTTAAACATATTTTTGTCACTTTACTTTACCTTTAGCTTTTATTGTTGTTTTTTAATTCCTCACACCAGATTTAACTAGTTAGTTTAAGGTCCCAAGGATTGCTCAAAAAAGCAAAAGGTTCATGAAAATGCTGCAGATTTAGATATTTATTGTCAATTTAATGTAATAATCAAGGTCGATTACTGACACTGAACCAACAATATGCAAAGGGCAACATTGCGATTCAAAAGGGTGGCCGGCCTACTACCTGTGAAATCCAAAACGCGGGATGATAGATCGGCGACACAGTCTACTAAATTACTGCTAAATTATATTTTTTAAACAAGGGTCAGGTTCGTAGGGTTGTAAAAGTAGGTAATAAACGGGTATTATTTAAACCGAACGTGCTTTTGTTCATATATTTGAGATTTAATAATATAGGTTTTTTAATTTGACTTAATTATTATTGTAAGACTAAACTAGGAAGTAAAATAAAGGTATATTCTTTTAAACGTAAATTTTTATCATTATATTTTACAGGCAACAACAATAAATAAGTGCCAATTATTATTTTTTTTATTCTCGTTTTTTTTACAACCCCAAAAAAGTTACAAGTATACTGGCATATCCCCTATAAAAATCAGATCAATCGAAGTTGCTTATGAGGTAAAACGTGAATTTCGACATCAAATCGTTTTTCCGTCGGAAAGCACTTAATTAAAAATACCTTGTTTTAAAACTTAGTCTTTCTATTTTCAGTTAAGTTCAATGAATTCCCATAAAACTATAAAATATAAATTTGTAAGAAATTTTTATTACCAACATTTCTTCAAACAAATTTTGCTCAACATTCTCTCCAAAATTTACGTGTGTTTTTTTGTACGCGATTTTGCTCGAACATTTCTTTGAACATTTTGCTCAAGAGGCTCGTGTAAATGTTTGTTGGCATTTCAACATCAAAGGAAAGTTTGTCTGTGTAAATGCGCCTTAAGTTACAAAATAAGAAAAAGGTAAAATGCAGAGGATTAGCCTCGCAATTCAGAAGTGCATGAAGTGTCATCCGTTTTGATTTGGGCTTATTATGTAGTTTTTGTTTATGTATTAAGTTTTATTTTATAGTTTTAATTATTGTAGTAATTAATATAGTTAAAAATTGAAATTTTAGTTTTTGATATTTTGCTGAAAATTGGGTTGGATCGAGTTAGGTTCGGTTGAATCGAATTGTAATGTGTTGGGTTAGGTCTCCATTTCTTTTATTCATATTTCTTCTGTGTGCTACGGTTTTTATAAGTTTTCTCGAAAACGGGTATTTTCGTAAGAATTCGTTATTACTTTTTTCCGCAAAGGTTCTTATTAATTTTTACAATAAGGAGGTCCCATGGAAGGCTTCCAAAAAATTTTCAAAAAAACAGATTTACCCAAAGAGAAATTTAACCCGTTTTATTTATTTTTTTCAAACGACCGGAAAATAGCCACTTTCCGTACGATTTTTCATACGGAAAGTTCTACATTACAAGGCATGTTCCTTGATCCTTTTCCGGTCCCATTTTTGGCCAAGTTTTAAATTTGTTTCAAAAGTTTTGTTTACAAAAATGGACTCAGATCTAGAAAATGAGTTGAATCCGGAGAAAATAATAAAAGCTGCTTTAAGAGTCACATACACCGAAAAATCGACCACACATTTATAATTCTCAAAGTAAGAGTATACTATAAATATAGGTAAATAAAGAACAAACCTAGAAATCTGCCTTTTTTGAGCTCTTTTATCATTATTTTGCTTGGTAAGTTGGCCATGGTTGGCCATAACTGGTCGTCGGTCATCACTGATTTAGCTGTGTGAAGCTAATAGGCACTACACTATAATTTTTCTAATGTTTAATACAATTTTGCACAAGTTAAAAATACAAAAATTATTTCTAACCACAAAACTTTACTTGTTTTTCTTAGTTTTCATCTTAAAAACTACCGGCCTTAGCGGCAATGGCTATCTAGGCAACAAGAAGCAGAAAATATCAGGGGACTGTTCATAAATTACGCAACACGGCTAGGCGTCGACGAAAGTGATAGATACTAAAATGTTTTTTCAAATCGTTTGAAAAAAAAGTACGTACGATACACGACCGGAAAGTGTATTTACAGGTCTAGTGACGTAAATACCTATTACTCAAACGTGAAACTTATAACAGGTCGCAACAATATATTACGTGTATTAAAATAGCCCCCGGCTCGGCTGTAAAAATCCCCAATAAGTCCCTATTACTTAAATTTTACAACCGTTAAATTTGGGGGGTTCAGCAACAGGATCCACCATTCTCTCCTTTCTCTTCTACTATGGAAAATGCTAACGAATTTTGTTAAAGTTACTAAGACAACTAAATGGAACAGTCTTTGTCTGTGTCAAAAATTGCTCCGAGTGAGGGCCGGTTTATCAATGGCGGGTTAGGCATTTAGTCTCCGAGTTCATCTTCAGTTGTCTCACTCTGGCACTTGGTATATGTCGGCCATCATAACTCAAAAGTTAAATAACTAACTCGCTATTGATAAACTGACCCTGAATTTCGAATGAAGAGTACCTAGTTATTGTATGCTCTAAATTCAAAATGTAGAATTTTTTATTTCCAGATGTACACCGATGGATGGTTCCTAAACGCAGCAGATGAAACTATAAGGTTACACAAAAAGTACAGCAAAAACCCTGTTTATGCTTACGTTTTTGGCCATAGAGGAGTAGCCAGTTTTACCAAAATATTTGGAGGAGGAGATTATGATTACGGTTGGTATCACAATTAATTATTGCTTGTAATTTTAATTATTTTACCGTTTATATAAAAATAACATAAAATGTAAGCCATAAAGTCAGTTCATTAGAAGTTCTTATTGAGAAATTTAACTCACATAGTGGATGTACTTTTGTATTTGTTAATTTTTTATTTTAACGCCACGAAGCACTTGGTCACAGATTATATATGTCTCACGGACAGATGTATCAGTCAGATGAAGAAATGACCGCATGCAAAGCACATGATCACAACGATCGATTCGAAAACAGATGTGCATGCGACCCGGCTCGGCTTCACTAGCTAGGTTTGGAGCAGACGAATTTGCTTTACGCGTTTTGATTCGTTAACGCTGTAACGAAGTTACTAATTTTATTTATTTTAGCTTTTCTTTTCTTTTTAGGTACTTCATGTCTCATAATTTCTGTAATTTTTATGACGTTTTATTATTTGCTATTCTTGGACTCTAGACATCGCTTTGACTCGCCACGTTTCCCTTTCCTGCTATGCTGCACGGTCAGCGAGCTACACCCCACCGCTTTGCGCGCACAGCCTGCTCGACGGGAGTATGGTAGGTGGGGATACGCAAGGCTATTTAAAGCGATGTCGAGCGCGTTTCAGGGCATTCATTCTGCCGACCGCCCGCCGTAAACTATTCCACTTGGGAATTCATTCTGCCGACCGTCCGCTACCAACAACTCCTCCGACCGACCGCACCGAAAACACACATCACCTGCCAGAACCCGATAGGTAAGCACCTGACCAGTATAGCGGGGTTTTCTATACATACCGTAAAATGTAGTTTTCCGTATGGTAAGTAGAGGTGAGATGGGTTACCGCTGGCTCGGAATACGGGTAACACATCTCTCTCTCTAGCACCAGGCGAAGCTATTAATGGGTTTGTCTTGCGCTGTCTGACCGGTTAGTGAGTGAGAGGGAGACAGTGCTATCGCTGGATCGGATTACCTTTAGGACTGTCTTTTCCTCTCTGCATCTCTCTCTAACACACGGTTTGACAGCGTATGGAGTAATTCATTGAGAAGCAGCGCCACCGGATCGTTTTATTTAAGCGTGACGACAAAGGCACTGTAATTGGAGGTTAGGTGTATTATCGCTGGTTCGGAATACGGGTAATACATCTCTCTCTCTCTAACACACTCTAAACTACCTACGTAGGTCGATCCTGTGTTGTTTGACCGGTTAGTGAGTGAGAGGGAGACAGTGCTATCGCTGGATCGGAATACCTTTAGGACTGTCTTTTCCTCTTTGCATCTCTCTCTAACACACGGTGGAACAGCATATGGAGTGATTTATGGAGTAGTGGTGCTATAAAGGTATCTTTGTCTGACACACTAATTTCTTATTTCTCTAAACCTGCTATGAATTCTATATATGTAAATTCCGCTATGTTGGGGGTGCCGTATTAAGGAGCTTTCTACCGTTAACATTAAATGTCAAATACCGGGGTTTACCGTAAACGTTATGAGACATGCAAGTTACCGATTATTTCTAATATTTTCCGTCATTTTCTATTGTATACCGGTAAATGCTAAATAAAGAGAACTGTTGATTTAAAAGGAGTTTAAAATTGGTTGTTTTACTCGTGTTACTTAGGTTAAGAATCGAGACAGCTAGACCCCTGGTTTAACCGTCTCCACTGTTTTAAAAGCTACCCGACGCTGTGGGCCCTCTACCACATAAATCCAGAGGGTGGCGCCCGAGATACTTGTTGGATTATCTCTCAGAGGAGTAGTTAATCCAACAGAAACCGATGCCTACCGCTTTAAAACGTAAACAACGTTACAACGCGTGTACCACGTGGTGTATTTCAACCACTCAAATACGTGATCAAAAATCCGTCTGCTCCGAGATGTAGATACCGAAGCTAGCTACAAGTACACACGCGATACCCAATTATTTACTCATTGCAAAATTGCGCTTCACGAAAAATAAATAATTCCGACAACGTTGCACATAAGCGGTTTAAATGTCCACGACTTTTGTGGGGAGCAAAGGATTAGTACATCTATATACAGGGTGGATTCTTTAAATGGAACGGTGCTTCTAGCGGGTTAGAATTTGGTTTTATAAAAAAATCCGAAAACACGTCAACTAAGATTTTTAATTTTCTTTAATCGTGCTATCTTATTTTTTTGATGTCCTTTTGTTTACGAGGTATGGCAAAAAAATATTTCCTTTTAAATATAGTATAGTTTTACATTTTTGAATTGTAAAAAAAATATCTTTTTGACAATACCACACACTAATACTCTATCTCTTACAGTTTCCAAGATAGTGGCATTTAAAATTGCATGGAATTGTTGTCTATGTCCTGTTTTACGAAGGAACTAAGCAGCATTTTTCTGACTTCCGACTAATTATAACCTAACATGACGTCGGTTTTAGCGCAAATTTAGGTCGGCAGTTGGTTTGTCCATCAAACAACGTATTTTTTACTAAGACCTGATGTCGCCAACAACTAGTGCATCAGTTGTGACGTCGATACTTACCAAAACTGACGTAGCCAAATGTTGGTGATACTCGCTACTTATCAGCGACATAAATTAACGTTAATTTCGACGACGTAATTTTTAGAATAAAATTTAAGGTCAGGCCAAAGTGAAACCGGACGTCAATAAATTTAGTTGTTGCCAAGATTTTCTGTAAATGGCAATACTGCAAATACGAAAGTATTTTATAAATATAATTTACATGGACTTATATTAGAATAGAAAGTTTAAAAGTTGCTATTGTATAGTTTACAAAATAATCTTATAGGCCAGTCACCTCGGGACACCCGGTATAACGTTCAACTCATGAGACGTTATATTTAGTATGAGTTTAAAGTAGAATTGTAATAAAATTGACGTTGCCAAACTTTTATTTATTAAATGTTACCATTCCGAGGTCCACCGACGTGGGTGCGTGACCTACAATTATACTATAATATTCTAGGTCGGGTCGTTCTACAAGGCGACGTCGCAGGAGGTGTTCTTGTCCGAATAGGTAAATAATCATTAGAAATTTGGTCGGCGCCCGAAACGCCATTTTAAACGTTTAGCATCGATGCGCCATTACAACAGTACATTTTATTTTTTAATTTTAAAGGCTTGATATGTAAATTAACTCATTTGTTGGCAACTAAAATGCATTTTTTAAATGCCTATAATGTTTTACTATAAGAAACGGGTTTCCTTATAATGATTTTATTTTTAGGTTAATTTTTTTCAAAATTAATTTCTTAATATTTTTGAATTATTTTTGTGGGTTTCTGTTTTTTTAATGTCTATTTTAATTATATTTATCAGTAAACTGACCTTCGTTGGAAGAATTGTATCCATAGAATGTGTAAAACTAACTTTTTTCAGTTACCTACAATAACTAAGATAATAATTATTGTTATCCACAGTTCATGGGGATGTGTTTGTTTAGACATATAAAAGTTTTTACCTAATAAGTTTAAACTTGGTGTGCACAGTAAGACTTTGGGTCGTGGGTCTACGTAATTTGCCGTAATATTTGACCAAAAAATTGTGCAGCACCCGACGTCGAAACGACTCGAATTTTGATTCCCCACTTAGGTGCTAAATCGAGTCCTCAGGAAGACTGATGGACGTCGGAGTCGACGTCAGGTACGTGACGTACGTGCCCTACGTGACCATAATGTAATATAACGTCCAAATGCTTGTTGGGGATATTTAAATGAATATCGAAGTTTTCCATACAGATTTAGATACAAATATCTTGACTATCGTAAAAGATAGATCCTACTGTGTGGTATTGCTGAAGAGAGAATTGTTTGCAGATTTCAAAAATTGTAAAAATATATATTGTGTCCTATTAAAAAAAATAAAAAATTGCCATACCTCGTAAACTAAATGACATAAAGAAAATCCAAAATAGCACGATTAAAGGAAATTAAAAATCTCAGTTGACTTGTTTTTGGACCGTTCCGTTTAAAGAATCCACCCTGTATATATATATATATATATATATATATATATTAATATATTAATCTGTGACTTGGTGTTTCTGGGCGGGACCTTCGGTTTAACTTGTATTTTAAAACACGGTCCTCGAGAGTTACCCCTTCAACCCCGCTTTTACCGGATATCTGATCCCATCCGGCCTAGTTATTTACTACGTTTATACGCACCTAAAAGCACCGTTATATAAGGACGGTTTTAAATAAAGAAACAACTTAGTTAATAAGAGATTTTTCGGAAAACCGGGGTTGAGTATTTCTTTAGGTTGAAAGAAATGCGCTTAAGCGCTTCTGAAGTATATTTAGAACGATATACTATAAGAGCGCTTTAAGAGGCCCGTATAAACAAAGTAAGTGACTTGAATGGCGGTGTAGGATAAGATTGATTACATTTTACAATCGTTCCCTGGAATTTTTGGAACCTAGTGGGACTTGAAACCGCGCGAACATTCCTAACAAGCAAGCATTTCTAACTTGCTCGTGTCAATCGTTTAACGCAGTGGCGCAACGAGGGGGAGATTTGGGGTTAATACCCCCCCCCCCCCCGAGAAGCCTGGTTATGGTCACATTTTTACGTCAAATTATTTATTTAGCCTTAACCCCCCCCTCCACCCCCCTTGAAGTCAATTCTTGGGCGCGGCACTTGCTTAACGCTCGATAAGTGGCTGTAATTATTAAGTTCAGTATAGAATTGGGTTTATTTTTTCCTCAATTCAGTTTTTTAATTTGTTTATTTGTCATTTAGATTGTTTAAAATTCGTAGGTGTGTGTCATGCCGATGACCTTCAATACCTTTTTCCAGTGGGGGATAGTCTATTTCCAGACAGTATTCCAACGAAAGATGACAAATGTGTCACAAAGTTATTTACGACCTTGTGGACTAACTTTGCTAAAACAGGGTAAGGCTGATCTTTATTTAGGCATAGCAATAATTTCAAGATAAAAAATTTAAATAAAAGAAGAAAATAAAAATAAAATAACGATAACAACTTTGGAAAACAAAGAAAATAATGTAGAAATAAGGGTTGACCCTGGACAAAGCCAACGGCGAAAAATCTACTGCGCATGCCAGACGAAGTCTGCACGCGGCCAGAAAAGTTTTTGCCTCTGTATTTTTTCAGGCTAACATGATTGGGAGAGTTATTATCGCTACACAGCTTTTTTTCTGTTATAGCATTTTGGTAAAAAAGGAAATAGTAAGCGCAGATTAAATTTTCACTCTAGTTGTGCTTATCACTATGGTGCTACCCATATAACTATAAGATACGAGTCCCTATAGTTTGTAAAAAAAGTACATTAGAGAAACGTATATTTCATAGAAATGAACAATGGACAAATGTAAATCGAAGAAATCATAAAACAGAGAAGCTGTACAAGGTAGAAGTCGATGAGGCAAAAATCTGTTCTGTGACTGACAGCTGTTTGTATGTGCCCTTGGAATAAGAAAGGGTGTAGATCAAGTTTTTTTTTTTCTAAGCCAACCCGACTTGTCCCAACTAATCCTGATCAATCCAAAACAATTAAAAGACCAACCCAAACCAAGCTACCACTCCTTTAAATTTAGTATAAAAAAAAATAAAAGAAAAATGTCTTTTCTACGCCCTTTCTTATTCTAAGCTGGCATGCAAACATCTGTCAGACAGAGAACAGATTTTCACCTTATTATTTTCTACGTTGTACGGTTTCGCTGTTTTACGATTTCTTTGATGTTTATTTCTCCAAAGTTCGATTTCGACAAAATACGATTTTGCCAAAGTTTTACTTTTCTTTATTTTATGGGACCCCTCAGATACTGTAACGACACTACCAGGAACTGAATTTTCAGAAAAAATACCGAAGCAATAATAACTCTTCTACTCAAGTTAGCCTTGAAAACAAGCAGAGTCATTTGTGGGCACGAGAAGACTACTGACACGCTTAGGATATTTTTCGACTTGGCCTTTCCCAGAGCCAAGCCTGATTTTTACATTATTTTCTTTGTGTTTTAATATAATTATTGTTGCATATTTTGCAATCCTTGGTCTATTATATTGTTTCGTAGTTATATGGTGCTACACAATAGAAATTGGCCAGTTCCATGATAACTCATGGGACAAATCTTACGTAATAAAATATACCAAAATGACAATATTTTAATGCATTATGTAGAGGATTTATCTGAACAATTTAAAAATAAAATCATATATATATATAACCAAAAATTGGTGGGAACTCATGGGACAACAAAAACGGGCAGAAAAAAAAATCATGGAATTCATCACTTCACGGTCATTACATAAGAAAAATTCGCACTTTCTGTTATATCTCAAAAAATAAAGGTAAAAAATAAAATCCACTTTGACAGTCGAATTAAAAGTTCTTTAAAAAATCTGCAAAAAAAAAACTATTTACACCAAACAGAAATTTTCACAAATAAAAAAGTTATAGACACCATCCCAAAGTGCAGGCTTTTTAAACACATATCAAAAATTAAGTCTTGCAAGTGGGGTTACTTTTATTCATGTCCTCTGAAAATATCCGAAACACCCCAAAACCACCCACTAAGCAAAAATGAAAAAAAATTATACCATTAGTTTTTCCATTAACGTTCTTTTCACGATGAAAATAACGTTTTTTTAGGAGAACGTTATTTTCATAATGAAAAAAACGTTAATGGAAAAACTGTAACGTTATAAAACGTGTTATTAAGCGATTTTTTTCACTATGAAAATAACTTTTTCTAATTTTTTTTCATTTTTGTTTAGTGGGCATCGAATTTTGGACATCCTGTATAAACTATACATATTATAGCATTGTTTAAAGTACAGGAAAGCTATACGACCATATGCAGAAAACTATCGACACTTTTAGACCAAATCGTGAGATAACCCGGACACATGAGTCGCGCTTTACAATAAAATCTAAAATTAATAAAAAGTAAGCAACTCAATTGGTCCAGGAAATATTTTGATTGGTTTTTCTATATAAAGGTATTAACCAGTGATTAAGAATCGAGTATCACCGCAGCTGCGCTGAACCAGGACCCATCCTTTAAAATATAATTGATACAAGGAAACAACTGATTACAAGCGCAGACCGGGCTCAAATTTAAAAGTGGGCTGTTAGCCAAATTTTAAATTAAAAAAGTAGATTTCTTTGTCCGTGAAAAATAAATAAAAAGAAAGGTTCGCAGCTATCGGACACAAATTTTGCTTTTCATTTCATTACGACCGTGCCTCCAAGATCTAATAGATAGTCCAGAAACCTACAGACCTTTTTCATTCTTGTTAGGAATCATCAGGGTAACATAGGAAAAATTTAAAATTGTTTATTTAATAAAAATTTGGTGTCAAAATTATGCTTCAATGCGCCTCAGGCAATTTTTGAATTAAAATTAAACTAAAATCGTAAATATTGATGGGGTTTTGGGAATTTGAATTGATTATTTACCCCTAATTTGTTTGTAAAAAAGCTAAAATGCGCCGCAGGCAAAAATATTTGCGAAAATGACACTTAAAATGCTATTTTTGACACCAATCTCAGGCAAAATATTTTGATAAAATTACATTGAAAATGCCATTTTGACACGAAATTGTAAAAATGAAAGCTGTTATAGCGCCGCAGGCCAAAAATTTTGTTTTTAGGATTTTTTATAGATTTTTGTTAAAATTAGAGCTCAAGCTTTTGTATTTTATTCTCTATTTTATTTCTACTGTTATTTCATTGTGCCAATTGTAACCAGGCTTCTCGGGGGAGGGGGAAGGTTAACCCCCCCCCCCTTGGCGCTTCTAGCAGAACTATAGCTGCGTTCGGTTTTTCCTCGTGGTTGCAATTAACGAACGCCCGCTTTCCTTTTACTTTTAAGTATCGTCCATGATATAATTGGAATAGTCATTGCAATAGTTGTAATTTTTGTTGTAACGCACGTTGTGTCACTGTCTTTCTTGTTACTAAGATAGTGACACAGCGTGCGTTATAACAAAATTTACGACTATTGCAATGGCTATTCCACTTATGAACGATACTTTGCTTTAAAGTTTTCTTATTTGAAACATAATTTTTCTAAAGGATCCACGATCAACGTCGATTTTTCAGGAAATTTTGGTGGTTATTTATAAATAATACATTACTTTTTAAACAGATTAAGTAAGCTGTATTACTGCTCTTCGTTTCTATGAACTAATCGAATGTAATTCCTGTTAAAAAAATAATACCTATAAAATTCAAAAAATTGAACACACTTTAACCTCACAATGGCAAATTAATATGTTTTATCGGCCAAAAACCTTCGGGAAAACTGATTTACATCTAACTCTAATAAACGAACGATCCAGCATAGAAAGATCAATCTGACGTAAATACCATACGCAGCTTTTTACCAACCCTTTGTGAACTTACTAAAGTTACTATTGTCTACTAGAAAATGCTCCTTCTACACCCCTCTGCCTTTTAAAATATAACTATCTCCTTGAAATAGTTATCTCAGCCGAATGCATTTAAAAAAAGAGAACAATAGTAACCACACTAAACTTACAAATCTATTTGTATCATGTCTTTTTAGTGATCCTACGCCTGATCTAAACGACGTTATACCAGAAAAATGGTCAGCCGTAGAACAAACCGAGAACATAGAATACTACTACATAGATGCCAAATCTCCAGAGATGCGGAAAGGTTTTTTTACAGAAAGAGCTAAATTCTGGAGAACATTAGACTCGAATCCAAGATTGAGCGATAATAAAGTTAACCGAGACGAATTGTAATCATTTTATCAATGAAATCACTTTACCAAAACTAGATTTTTTTGATAAATAACAGGGAACTTTTGGACCACTTAATATAAAATTCTTTTGGTTATCGTTATTTGTGCGATTGTGTAGAAAGGAAAAAGAATGGAGGCAAATCAAATAAGTTCAACCACAAACCTAAAACAACGAAATTTGCGTCTTTTATTAAAGACCGTAAAATGGTGACTCCTGCATTGTATTTTTTTTAGTTTTAACTAGTTTCAGTTTGAATAAAAATAAGAAAATCAACAAAACTTACAATGTGACTCGACGTGCTGATCTTAAAATAAGCGCTTTCTTTTTTCAAAAACTTTTTTTAAACTGACAGTTGTTATTGTTGTTTTTAATAGCTATAACCACAAAAGTTATTATTTTCGATGATATTTTGGGTGGTCCTAAAATTCGCTTCGAAAGACATTCGAATTCTTTATTTTTGTAAGGATATTAGGGAAAAATAACGTTAATTAGAACAAATTTTAATAATTTTATAGTAGGTATAATATATTTTCTGTTTAATGTTTAGATTTATAAAATGATTAAAAATTATGTTTAAATTTAAATTCTTCAAATTACTATATTTTTTATCAACGACAACTGGTGGCTGATTTTCTAATGCAATTGGGGATCCATAAAAACAAAAATATGCCCAATTTTTTTTTAGCAAGCTCTTAAAAATCACTGTTATAAGATCACCGATATTATTTTCAAAATTTCTGATAGTTATCCTTTGTTCGTAATGAGTACAGAAAAATCACTAAGGTCTGGAGAAAGTAACATCCAAGATTTGCAAGAAATAAGGTTCTATAACTTCATCTCTCATACTCCCATGGTTTTTATAATTTATCAACAATAGGTGGGGATTGGTTCCTTAACTCAACATCCACACAATCTTCTTGGGAAATACCTTGCAAAATTGTAGTTGTACGGTCACTGATATAGCAATCATCACCTGAACAAAAAAGCGACTCGCTAAACTCTGAAGAAAATTGTATCTAAAAGTGGATTACTGGTGATTATTTATAACACTTGGATGTCTTCGACGGATAGTAACAAACAAATACGATTTCTTCTTTCTCAATAAAAAAAGGATCACTAGCCAAACTTTTCCCGGCTAGTAAAACACCTTCAGATCCACAGGTTACCAGCACGCTTTATATAAAATTTACAATTTTCCGTGCAACTTTTGCTGTATCTTTGAGATCTTATAGAATTTCGTTTTCATTGGAAAATACTCCCAACAATTCAGTGATACTTTTGACTTCATTTAGATTAGGTGTTATTATTTTAACTGCTTTACAATATTCCATTTCGAAGGGTTCTCAGAATTGTGCCTCTTTTGTGCCCCTTTTTTGCATATACGTGACTGGAGGTAAGTTTGATGTATATTAAGAATGAGATATCGATTAAATCTCTACTGGGGGTACATTCATGTATGTCTATGGAAGGAATCTTACTTGCACTTTCAATGGATGTTACATTAATTTATATACGGCGATGGATATCCACTGGATATACATATCCATGACTTTCTCTGTGGGTATGTTGATATTTTTATATTATTAGTATAGTATTTGACCGATATATAACATAATTAGATATAAGTTGTACGCTAATAGGTTCTATATTTCGCTCCTATTCTCCAGCTCTCATGGTTTTCATCAAAAATTTTAACAGCAACTGGGGACTGGCTCTTTAACGCAGTCAAAGATGCAGCAAAGCCAACATTTACACAAACCTCTTCTGAAAGACCTTTCAAAATTGCAGCTATAAGCCCACTGGCAAAACAATCACCTGCCCCGCTAACATTAACAAATTTTTCTAGCTTCTTCGACGGGTAGTGACGTACAAATACGATTTCTTCTTTGTCAATAAAAAAAGGATCGCTAGCCAAACTTTTCCTGGCTATTAAAACACCTTCAGATCCTAAGGTTACCACCACGTTATCTACAAAATTAACCATTTTCCGTGCAACCTTTGCTATATCTTCGAGATTTTCTAGAGTTTCTTTTTCTTTGGAAAATACTCCCAAAAATTCAGCGATACTTTTGAGTTCGTTTAGATTGGGTGTTATTATTTTAACCGCTTTCCAATTTGGGGTTTCGAAGGGTTTTCTTGCAACGGTTACGTCAGTTGGTTCATACAACACTGAAAAAAATTAAAAAGAAAAATATTAATTTATTGGCAGCAGATATTAGATTAATCTTGCAAATAAGCCTTTTCATTTTTTTTTTGTATATTTCGACTAAAAAAAAATAATAAAGATGTTTAAACAATAATTTGCTACCACAATTGCGCAATTTAAGCGAGATGTGATGTCACAATGCTTCAAGAAGTGTTTTTTGGTAAAAATGCAATAAAATAAAAAATCACGCGAGTAGACGTAGGAGCTTTTAGCGGTCAACCATTCGAAATATATTCACGATCAGTGATGCTTTAGTCTGGTTCATTAAACCCAATACAACCTAATAAACCAGCACACCCCACTACCGTCATTCCTATATCGCGTGTTTAAAAGTTTTAAATTATGACAAAGTTGCGCCATTTGATTCTTCTAATTCTAAAAAATTCTAATTCTAAAAAAACGTTTACAAAATTCGTGTAGTTCTGGAGATGGGCGAAAAAGCCGAAATCTTATAGTTTACTTTTTATTTTTCTGTGCATTTTAGAGCTGTCAAAAACGCCTAAAGCTTTCTACAGGCACTTTTTTAGTATCCACCTAACGACAGGTCCGTTTTTAGAATTTGACATTTCAGAGTGACGGAAGCATTGTCAAATTAATTTTTTCTTATATCCTACCGTTTGGTTTATAAGGGATGAAATAATATTTAGAACTTCATTCAAGGCCGACAAAAAAAACAATAGGCCGTAACCATCAGAAAAACAGCTGTTAATCTTGGGCCGGTTTTTACATGGAGTCTTATGGGAGAACCGAGGTTTTTTCGGGATTATTTCTAAACGACTCGATGAATTTTCTTCAAATTGCCATGAAATATTCTTCGATACTATCCTAATATTTTAAAAAAGTTTTCGGGAGATCACAGGGTCTCAAATAATAAAAATTCTAGGAAGTATTTTGTGAGGTTAGGTTGATGTAAACAACAACACTTATTTTATTTTTCGTAAAAAAAGGAAATTTTCTCATATTGTTAGCAATAAAATGCACATGAAAGGTTTCAAAAGGTGCGCATCCATATCTACACTAGAATAAAAATTGATTTATCGATAAAATGCTGGAGACTAGTGTTTTTTTTTGTGATCATTTCACGAATTGGAAATGGTGGATTTATATACCTAAATCAATAATTCCTGTCTTGTTGAGTCGCTAAATAATATTTTAGTCGCCATACATGACATCTGAATATATTTTATCGTATAGCGAGAAGAGTAGCTATGGTTTAAATGTTGGTTTAGGTTCTTCCACAAGGTCTCCTACCAACCAGGTCCCATCAGAGTGATTACCTTATAGAAGATTGGAGTAATGGTAAAAAGTAAGACAATCGAACAGAATACGGTACAGAGAAGCATCTAATTAATAAGTCATTTTGAGTGCAGTTTTTGAGTAATATCTGGACTTTTGCTGTTTGTGTGATTTTCATCATAAGAGATCTAAATTGAACATTATTTAGATATATAGATAGATAAGAATTGGCAATTAAAAATTATTCATAGGTAGCTGCACTGAGAATCCTATTTATCTAAGACGTCTTGTGGGTGTTTCAACCAGTTAACATTTTTATTACAAATCTCAGATTAAATTAACATTATGATGATGAACTTAACAAAAATTACTAGAGATAGAAACAGTGATTTCAGTGACAGCACAAAGTTTTCTTGCTCTTTTTTGCATTATTTGAGGTGTTATGGAGGTGTATTTATGAGAGGAGGATGACCGACAATCCCTCTGCATAATGTGATCCTTAACTTGTTAGTGTTGTTTGTTTGAATGTGGTTATCAAATCGCATTTTTCGATCCTTTGTCTCAGAGGATCTCGGGATTCATCACAATTTTCAAAAAAGTGTGACAGAAAAACGCTATACGATAACCACCCCCAAAACAAGCAACATTGACAAGTTAAGGGTCAAATACTACGAAGGGATTGGGGCTCTCCTTCCACACACAAAAACACCTTCACATCACCTCAAATAATACAGAAAAAAGTAGACAAACTTCGCAATGTCATGATTTACTGTTTTCATTACCACCATCTCTGAGAATTACTGTTAATTTAAACTGGAATTTTAATTAAAAATGTTAACTTGTTGAAATACATAGAATATCTGAGTTACATACTCCAACAAGAAATCTTAGTTAAACAGGATTGTCACTGTGTATACCTATTTGTTTTACTTGATATTGACATCGAGTGGACCTTCTACTGAATTCTTTCAATAAAATTCGGTATTCTTCTGCAAATAAGTTTATTTTTGTTTAATTAGATTCACACATAAGTAGGTACCTACTTTACAAATCCAAAAAATAATCACTTTTAGAGATTTCCTAGGACCTTCTCGACTTCATGGTTGTTTGACTATTTCATAAAATAATAATAATAATATATATCTATTAATTTTCAATCTCAAATTAGATTATTATTTTTGATTATTTTGAAAATTAGAAATAAATAGGGAAACTCACTGAAGCCTCTATGAGGCTTGTGCTTGGAAGTTTTTTAATTTATTTATGATTACTACTAAGAAATAAATTATTAATTTGAAATATAAAGAATAAACATAAACATAAAATCTGTAAATATAAATAAATAATAAAATATAAAGGCAACTTTTGTAAAGAAATATACAAGGATACTAGAAGTTATTAGAAAAAAATTATATTATTTTTAAATACCTAACAACTTAACAAACTAACGTTTGCATAGCCTTTGATAAATAATTTGATCAAAAAATAATCTAGATTCGTTTAGAATCCAAACTTTTATGTCTTTTTAAAATTTTTTCTGATTGTTAACAGTTTTAATTTCGTCCAGTATCAGATGATACACATAATTAAGGCCCAGGGCATTCCAGTCACAGTAAAAGGAATATTTTTTTACCCCTTTTAGAGGGTGAAACCCAACCCCACCCTATTTTTTTAAATGGGATGATAGTACTTGTGGCACCTTGCTGGAAAGCTCTTTTAAAAGAAAATTGGCTGCTCATGTTTTATTTCATTCTAACTAGAGAATCTATCTTTTAGCTTCAAAAAACTTTTTAATATCACAAAATTCCGCAATGTTTGAACAGAATGAAGTTGCAATTTTTAGTGGTCCAGTATTATTTTCATTAATTTAGACACAATGTGTATAAACTGCTTTATCGAAATTTTGCACTCTTTATTGCCCAAAATGGATTTTTCTGAATGAAAGTTGAAATACTTACTAAAAAAAATATATTTGTTTTTTCATTTGTGTCGCAGAATGAAATCAATTATTTTTGCCGAAATATTTTTCAAATATTCTTTATTTACGTTAAAAATGCCGGCAAATAACCAAAAACATTAAAAATTGAAATTTTAATGATTGGGTTCAGAGATTTGAAATATGAATTACCTATGAAGTTAAAATAAAACAAAAATTGCACAATTTTCTGCTTAAAAGAGCTTTCCAACAAAGTGCCACAGGTGGGGTCAGGTTTCGCCCTCTAAAAGGAGTGAAGCAATATTTTCTTTAGTATGACTGTAAAGCCTAAATTCTTCACCCTGAAGCTGTAGAAAATTTGTTTGAGTTAAAATCCCCACCCTGTATATTCTACAATATTATATAGGCAACCAACTTAATCCAGGAATAGTTTTCAGTGGGTGTCATAAACCAAGATGACCATTGACCATTGCTATCTCCTAGGTAGTATTTGGAGGTATGGTAATCATTTATTTTCAAAAAGGAATGGACACTTCCGGACCCTTCACCTGGAACAGTATTATTGTGATGCCTTTTTCGTTTACGTATTCATTAATTAAAGTTTGTTTGATTCCAAAATTGGAAAAAAAAGGTTCAAAATTGACTGAAAATTAAATACACAAATCAAGAATTAGTGAGGTTATGTTTGCGGCCTTGCGCATCTGGCTGGACGCAACCAACGAAAAAAAAAACCGGCCCAAGATTGTGACGTCACAATTTTGGTTGTGTGAGGCCCGTGTGGAACACATTCCTGTCGGCCCTGCTTCATTTTGACAAGTCACCTGACGTTTTTGGTAGTTGCCCAGATTCAGTTTTTGCTTTTAACTTACTCAATTGGAAACCCGATTGCATCACCTTGAAATTGTAAACATGACAGTTTTGTTTGCTCTTTTGTGGTAATATTTTGAAAATATGTTATTTCTTTGATCCTCATGGTTAAATTTTATGACTTATCTTATTAAAATTTTAATAATTTAAATAACATTTTAAAAATATTAGCAAAATTATTTTGTGAAAACAAAACGTCAATTCTTACAATGTCAAAAAACGTAGAGCAAGTGAGTTTCGAAAATATCTTCAGAGTAGAGATTATTTTTTCTGTCAGTGTCCCTATCTTAGGAAATGTCGAAATTACGTTCTAAACGGGTCATGTTATCCATACTTTTTGGAGTCAAATAAACATCGGAATTGGCTGAACTTAAGGCACATTTTGTAAAAAATACGACACTGCCCTGCCAAAAAAATCCCAAAAGATCATAGCAAATAATTCATAAGTTTTTATAATCTATACTCATATAAACTTATGATATTTTATAATTTTTGACTAGTAAAAGTGAAACACAAATCCCGCATAGAAGTTCATCATATTTTATCAGCCAGTTGGCTTATAAAAGTTTACAATATTCTATGATTTTTAATATGACAATTCCTCATAAAGGTTTATAAGATTTCATAAGACCTACCTGTAACATTCGAAAATAAAAAAATACAGCTCAACTTTAGCAGTTGTAGTTCAAGTAATAGTAGTAGAAGTAACGTAAGAGATTAATATACAGTCAAACTAAACTATAACCTAACCTAAACTATAAACTATGACAACCTAACCCACTATAATACAATAACACTCCTTGTGCTTGCACAATATCTATATATCTAATAGAAAATTGTTCTCGTATAAGTACTTATTTATCGTCACAAGCTGTGGGAGAGACGTTACTTTGATAAATTTCTATGAGATTTCATAAGCCAAAAACTTTTTTTTTTACAAGATTTTATTTAATTTGCAATGTATCTATCTATGTAACCCGAACAAGATATGTTTGTTCGGGTGGAATCTTGCAACTTTATTTTATGCATGCTTATATAGTTGCGGTGACAACACGAGAATATAGTGTGATGAAATTGACAGCTCCGCATACTGGAAGGGGGTGGAGGGGGGTTCAGTTGAAGTACTCCGGATTTCGTTGAAATTAGGTGTATCGGGGCACTTGGGGATGGAGGTAAGGAATTGCTAATCAGATTTTGAAAATTCAATAAGCTGGACGATTTTAAGTTATCTTTTGCTAACCAATTTTAACTAACTTATACGCATCCGATTGCTTTAAAATTTGGCATTCATTTATAGCTCCGGTGACAATACAATAATATGTCATTATTAGGCACCCCATCCCCCTACGAGGTGAGTGGAGGGGGGAAAACAACTAAGTTTGTCCGATTTCAACCACAACTGGTATACGAGGGCTTTTCGGGATAAAGAATACGAATTTTGGATCAGATTTTCAAAATGCAATGATTTTCGGTCATGTTTTGCTAACCAATTTTAACTCACTAATCCACATGCGATAGTGTTCAAATTTGGTATGCGTTTATAGTTCCGGTGAAAATACAAAAATATTGTATTCTCAGGTACCCCCCTCCGTCTAACCAGGGAAGTGGAGAGAGAAAAAGATTTAGTTTGTTCGATTTCAATCAAAATTGGCATACAGAGGTTTTTAAGGAGGGGGAGTATGTCTTTTTTATCACATGGGGTGAAAATACAAGAATATTGTATTCTCAGGTACCCCCCTCCGTCTAACCAGGGAAGTGGATGGGGAAAAAGATTTAGTTTCTTCGATTTCAATCAAAATTGGCATACAGAGGTTTTTAAGGAGGGGGATTATGAATTTTTTATCACATGGGATCATAAGTCAAATTTTTTTTTGTAGAAGTAAGTAATTACCTATAATAACTATAGCTGTTTTTAACTAGTTTTCAGGTGGTCAAAAAAACTGAAAGCAAACAGGTGTTTTTTTTTTGGCAGGGTGGACACATAAAAATCTATAAAATAGTGTAAGTTTGTTTATCTATAAAATCTATTTAAGGACTTATAAAAAAATTGTTTTTAACAACTCCTAGAAAATTATAAATGTTCTTAGAAATCTGTCAAATTCTATGAGTTGGTCCGATCATAAAATATCCCAAAATCTCATAAAAAAACGGTTTTTTACAAACTCTTAAAACATTATAAAAAAACAAGGGTGTAATCATAAAAATACATAAAATGTTATGAGTTGGTTTGACTCTAAAATCTGTCAGAAAAATATAAAAATATCGATTTATATTATCCCGTAATACATTATAAAAGAAAAATGACGTAATTATAGAAACCCATAAAAGTTGATTGGTCGGTTTGATTATAAAATCTCTTAGAAAATCGAGCTTTTATAAAACCATAAAATATGTTAAAAAAATGTCTGAACTTATCAAGTTTTATAAACATTTATAAGCCACATAAATTCTTACCAAAATCAAACACATACCTCATAAATTTTCACAAACTTTTATAATCTTAAAATTTTGCTTCATGAAAACTGCTCAAATTCAGGTGTGATTTTTATGAGGCACTTTTTTTATTTTTTTCCGAATAGGCTAAAATTTCTTTAATTCAATTCGCGGCCTTAGAAAGAAATTTTAGCTTAATTGGCAAAAAATCAAAATAGTTTTTCCATTCAAAGTTCAGCCAGTACTCATGTATATTCAAAAAGAATGAATATCACATGAAACTGACTGGCAGAAAAAAAAGAACCTCTACTCTTAAGCATGTTAAGAGCAATAATTCAATTTGAGCTGATGATGATCAATTAACCCAAAACGGCAGAGAACCTGTCAAAATAAGTTTGCAAAACATTATCTATTATCCGGCAAGAGAAAACACCACATCTATAACAACATGAACTTGACAGTGCTCCTGCTACACTGAAAGGTTAAAATCTCAAAAACGGACCTGTCATTGGGCAGATCGAAAAGAAGTGCCTGTGGAAAGTTTTAAGCATTTTTGAACAGCTGACCTGTAAGGATAATGTTGCTCAACTTTGCCCCAATTTAAACCTTTTCGTATCACCCAACCTTTTGCAACAGCCTTTAAATGGTTAAAAATAAAGAGGTCTCATGTAGCTTAAAGGGTTTTTCCTAAAACAAAAAGTTACCAGGTTACCTGGTTACTCGATTTGAGTTTTTCGTCGCGGGGTAACCCAAGTGAGACGTCACGAGTAACCAGAATATGTTGCCAGTATAGGACCAGTATTTTGATATGTATGAACGTATATATTTTTTGTAATATCGAAACTATATGCAGCGTATATCGCTCTATGAATATTACTGATATGCATGTTTTCTTTATATTCACTGCATATTAACATATGCAAAAACACACACAAGATGACAGACAGATGATATAACAGAAATCTTTATTAAACAATTGCTTTAAATTATTTTCTTCTTTCTCTAAAATACTTTTTTATAGCCTGCTGTCCATCTTCAACAATCTTAAATATTTTTGTACTACACTAAATTATCTCTACATCTACCTCTCAAATTCTGTCCTCGTTCTCTTAATATTTTTCATTTTAACAGGGAAAAAATGTTTTAGGCAGTACTTTTTTTGAATGCTAAAAAAAACAGTGAAAACTTGAAAAATTTGAGTGTTTTATTCTAGAAATCGAAAGTTTATTAAGAAAGCTTTAAAATGTGAGCAAAATCATCACAGTAAAAATTGGCTCAGTTAAGTTTGCCCCCCCCCCAGATCGATTTTCTCAAAAATTTTTATGCCAAAATTTTGCACACATTTTGCACAATTTTGCACACCACAAATTAAATTTTGCACACCTTCCTACGGGAAACTACAGCCCATTTTCTGTGGGGGGGGGGGCAAACTTGACGTTGCCCCCCCCAGTCAATATTTTTTAAAAATTATGATGTCATTTGAAAGGTCTTATTTTGCACAATTTTGCACACCCATTTTAAAATTTTGCACACCTCCCTGTAACCCACACGAGGGTTCTGAAAATATCAAGTTTGCCCCCCCCAGTCAATATTTTTCAAAAAGTTTGGTGTCGTTAGAAAGGTCTTATTTTGCACAATTTTGCACACCCATTTTAAAATTTTGCACACCTCCCTGTAACCTACACGAGGGTTCTGAAAATATCAAGTTTGCCCCCCAGTCAATATTTTTTAAAAATTTTGGAGTCATTAGAAAGGTCTAATTTTGCATCATTTTGCACACCCATTTTAAAATTTTGCACACCTCCCTCTAACCCACACGAAGATTCTGAAAATATGAAGTTTGCCCCCCCCACCGTCGATATTTTTCAAAAAATTTTGTGTCATTCGAAAAGTCTATTTTGCGCAATTTTGCACACCCTTCAGTACCCCACAAGAGCGTTCTCAAAAAAGTTTGCCCCCCCCCAGTTAATATTTTTCAAAAAATTTATGTCATTCGAGAAGCCTAATTTTGCACAACTATTTTTAAATTTTGCACACTTCCCATGCCGTTTTCTTTTTGTGGCGTTTACGGTTAAACTTGGTCCTAAAATTTCCCAGAAGTATAAGCAAACGAAGGAGACCTCGATTGTGTAATATCTTTGAATATTGTTTAAATTTACAGATAATTGTTTATGTTTACATTTGTATATAATCAAAAGTTTTTAATTTTTATGAATTTCCGGATTATACTTAAATTTTCATATAAAAAATGAACAGAAAAAATCGATGTAGACAGCGCATCCTGTCATGTTCGATGCCTTGAGAATCGGAACCAGCCTATTTTGCCGGTTCAGAATGGTTGCGGTTCTCAAGGTATGGATCTTCACAGGATGTGCTATCTACGTCCATTTGTTAGATGATGTCATAGCATGTGAAAAATTAAGTATAATCCGGAAATTCATAAAAATTAAAAACGTTTGATTATAGACACATATATGTAAGCATAAGCAATTATATGTAAATTTAAACAATATTCGAAGATATTACACAATCGAGGTCTCCTTATTTTGCTTATACTTCTGGGAAATTTTAGGACCAAGGTTAACCGTAACCGCTACAAAAAGAAAACAGCTCCAGAAACTAGTAGGTAGGTATATGCACCTATATCTGAATTCGGGACAGGTATCCGCGGGAGGCGGGAAGTTGTACGTGCCGTAAAGAGGAATGCGTGCGTACCTACACCTATCACGCGCGAAGGCCTTTTATGTAATATATTGAAATGTTGCTTAGCAATGCCTAGTTTTATTTGTGTTCATGATTCAGAATGACATCGGGTGAAATTTCCGAAGTTTGCAACGTGTATTTTAAATGGTGGCGTTCCATTTCGGCAGGAAAGTCAATTTGAACGCCTCTATTTAAAATACATAACATTACGTAACGCCTGGTTCTCACCTATGCGTGCCCACCCTGACTCTAAAAATGCATCACGTGATCAGCCATGCATTTGCCGATTTTTTAAAAGTGTCGCGTGATGCGTTTTTAATGTCAGGGTGAGCACGCATAGGTGGCAACTAGGCGTAAAGCTTATAGGGGTTATGTAGGGGTGAGCGGGGTTTCGCGGTTCCGTTACGTAACGCAATTTTTAAATTATTATTGTGAAATAAAACAACTTTTTGGATTTTTCGAGTGAAAAAGAAAAAAAAGAGGGGGTCTCTGGCAGCAAAAAGTTTTGTTATTTTAGACTGGAGTAGTCCCAAACGTTACAAAGCGTTATATAGGGGGTCGCGGGTTGGGGTCAAAATTGGGCAAAATAAGGGTTACGTAATAAGTGCACTACCTCTGAGTTTACGCAATTACTTTGTGGTTATCGGTAAATATAACTTAACGTTCTTACTTACTTTTTACTTTTTTTAGTCGATGATACGTACCTCATCAATCAATTTTCCAAAAATATTACGAAAAAAATAAAATAACGATAACCATAAAGTAATTCCTCCGGAAATTCCGAACTTTATTATGGAACTGCGCAGTCGCAGAAGTAACAATAATAATAAGGAAAGAGACAAAAACACTGACCAATTAAACAAAGATCTTAAGTGTGAATGGAACTTTAACTTTCTACCTATTGGTGTCATCCCATTTGCAGCAGGCGTTGTTTCCGTCTTTGGGTTGAGAATTGAGTCAAATTTCCATAACATATATTTTGAATTCGATATGATTTTTTTTTCGATCTATAAAAGGAATAATAATTTTTTCTTATTTGCCATTTTAAGTGCATGAAATAAACGACTTCTTCTAATTATAATTATTGACGGACTGCAAAATTAAGGCGGGCGTCATTACCGTAGCCGCTGTCCGCAAATAGCAAGGTGTGATCCCACCATTATCCAGATGAAAATTTTCGGACGCACCCATGAAATCGGAGGCGCGTTCGACCTCGGGTGAAACTTGCCCCAAAACGGGTAAGTGCCGCCCCCTCTAGAAATTTGATAAGCCTTTGGTATTCTTGACATGTAAAAGAGAAAGATAGAAATGCGGCGTTATAGGCGTTCTTAGTCATTTTCGGTAAGAGCTTCATAGAAAGTGACAGTTTCCTCGTCCTTCACTCCCCAAATGGACCTACCTAAATTTTTGGGTGTTCTGCACCAAATTTTGACGTTTCTTGGACCTTGGTCATCTTATCTTTACACTTTGCAGTGTGTATTTGTGGAAGAAATGATTTAGATGGACGAGAAGCACGAAAACGTCTGGGCGTGAAAAAAATACAGGTTAAAAAAGTGTAGGTTGTATAAAAACAAGCTTACGGAATCGTGGAGTGAATTAGGGCGTACTCCTATTAACTCCACGGTCCCGTAAGTATTATATATATAACTTTTATTATGGTTTATTATTGAAGTAAAATATGCGTGCGGGAAAGTAGAAAGATCTGAAAGAAAACAAAGCGTCGTTTTTTTTAAAAGAAAGTGTTTATTTTATCTATCAACGAAGTTTACTATTAGAAGTGCAACAACACGCAAATACGATTTACTTACTTTCCACTAACTTGCGTGACAAAGACTTTTATGGAACTTAAAATTAACGTTTTTATTTTATTAGACTCTTAAAGCCAATTATCAAAGTTAACACTATCCTAAGACGTATCTCTGTCGAGTGGACCAATCAACCATGTACAGTTTTAAATATATGGGGAAAAATCAAAGTACCCCTGGATACCCATTCTTCAGTTTCGAGAGAAACTTTCGTGTAGGAACGATCACATCCTTTATTTCAACCATTAGGCAAGCCCCAATGCGTTTACGAAACGTTCGATAAGCTGAAAAGCTCCACGGCGCCCGCGCAGGAGAACCCGCTCTCTTCCCCATAACCAGCAGATGTAAGTTGTAGGAGAGTTCTCTTGATATGCGGTAGCCCGGTAATGTCCGGCGGTGCTCGACTGATATCGGATGGCTAGTGCAAGCAGTCAAACTATCCTATTGGTCCAAATCACTAATGTGAGCATTCCTATAGGAGTGTTCTCTCGAAACTGAAGAATAGGTACCCTGTCCTGCAATACGTGTCAGGATAACACATAAGAAGACGTAACGTTACGTAGTTTTCACCCAAGACGTTGCTCTATCAACAAAAACGTGTCATTTCGATCAGCTGGAGATGTCATGCAGTCGCCGTAAATTTAAAAGTGTACTTGGTTAATTGGCCGACAAGATAGAGATACGTCTTAAGATTTTTTTAGGGATGAGGTATTTTGGGGGTAGTTCCGAAGAGAGAAATGGTGGAAAGTTCAAAAACAATAGGGCTCCGCGCGTCAATACACGTAATCGTTGTGTAAAATTTCGTTATGATCGGTGCAGGAGTTTTTGAGTTACAGTGGCGCATATCGAGGCGACGGACAGACAGACACACAAAAAAACAGTAAAGAATTGGGTTTCATCCTGTGAAGATCCATACCTTGAGAACCGCAACCATTCTGAACCGGCAAAATAGGCTGGTTCTGATTCTCAAGGCATCGAACATGACAGGATGCACTGTCTACATCGATTTTTTCTGTTCATTTTTGATATGAAAATTTAAGTATAATCCGGAAATTCATAAAAATTAAAAACTTTTGATTATATACAAATGTAAACATAAACAATTATCTGTAAATTTAAACAATATTCAAAGATATTACACAATCGAGGTCTCCTTCGTTTGCTTATACTTCTGGGAAATTTTAGGACCAAGTTTAACCGTAAACGCCACAAAAAGAAAACGGCATGGGAAGTGTGCAAAATTTAAAAATAGTTGTGCAAAATTAGGCTTCTCGAATGACATAAATTTTTTGAAAAATATTAACTGCGGGGGGGCAAACTTTTTTGAGAACGCTCTTGTGGGGTACTGAAGGGTGTGAAAATTGCGCAAAATAGACTTTTCGAACAAAATTTTTTGAAAAATATCGATGGTGGGGGGAGCAAACTTGATATTTCCAGGATCTTCGTGTGGGTTAGAGGGAGGTGTGCAAAATTTTAAAATGGGTGTACAAAATGATGCAAAATTAGACCTTTATAATGACTCCAAAATTTTTAAAAAATATTGACTGGGGGGCAAACTTGATATTTTCAGAACCCTCGTGTAGGTTTCAGGGAGGTGTGCAAAATTGTGCAAAATAAGACCTTTCTAACGACACCAAACTTTTTGAAAAATATTGACTGGGGGGGGCAAACTTGATATTTTCAGAACCCTCGTGTGGGTTACAGGGAGGTGTGCAAAATTTTAAAATGGGTGTGCAAAATTGTGCAAAATAAGACCTTTCTAACGCCACCAAATTTTTTTTTAAATGTTGACTGGGGGTGGCAAACTTGATATTTTCAGAACCCTCTTGTGGGTTACAGGGAGGTGTGCAAAATTTTAAAATGGGTGTGCAAAATTGTGCAAAATAAGACCTTTCTAACGGCACCAAACTTTTTGAAAAATATTGACTGGGGGGGCAAACTTGATATTTTCAGAACCCTCGTGTAGGTTACAGGGAGGTGTGCAAAATTTTAAAATGGGTATGCAAAATTGTGCAAAATAAGACCTTTCTAACGACACCAAACTTTTTGAAAAATATTGACCGGGGGGGGCAAACTTGATATTTTCAGAACCCTCGTGTGGGTTACAGGGAGGTGTGCAAAATTTTAAAATGGGTGTGCAAAATTCTGCAAAATAAGACCTTTCTAACGACACCAAACTTTTTGAAAAATATTGACTGGGGGGGGGCAAACTTGATATTTTCAGAACCCTCGTGTGGGTTACAGGGAGGTGTGCAAAATTTTAAAATGGGTGTGCAAAATTGTGCAAAATAAGACCTTTCTAACGACACCAAACTTTTTGAAAAATATTGACTGGGGGGGGGCAAACCTGATATTTTCAGAACCCTCGTGTGGGTTCCAGGGAGGTGTGCAAAATTTTAAAATGGGTATGCAAAATTGTGCAAAATAAGACCTTTCTAACGCCACCAAATTTTTTTTTAAATGTTGACTGGGGGTGGCAAACTTGATATTTTCAGAACCCTCTTGTGGGTTACAGGGAGGTGTGCAAAATTTTAAAATGGGTGTGCAAAATTGTGCAAAATAAGACCTTTCTAACGCCACCAAATTTTTTTTTAAATGTTGACTGGGGGTGGCAAACTTGATATTTTCAGAACCCTCTTGTGGGTTACAGGGAGGTGTGCAAAATTTTAAAATGGGTGTGCAAAATTGTGCAAAATAAGACCTTTCTAACGGCACCAAACTTTTTGAAAAATATTGACTGGGGGGGCAAACTTGATATTTTCAGAACCCTCGTGTAGGTTACAGGGAGGTGTGCAAAATTTTAAAATGGGTATGCAAAATTGTGCAAAATAAGACCTTTCTAACGACACCAAACTTTTTGAAAAATATTGACCGGGGGGGGCAAACTTGATATTTTCAGAACCCTCGTGTGGGTTACAGGGAGGTGTGCAAAATTTTAAAATGGGTGTGCAAAATTGTGCAAAATAAGACCTTTCTAACGACACCAAACTTTTTAAAAAATATTGACTGGGGGGGGCAAACTTGATATTTTCAGAACCCTCGTGTGGGTTACAGGGAGGTGTGCAAAATTTTAAAATGGGTGTGCAAAATTGTGCAAAATAAGACCTTTCTAACGACACCAAACTTTTTGAAAAATATTGACTGGGGGGGGCAAACCTGATATTTTCAGAACCCTCGTGTGGGTTACAGGGAGGTGTGCAAAATTTTAAAATGGGTATGCAAAATTGTGCAAAATAAGACCTTTCTAACGCCACCAAATTTTTTTTTAAATGTTGACTGGGGGTGGCAAACTTGATATTTTCAGAACCCTCTTGTGGGTTACAGGGAGGTGTGCAAAATTTTAAAATGGGTGTGCACAATTGTGCAAAATAAGACCTTTCTAACGGCACCAAACTTTTTGAAAAATATTGACTGGGGGGGCAAACTTGATATTTTCAGAACCCTCGTGTAGGTTACAGGGAGGTGTGCAAAATTTTAAAATGGGTGTGCAAAATTGTGCAAAATAAGACCTTTCTAACGACACCAAACTTTTTGAAAAATATTGACTGGGGGGGGCAAACTTGATATTTTCAGAACCCTCGTGTGGGTTACAGGGAGGTGTGCAAAATTTTAAAATGGGTGTGCAAAATTGTGCAAAATAAGACCTTTCTAACGACACCAAACTTTTTGAAAAATATTGACTGGGGGGGGCAAACTTGATATTTTCAGAACCCTCGTGTGGGTTACAGGGAGGTGTGCAAAATTTTAAAATGGGTGTGCAAAATTGTGCAAAATAAGACTTTTCAAATGACATCATAATTTTTGAAAAATATTGACTGGGGGGGGCAACGTCAAGTTTGCCCCCCCCACCGAAAATGGGCTGTAGTTTCTCGTAGGAAGGTGTGCAAAATTTGATTTGTGGTGTGCAAAATTGTGCAAAATGTGTGCAAAATTTTGGCATAAAAATTTTTGAGAAAATCGATCTGGGGGGGGCAAACTTAACTGAGCCGTAAAAATTGCTTAAACAAAAACGTTACCCCTTAAATTATGCAGTTTGCACCTGGAGACGATTAGAGATTGTACTGATCTAAGCATAGTGTATAAAAAAAATATAGACAATAGAAGTCCGAAACACAGAGTTAATTTCAAACACATTATTGTCTCAAACTTTCAAACAATTAAATACTTTGTTATATATTTCTGTTATATCTGTAAGATGATTATAAATAAGAAAATGTAGGGGCAACGACTAATAAAAATGGTTATAATATTTCAGTCTGGACGTGGCTTTAACCTTTTATGGGCTTCCTAGAAATAATATATAAGGTGGGCCACAAAAAACCGCACATATTTTTTTCTGCTCTAGTTTTGATACCGTAAGCTTGAGTTTTGTAATTTTACCTTTTGGAAGAAGCTAAAGCTTCACACTATACAAAAATTTAGTCAAAATGGACATTTCTTTAAAATCCAAGATGGCGCATGATTTTGAAATTTCCATAAATACACGTCTTTGTCGTACGTATAAAAGTTAGCAGGTATAAAAACGTCTAGTCTTTGTCCTACTAGGGATTTGTTAAGTCTCGTCTGATTCTTTAGAATTTGAGCTCTGCGGAAAGCTATGTACGCTATCTGGCAAATCTGACATTTTATGAAAATCCGTAATGGCGCATGCTTTTGAAACTTAGATATTTTTCACTTCTTCCTGCCAAACTTTTTTGTAATAAGCCAATGTACCTGATTTCAATTATTTGGAAAGCCAAGTTCCAGTGCCCAAAGAGGTATCATTCGTAAAAATCGGACAAGAACTATAAAAGCTTTGGTTTACGAAAAATGTGCTATTTTTAAACCTGTGCAAAATAGATAAAATGCAGAAAATTTGATTTACTTTTGACTTATTCGATTTTATTGTCTTAACCAGTGTCCAGAAAACTAAAATGACATGGCAATGTAGTTTTGACAAAAACAGCAGTGGCGTACTCGAATGAATTTAATAGAATAGTGTTTTTAGCTGCACTTTTTACAGGGTTAAAAACAGCACTTTTTTCGTTAAGCAAAGCTCTTTTAGTTCTTTTCCAAATTTTGCGAATGATATCTGTTTGTACGAGTGTTTGTACACTGAAAAGACGAGCCACAAAAACGGGACCGGTTAGTCGCTCAGTCGCTTGAAAAATTTTCCCATTCTATACGAGCGTATCTACGCCGCTCCTTTGTAGCACATAGCGCGTATAACCGGCGAGTGAAACGCGACCCAATTCTAGACTAGCGACAAAACGCCTCATATGTGCTATGGATCCCGTACAAGTTGGGTGTATCGCTGTTCACCAATTAACTTTATTAAGTTTGTTGGCCAAAAAACGTAAAAAAGACGTTGGTGGGTACACTCGGTTGGTGCTAATCGTCTGAACTTAGAGGTGTTTCATCTTAGCTTCGCAGATATCCCGATCTGCACTACTAATCGTGGATTGGTGAAGGAAAAATCGGATCGGCCAACCAGACGCTTGCAAGTCGCTACATGTAGAATGACACGCTCAATAAACACTCTGTCCTAAGGGCCATTCTACACGAGCCACAAAAACGCGACCATTTGCCTGCGAGTGACACGCGTGTGTCACAGAACCACAGAGTGTTTATTGGGCATACTAAATGAGCGACTTTGCGGTCGCGTGTGGACGCGTTCGTTGGCGTGCCGGTGTTTTGAACGCAAGAGGTTGCGTAAAAGTCGCGTGCCGGTTACCGTGTCATTCTACGTTTAGCAACTTGCAAGCGTCTGACCGGTCGAGCCGATTTGTCCTTCACCAATCCAGGATTAGCAGTGTAGATCATTGTTGTGTTTGGTGTATTTGCAGACAAGATGTTTGACACTGAACGATTTATTTGTAAAATCGAGGGTCAACCTCCTCTCTATAATGTTAAAAGCGACTGATGGACTAACCGGTCGCGTTTTTGTGGCTCGTGTAGAATAGCCCTAAAATGAAACAATCCTAGGGTCAGGCGATTAGCACCAACCGGGTGTACCCACCAATGTCTTTTTTTACGTTTTTCGGCCAACAAACTTGCTTGTTGTTGGTGAATAGCAATACATAACACATATGAGGCGTTTTGTCGCTAGTCTAGAATTGGGTCGCGTTTCACTCGCCAGTTATACGCGCTACAAAGACGCGGCGTATACTCGCTCGTATAGAATAGGAAAAATTTTCAAGCGTCGGAGCGACTAACCGGTCGGGTTTTTGTGGGTCGTGTAGAATGGCACTTAGCTTCCCGGAGAGCTCAAAATCTAAAGAATCGGACGAGATTTAACAAATCCCTAGTAGAACAAAAACCAGAGGTTTTTAAACCTATGTTTCACAAAGGGTTAAAACACTACTTACTTCGCTAGCTTTGAGCTTCATTGCTTCTAGTCTGATTTTTAGAAGTGATACCTCTCTATGGACGAAAAAGACGTGGCTTTAAGGCAAATGTCTAAAATCGAGTACAGAGGCGTACAGGAAACTTACGGTAGCAAAACTACAGTCGAAAAAGAAAAAGTTTTTTTTTACCCACCTTATATACAGTGCGTAAAAATGCCCCCTCGTGCTAACTCTTGAACGGATTGAGGGATCTACTTCAAATAAAAACCATGTTAATGATAACACTTTTGATACTTTCTGAAGTATTTTTTATAAGCACCATATTGACGTAAATCTGTAAGGTCACTAACTACTTTAAAATTTTAAATAGAAAGGGGGGTCGAGTGATACCTTCTTTAAAAGGCATTTCAATACCCTATTTAAAATTTTAATTTTTTAAAATATTGGTTTACGACTTACAGACTTATGAGTTTTTTCGACTATAGTTTACACACCTCATCTTAGTTTTGAACGAATTGAGATATAGACTTTAAATAGAAAACATGCGTAATGATAAAAATTTTACCACTTTTTGACGTATTTTAGGTTAGTCTCATAATGACTTAAGACTATAAGGTCAGTAACTACTTTATAATTTTAAATAGAAAGGGGGGTCGAGTGATACCTTGTTTAAAAGGTATTTTAATTCCCTATTTAAAATTTTATTTTTTAAAAAAATCGGTGTATTACTTACAGAGCTATGAGCATTTGTAACTATAGTTTGAGCACCTCTCCTTTTACTTTTGAACGAATTCAGTTGACTTCAAATAAATTTCTTGAGGTAAGAACATAAGGTCACTATCAACTTAAAGTTTTTATTATTGTTGAGTAATACCATATGTAATACGTAAAGTATAGTAAAAAAAACTCATAACTCTGTAAGTCGTACAGCGATTTTTAAAAGAAAGAAAATTTTAAATAGGGAATTAAAATACCTTTTAAACAAGGTATCACTCGACCCGTCTTTCTATTTAAAATTTTAAAGTAGTTAGTGACCTTACAGACTTACGCTTGTAACAAATACGTCAAAAAGTGGTAAAATTGTTATCATTACACATGTTTTTTATTTAAAGTCGATATCTCAATTCGTTCAAAAGTAAGATGAATTGCGTAAACTATAATAAAAAAAAAATCATAACTCTGTAAGTCGTAAACCGACCCCCCTTCTATTCAAAATTTTAAAGTAGTTTGTGACCTTATAGATTTACGTCAATATGACGCTTATAAAAAATACGCAAAAAAGTATCAAAAGTGTTATCATTAAACATGGTTTTTAGTTGAAGTCGATACCACAATCCGTTCAAGAGTTAACAGGGGGGGGTTACTTTTTACGTCGGCACTGTATATTATATTGAGAGGCAAAATAATACAATTAAGCTTCTCGTTACCAACAAAATAAGTTTTTTATAAAAATTAAATTTTTGTCTTACCCGGTACATGATACTTTTCTGCAATCTTTAAAGCGATTTCTGTTGCCTCTAGAGATAGGTTTGAGTCCAATATAACGAGCGGCGAGCGGCTTATGAGCTCTTCTTTTTGCAAAATCTATAAATGTCAAAAAGATCATCAATAAAAATGCAAAGTCACCTAAATTATTATTTAAATTTTTCTTGAAATTTTATGAAAGGTATAAAGTATGGATCCTTTTTAAACTTGATTTATATTACACTGTAGGGTTTCTGGGCTATTCCACTTTAATTTTTATGAAGGGCGCCCAATCTTTAAATGAAAATTAAGTTAGAACTTGTATGTAAACTTTTATCTTATGGGATTTTAAAGCAGTGGTACATAAAAAAGGTTGTTTTTTATACGCCCCAAAAATATGTCTTAAAAGAAAGTTAATTATTTTTAATTCAAACCTGGGAAAATTATTTTTACTAAAATATTAAAACAAAACACAAAACACAATTTTTGATATTCGCCGTGTCCTTGTATGTATGTATGTACGTATATATTAAGAACTGATGATTCGTATCTTGCGCATATCCATTTGTTCTCAAATCTAATGAGAATTTTAACATCGTAATTAAAACAAATACGACCCAATTTATTAAAATCAATGCTTTGTATTCAACTTGTTCTAGATAAAGCGTTAGTGAAAGCCATCCCCGTCTTCTAGTGTGGAAAAATTGTCTCATCAAAGTAGCGAATGTTTAAAAAAAGATAAATATTCTGAAATAACCACGGACAAAATTTTTATGATTTAAGAATAAAGTTAAAAAATTTAAATAACGTTCTGTGATGTTTTAGAAGAAAGAGCCTTGAGCTAATAGATTTTAAGATGATTTAAGCAATCTATAAAAAAATTTGTAGCTACTAAATAATATCCTAGAAGCATTGGGTTTGTGTTTTAGTACAAGATTTAAAAAAAAAATGTTTTACAAGAACAAAGTTTTAAAAGAATTTATAATTTATAAACCAACCAGAAGGTTCAGTAAAATAAAACAATTCTAAAAAATGTATTTTTTGGTGTATTTTCTTATTAGAGAAAGGTACCTTTTTTAGTGAACTTTCAAGATGTGTGTAATAAAAACATTTTAAAGTGTTAAAATAAAATAAATAAATATAAAAATAAATGTCAGAAAAATTTCGTTAATAAAATTCTATAATTTTACAAAAAAACAAACATATGTAAATTTGCTTTTTAAATCCTTTTAAAGCGTTTCTTTAGATCTGTACAAATGCTGGCTATGCTATTATTACCATATCAGGGTTGATTTTAGTATGAATATCCATATCTCCCATCAGGAACAAACAATGTCCATGAGTATCCAATGTGACTAAAACTTGGGCAGTGGTTTCATTGTGGAGCTCAATTATGTTGCCTGAAGAATGTTTTGGAATTCCTGATTTCAGGATCCTACCTAGAATATCATTAAAGGTGGGTTTATACAGCAAATAAAAATTAAAATAATGATAAGACATAAAAATTAAAATAAAAATAAAAATTAATATAAGAAATCATTTTGCTTTATACAGCCAAATAAAATTAAAAATAACTTTGAACACATCTAAACAAAAGTGAGCGATACCAATCTGAAAAACCTTAAAAACACCCATTTAAAAACACCAACAAATAAAAGTGAGGCTATGTGCATTAATGGGTCATGCAAACATCCGTTTTCAGATAAAAATAAAAGTTAAAAGTTGTCAATCTTTTTATTTTAATTTTAATTTCTTATTTTAATTTCTGCTGCATAAACGTCTATATTGTTACCCATAGGCTCAAAATTTTAATTTTAATTTTATATTTTTATGTGCCTCAATAAACCCAGCTTTATTAAACATAAAATAGAAATAAAATATTATATAGGTAAGCTTAACGAAAATAATGATTCTGTTTATTTGGTCAGTGGCTTTAAGAGAGTTAGTAAGATATTAAGAGCCTATTAGGTACTAACTTTGTAACTCAGTTTGTCTGTTAACCATGACGTATGCCGTGGCGATGGACTAAGGAGCTTAACCCCGCCCCCCCCCACTCCAGAATCATTACAAACCGTATCAAGACTGAATCTTTTTCCAAAATAAGGTAGTCTTTTTCTGAGGAACGTCAACCCCCTCCATATGCCATTCATTTTAACATTCCGGACGATCCTGGGTTCCTGACTGCTACGATAACTTATAAAAAAAATTTAAAAAATGCTTTATTATTAAAAAAAAAGTCAGTGCTCAATTATTGAAAACTGAGCTATCTGTCAAACGTTATAAGGTTATAAGTAAATTATTTACGATTTAAATGCTTAAGCTATTGACTGGGCTAGAAGTTTTCGTATTCTATAAAAACATTAAAAAACCTAATAAGCATAACATATTTTTTTATATAAAACATAACTTTTTGACAATTTTTTACTATAGGATGACGTCATATAATTATGAGATCCTATAACGGCCCTGCCATTTTGAAAAAAAAAGCCGTAGCGGAAATAACCCAATCAAGTCAGCCTGGAAAAAATGCAGAGCCAAAAACTCTTCTGGGCGTGAGCAGACTGCGTCAGGCATGCGCAGTAGACTTTTCTCTATTAGCCTTGCCCACGGCAAATCCTAATTTTTACATTATTTCCTTTGTTTTTCAAAGTTATTATTGTTACACAATTTGCGACACTTGGACCATTATAGTATAGTAAGGGTGTTTCAAATTCGATGCTCACCATGGGGATCTCCGAAACGGTATGAGATACGAAAAGGTTTAAATTAGTGCAAAGTTGCGCAATTTGATGCTTGGCTCAAAAATAAAAAAAAAATACAAATTCCGGATAGTTCCGGAGATAGGCGGAAAAAAACCGAAATATTCATTTTTCGTTTTTATTTTTCTGCGCCCTTATTCTTAAAGATCTTAAAAAACGCCAAAAACAGGCACTTTTTTAAGGTCTACCCAGTGAGAGGTCCATTTTCGACACCTGACATGTCAGTGTGACAGGAGCCCTGTCAAGTTAATTTTTTCTTATGGACACATCCTTTTTTTCTCCTGCCGTTTGGTTCATAAAGGATTATATAACATTTTGCAACTTTATTTTGACAACTCACCTGACGTTTTGGGTTTATTGAACATCATCAGCACAATTTTAATTTTTGCTTTTAACTTACTCAAGATATTTTGGAAACCCGATTGCAGTACTTTTTTAAGATTTCAAAAACGACAGTTTTTTTGACATTTTCTTGTAACAAAATAACTTTACCTAATATTTTAAAAATACGTTTTTTTCTTTGTTTTTGTATATTTGAATTTGGGCTTATGATGGTCAATTAACTCAAAACGTCAGGTAATTGTCAAAATGAGGTTGTAAAATATATGTCATCCTTTGTGAACCAAACAGCAGAAGAAAAAAAGCGTGTGTCACACTGAAATGTCAAATCTCAAAAGCGGACCCCTCATTAGGTAGATCTTAAAAAAGTGCCTGTAGAAAGTTTTAATCGTGTTTTGACAGCTTTAAGAATAAGGGCGCAGAAAAATAAAAACTAAATATAATGATTTCGTTTTTTTTGGCCTATCTCCGGAATTACCCGGAATTTGTAAACTTTTTTTTGGTTTTGAGCATAGCGTCAAATTGCGCTACTTTGCCCTTTTCGTATCTCTTACCGTTTAGGAGATCCCCATGGTGAGCATCGAATTTGGAACACTCTGTATAAGTGGCCCGAAAAAAACGAGACTTTTAACTGTCTATAACTTTAAAAGTTTTTGTCCGATTTTAAAAGTTTTGACTATTTTGCAAAGCCAAAACTTAAAAAATTTAAGAATTTGATTCTAATATCGACAGCTTATGAAAATTTTAGACGGCGGATATTTAAAAATAGGTTTTTTTTTAACCCTGGAAAAAACTTGTATGGCTTGTTAACTTCGGTGAAGAAATAAGAAAGTTATGAGTTAATTAAATGAGTGCGCTTGGTAAATCAAATTCAGTCAAGCCAAAACAAACATTTTTGCTTTGCTATGCTTTTGATTGTACCTGTCCGATTTTAATATGCCGATCAGTTTGAAGCGCCAAAGTTCTGTCAAAAAATTCATGATTATTTTTGTTCTAACTAAATTTGGTTTACAAAACGCACTCATTTTAATAATTAATATCTATAGAAAGAAAGGTCAAACAACGAGGGATGTTGGATGGCTATATGCAGCGCGCCGCCTATCGGAATAAAACGAAAAGCAAAACGTTAAAGGCACGAACATTTCTTTTTATTTACTTTTCACGGACCACAAATTCCTTTTTTTATTTTTTTTTAAATATTAATATCTACCTTATTTCTGATCCGTTAATAATGAATGAAGAAGCTCTACACGCAAAAGAGCAATTCCATGATAACTGACGGGACAAATCTTAAGTAATAATTTTTTTATCTCATTTTTCTCTCTTTTAAAGTTATTCCGGAATGACAGGTTTGTCAGAATAATTAAAAAGTATCGGCTAATTAATTTTTTATGTAGGATCCAACATATGATAAAAAATTGGTGATAACTGACGGGACACGAAAAACGGGCAGAGAAAATTATGGACTTTTTTTTCTCTTTACATAAAAGTAGTTTAAAATTAGTTGCTCCAAAATATACTTTTGTTCCCGAGATATAATAAAATGATATTATATTATTTTGCCTTGATTTGATTGATAACTGTCGGGACATTTCTTATAAAACGCTAATATTTTGTTAGCCTATATTTTGGCTAGTGGCTATTGTTTTATGATTTGGAGAACAGTTGTTATTACGTTATAATAATTGTACACGTTTATTGATACCCCAGACACTTCTTTGGTGGTTGCAGTTATTTAAATAGAAAAATCGAAAAAATGCTAAAAACCTTTATCGCGCGTTGAATTTCTCAAAAAGTAAGTTTCTCAACATGCAGTGGCTCATTTCATTTAAATTTTGTTATCAAAATCTTAAATTTTTTGAATAATGGAGAGTTTTTTTGAAAGACCCTCTATAATTTATAGTTAATGTAGACATTGACTTTAAAAAAGTTGGATTTTACAAAAAAATAAAAATTATTCATTCATTTCATTTAAATTTTCTTATCAAAATCTTAAATTTTTTGAATAATGGAAAGTCTCTCATCGACTTTAAAAAAGTAATTTTATACACAACCGTGTAAAATATACAATAAGATGTAACTTTGTTACAAAAAAATTAATTCCAATTTTTTTTCGATGCATTTACCGACGCTTCTTACATAATAATTTGTCATCTTTAGCATATGCATAGAATATCCTCAAGAAGAAAAAGGATATGCTAAGGATGTTCTAAATTAACATTGGAACATCCTAAGCATGTGCTCAGAATAGACTATGTTCCGCCCTAATTACATGTTATGCAGATTCTTAGGATGTGCTAATAGATATTCTTATCAGATGATTTGCATGTGCTAAATCTATAGCAGCGAAAAATCAGTATAACTCCTAAAATATATTTTTGAACTCTAGAAACCATGTCCTATCACAATACACCCTAAGAAAAAAGAAATAAAAACAAATAACAAAAAATGATGTATCCACTGTACCATGCGCTCATGAAGAAATAGGTTGAAACCGCGCAATATAAGCGTTTTGGCAGATTTTTATAGGTTGACTGAAAAGTGTTAATCATGATTAAAGTTTAATAGTAGAATTTTCGCGTTTGGTGGATATATATGGACAAGCACCTCTAAACCAAGGGTTACCGGGTTCGTTTCCGGTCATCGATTTTTTTTCGAGTTTTATTAACTTATTTCATAATTCATATGCTTAAGATGTTCTAAAAGTTACCTCCTTTAATGGTATTTCCTTAGAATATGCTAAGGAAATACCAGAAGCACATTCTTTTGATGTTTTTTTTCAGTACCAGAATAGCATGTGCGCTAAAAAGACCAAATAACTGTTCTTTCAATACGTGTTTTTATACTTTGTATATGCTAAAGATGTTCTAATACTAAACTTCTTTAGCAGTGTTTCCTTAGCATCTGCCAGGCAAATACTTAGAAACTTATTCTTTTGATATACTTTTATGGTACCAGAATAGCATGTGTGGTAACGGACCAAAAAATGTTTTAAAATTGATATATTCTTTGCATGTGGTAAAGATGTACTCAAAAGGACCTGCTCAAATCGTACACTCATCGCATTTGCTATGGAAATCCTTAATAGCATATACTTAAATAATATGTACCAAGCATATGCTAAAAATGTGCTCAAAAGGACATCCTCAAAAGAAGGTTTAACGTATATAGTATGCATGTAACTGTTCTTTCATTGCTATGTGGGTTATAAGAAACACTATTTTAGCCGCTAGTTGTAAAAACTACTAATTCCAAAAAAGGAATGGATTGGTTATATGCGGACAGTTACTAGAAACCGAGAGGTCATGATAAAATATATATTTTTTAAAAGTTTCGGTCCCAAACAAAATCACCTTCAATAATTTTTTTTTCCTGGTACGGCCCTGTCCCATTTTAATTTTTTTTATACCATTTATATTTAACTACTAGACAGTAGACCTGGACAATCAAGATATATTAAATGAACATACTAGAGGAACCTTAAAAAAACCGGACAAATTGTTTTTTTTTTACTATAACTTTACCAATTTCATAAAAAGAAACCATATTGATAAGATAAATAAGCCTTTTGAAAAAAAAAACATTAGCTTTGCCGCCATATTTAAAATTAAATGTCTACCTTTTTAAACTCCTTTTTGTGAAATAATGCCACTTTTTTCTAATTTTTTTGTGTATGTTGAAAAGTAACATTTATACCTATATAAGAAAACAGGATTGAAAAAAGGTGCGAATTTGATTTAATGGGCCATCTTGGATTTAAATATGGCGAATACTTTTTTCAAAAGCTGAATTTGTCTTATCAATACAGCTTTTTTATTGAAATTGTTGTAGCAAAAAACAATTTGTCCGGTATTTTTCGGTTCTCACGGTATGTTCTTATAATATACGTATCTTGGTTGTCCAGGTCTACTATATAGTAGTAAAATATAAATGGTCTTAAAAACAAATAAATTAAATTGGGTAGTTCCGTACCAGAAAAAAAATGTACCGAAGATGATTTTCTTCTGGATCGAAACTTCAAAATAAAAAAAATATATTTTATCATCAAACAAACTTAAAAAGATACTAAAATATGAAGTAAAACATTTTGCTCCGTATTTAACGTTTTGACTCTGATGATGGTATCCACCCTAAGAAAATCAAAATTATTATTAAGTGATTAACCTTCAGTGATTTTTTTTTCCTGGTACGGCCCTGTCCCATTTTAATTTTTTTTTATACCATTTATATTTAACTACTAGACAGTAGACCTAAACAATCAAGATATAATTAGAAATAATGCCACTTTTTTCTAATTTTTTTGTGTATGTTGAAAAGTAACATTTATACCTATATAAGAAAACAGGATTGAAAAAAGGTGCGAATTTGATTTAATGAGCCATCTTGGATTTAAATATGGCGAATATTTTTTTCAAAAGGTGAATTTGTCTTATCAATACAGCGTTTTTATTGAAATTGTTGTAGCAAAAAACAATTTGTACGGTATTTTTCGGTTCTCACTGTATGTTCATATAATATAAGTATCTTGGTTGTCCAGGTCTACTATATAGTAGTAAAATATAAATGGTCTTAAAAACAAATAAATTAAATTGGGTAGTTCCGTACCAGAAAAAAAATGTACCGAAGATGATTTTCTTCTGGATCGAAACTTCAAAATAAAAAAAATATATTTTATCATCAAACAAACTTAAAATATACTAAAATATGAAGTAAAACATTTTGCTCCGTATTTAACGTTTTGACTCTGAACCCACCCTAAGAAAATCAAAATTATTATTAATTATGTGCTAATTAGGTGATAATTTCGTCCTCAATCAAAAAATTTTGTGCTCCTCTGGTTTCTGAGAAAATCGAAAGAGAAAATGAGGTAGCTAGATTAATATTAACTTAGCAACCCCACCAGGAAATATGGCACCAAACTAAAAATTTTTGAATTTAAAAAGCGATTTAGCGAGGGTGACTAAATAACAAAATCAATGAATAGCGAGCTGTCCCTCAAAAAATATATAATTCCGACCCAATGAGCATTTTTGTATATATAAAAGTTACAGCAAATAATATAAAATCTCTATGTGCTCGACGTTTCACGGTGCGTTTTTGCGACCTTAACACTGTTACTATATTGTTCTCTTTTTCTAAAACACGGTTCCCATCTATGCGTTTCTCATTCGTGGGTCCTCCGAATCAAAACACGTATCACGTGGTCTAAGCGAGATTTGCCTATACAAGTTCATGTCGGACCACGTGATGAATTTTTTGAGTCAGGGTGACTGCGCATGGGAAACGCTGGTGGGAATCAGGTGTAAAATGCATTCGATCCCGATATCTGTCATCGGCAACTATCTCAAGAAGATTTGGATCTCTTATCTCTCTCAGATTGATGTAATTAAAACAAGATAATAATGGTATGGTATCTCGTAAAAACGCACCTTTTTATGTCGCAAAAACGCTCCTTTTGATGTCGCAAAAACGCGCCTTTTGATGTCACAAAATTAACCTTAAAAAATCTTGTTTGTTTTGTTATTATAATTGCCAAAATAAATTAAAATTGTTGTTTTTGTTCTAAAAACAGTTGTATTATAATCACTATATAAATAAATTAATAACAACATTATAGAAAAAAACCTTATGGGCAAAAAAGGTTTATAAATGAGTTCATAAGAATATTACAGCCACCAATTTATATAACTATTATGTGTGAGTTCCCAAGTTTTTATAAGTGTCTCTCGAAATATCTTCAATCTTATCTTATATAAATTTGTTGTTGGTTAATTAAGTTTTATAAGTGGGTTGATAGCAACATTTTAAAAACCAATCTTACAGAAAGATTTCAAACACCAGTTTATATAACTTTGTCACTGATGACTTATATTTTTATAAATATGTTGGTGGAAACATTGTTAACACCAATTTATATAACATTTTTTACCGATGACTTTAATTTTTATAAAGATGTCCGTGGAAATATTGTTAACGCCAGTTTTATGTTACTTTAGGGTACCATCAATTTAGAGCCTTTAATAAAACAAATATACAAACTCAATTCTTGTAGGGAACTTCTAAATGCCCTAGGGTATCAATGGAACCCTCTTTATAATTTTTATATAAATATCTGTCACCAGAAGTTTCTGAAAATGCTCATTGGGTAGCACCGTACTGATGAGCACCACAAGTGCGAAATCCGGATCTACGGTTACCATTACCTTTTTTGAGGGACAGCTCGCTATTCATTGATTTTAAAAATTTTTGGTTCTAAAATTATGTGCCATGTACTCCACGAATATATAGGAAAAAAATTTAAAAACCCAGTATTATCTGCAAATTATGTGCTAATTTCGTCTCTCAGATTATGAAAATTTTGTACTTGTCTGGTTTTCGAGAAAATCAATAAAAACGATATTACATTACATTACTGAACTACGATTCGAAAATCATGTGCTTCATGAATATGGACAAGAAAACTCGAAATTTTTTGTTTTCAGTGTAGTTTCTTAGTGGTTTTTTTTTCTCGGAAACCAGATAAGTAAAACGTTTTTCTACGAGCGTGCGGAAAAACGCTTTTCTCGCTCTAATTTCCGTGCGGAAAGTGCCACTTTTCCGCACGCCGTGTTTGAAAAAAAATTTACGCACGCTGTTGAGCAAAAAAAAATTCACGCACGCTGTTGAGCACGCTTATTGTTGAGCACGCTGTTGCTCAGTGATGAATCAGGAAGACTTGAAGTCGACGATAGCATTAAGCAACATGAGCAGTGGTACTTTCAGTGTTACCGTGATTAATAATTACCATAAAAATTAATTTTTTAAGCTTGGTAAACTTTAGTTCTGAATAAAACATAAAATTCGTAGTTTTGACTATTTTTTCACTTTTAGTCTAGGCTAGGTTTAACTAAAATAATGAAAAAATATTTTGATATTCCGCACGCTCGTAGGAAAAATGTTGTACCTAACGCGTGCGGAAAGTTCTCTCTTTTCTTTCGCGCTTACGGCTGGCCCGCACTCCGCTGGTACGTCGTTCGTGCAAACGCCGGTGCGTGCGGAAAAGTATAACTTTCCGCACTTGTAGGGTCGCCAAGTTAATATTAACCTAGCTTCCCCACCTTTTTCTTTTAAAAAAACATAATTTAAAACGAAAAATTCTATTTTTTTCTTATATATTTGCGAAGCACATAATTAGCACATAATTTTGAAACCAAAAATTTTTAGTTTGGCCAATATTTTTTGGTGGGGTTGCTAAGTTAATATTAACCTAACTACCCCATTTTCTTTTTCGATTTTCTCAGAAACTCGAAGAGGACAAAATTTTTAGATTGACAATGAAATTAGCACATAATTATGGTGTGACTAAATTTTGATTTTATTAAGGTGGGGTCGCTAAGTTAATGGAGGTTAGAATACCTCTACATGCGATCGAAATGCCTCGAAATAATGCTTTAAAATGCGTTATAATGCATGCCATCGGCGTGTACACCAAAGTGCATTACCGAGCCACCTCTCGCTAAAATCGTGCTTTTGATGAAGGTGCGATTTTTTTTTTAATTTTTGCACCATAAACATATTTACGTCCAGATATTTAGTATGTACTAGCTGAAGACCCCAGAGCTCCGCCTACAGTTTTACCGCTTTTTCTCGATTTTCTTGCTTTAAATGGTCATAATTTTTGTTCCCGTGAACCGATTATGATGAAATAAAGCCTATGTGCTGCACGTGATGATAGTACAAACAAACAGACAAACGGACAGACAAACAGAAAAAAAATCTAAAAATTGAATTTTTGGTGTCTATATAGTTTGGTTTATCAGATGCATGCCAATCACAATAACCTTCTATAGTTCAGACAACATGTCGCTTAACTCTCCAAAAGAAAATGCTGCCGTTTTTCTATATACACATTATAAAGTTTCCTGGCACGAGGCGATTTGGCGCCAACGGGGTTCTTGCACATTTCTCAAAAACGGCAAATTACTCAATTAAAAATTAGAGACGCATTTTTTCTTCTTGAAAGTCCAAATAATAAATAAAAAAAAATAAAGTTATAGGCTAAGTTTGTAGGCTAAGTAAATTGCAAATAAAGTCTACATTTTTCTGGTGGATTCATAATGCTTACGCAGTAGCTTTTGATATTTTTTTGAAAAAGTTTCTTTAACTTAATGGCGAAAAACCCAAAAAAAAGTAGTTGCAGTATTAAAAAAGTTGCGCAAATTACAGTCCTATTTTCTAAACCATACGAAAATATCCGCAAACGAGTTTTTTTGTGTGGTAACTAATAGGCAATTTTTACGTCCGTCTCTTTCTATACCGTGTGTAATGTGAGTCGAAAAACAAGCCGGTATGTGTTTACTGCGTTTGACTGGTTTTAGTCAATTTGAGTCGACTGAGTGGAGGGCACTCGATCTGTTTCGCCCGCAAAACTGGCTAGCTATTCTTTTACACACTAAATGCATCAAAACATTTGGCTTGTCTTTTGCGTCTCTTTCTGCACGATGTAGAAGAATTATTATTACACGTTTATTTTAGAAAAAAAATAGAATTACAAGAAACATAAAAAAAAGTAAAAACAAAATAAACGTATAGAAAGAAAAATTATCCCTGAAGCAATGAAATTGCTTGTGCGGGATCTTTAATTCTTAATCTAGCTGTTTTACATAATTGGGTAAGATGTCTTTGTTTGGTATGTTGTCAAATTAGGGTTATTTTGTCAAACTTTAGGAAAAAGCATGTCAAAACCGGTTTTTTTTTTGTCAGTATTGTGTTTAAAAAGAAGCATTCAAATACACACAACCGTTATCATTTCAAATATTTAAGATCTATGAGATCGCCAAAAACAGATGTACCTTTTTCAAAAATACACGATTGTAATTTAACTTTGTATTTTTTAATGTGATTGATATCCTTCAGGTACTTTGGTAACCTATTATACAATCTAGGGGCTTAAAAACTTATTGCCCGCTGTCCATGGGTTTTGTTTGCAACAATAGGATATGCACCTTTGTTTCTTGTGTTCACCGTATGTGTAATAGACGGTAATGGAATTTTTTGCTTTTTTTCGAAACAAAACAGCTGACGCATATCCAATATTTGACTTATCCCAAACAGACGGTCAGTAGGATATTGTTTATGTTTACCGAATATAATTTTTAGGAACTATTTCTGAAGGGTAATAAGATTTTTTTAGTGAGAATAGGCCTCTTATTCTACTTGTAATTTTTTTTACATGAACATTCCATTTTAGCTGGTTGTCAATATAAATACCAAGATATTTTATAGAAGTAACTTTGGAGATTTCTTGATTTGCACACTTTAACGGACCTAGTTTTGGTAATTTATTTTTGTATGATGACAATGGTACATATTTAGTTTTATCAATGTTAAGTGTGAGTTTGCTAAAATCAAACCAATCTTTTAGTAAAGCTATGTCACTTTCAATAGCTGCTTTTACGTGTGACCAAGATTTCCCACGATAAAAGATAACAGTATCATCAGCAAAGCTTATAACAATTCCCTTTAGGTTTAGATTTACGTACTAAACCTTGCAGGAATTTTTGTTGTATATTTGATAGGTAGCTCTTTAAAAGATAAAAAATTTTCCTCGACTACCATATTTTTTAATTTGTAAGGGAGTTTTATATGACATACGACTTCGAACGCTTTCGACAAATCTACGAACAAGCATATTGATGGGTCACTATCATCAATGGCCTGGTAGATTTTTTTTGTCAGCAATTGAATAGCATCTTGAGTAGATCTACCTTCTCTAAAACCAAATTGCATATCAGAAAGTATTTTAAAATTATTTAAAAATTTGACTAAACATAGTTTTATAAGGAGCTCTAGAAGTTTTGAAAAAATAGAGAGAAGCCATATAAGGTGGTAATTTTCAACTTTAATTTTTTCCCCGTTTTATAAAGTGTCTTAATGGTTCCCAACTTTAGGCAGTCCGGAAAACAACCATTTTCGAAGCACAAATTGAATATATATGATAAGACTACAGATATTTGTTTCGATATTTGCTTAAGAGTTTCACTTTTTACAGCATACCAACCAGGAGATTTTTTCTCTTTTATTTTCTTTATTTCAATTTCAACTTCATTTTTATTTGAATTTTCAAGAATCATAGAATTTTCTATGTTGGGAATATTGTTTTTAAAATATTTTGGCGTTTTTATTTTGCTTGCGTATTTTTTGCCTATATCGCTGTAGTGGTCACTAAAAATGTTACAAATGTATTTTTTGTTTGTTTGTGTTGTATTGTTTTGGTTTTTTATTTGTTCGATTTTTGTTTTTGTTGTCGATGAATTACATAATTGATTTACACATTTCCAAAGTTTGGTGCTTGAGTGTTCGTTTTCAAGGAATTGTTGGGTATAATTTCGTTGTTGTCCTTTAATTAGCAATCTTATTTTATTTTTACAACGATTATATTTTAGTTTGAGTTCTTGATTGTTAGGATTTATTAGCATTTCAATATATATGCTTTATACCCATCTGATACATCTTGAGCGAATCTGTTCAAATTCGCTCGGCGCAAACATACTTGCACGTCTGTCGCCTCCCATTTCGGACAGTATAGAAAGAGACAGACGGGAGTACTGCCGTAAGTTAGTACTCGTATGCGAAGACTTTTCGAGTGGCATTTTGGTCCATATAGATTTCGAGAATATCTGAGAAGCCCATATGTGGATGGCGAGCCCTTTAGTTTCTCTTGAAAATTTTAAAAGATCCACTGGACTTATCTTTGTTGTTTATACAACTTAGTTGATTTTTGTTTTTACGAATAAGATTATATGTAGGTCTAGGGGAGACGTTATTACTCCTTTTCCTGCCCAGACCTTTTTGGCTTTCTAGAATCTTAAAAAATGAAGACATGCAAAGAGGGAATGTAATAATTTTGTAGTTATACCTTGATGGTCATCTCCCACAGCTGACAGAAAATGTGTAGGACAGCCCAGTTTTCCAAGAGCATCGCATATATTTCTGGCCACTCCACCCGCAGAATATGCTATTTTTCCAAAGTGTATTCTACCGTCCATCTGAAACAATAGAAACAAAAATTTACGGTTAAAACTCACTGTATTTAAAAAAAAAAGTTTAGATCACGTAAAACAAATACGTTGATAATTCAGGTTTTATAAAGTAATGTATAATTAATAGTATGTAATGTAATGTAATAATATAAATATACAAACATTGTTGGCACAATATACTCGCCTATTAACATTCATTTATTATAGCTACATAATTTTTACGTATATGTAAAAGAATAACATTTTTCCTAAAACTACCTATTATAAGAAATATAAAGACTGCGCCAGGCTCTCTTGTTTTTTGCTATTTAAGGGGAATTCAGATGTGTATTCACCATCCGAAGTTGTGTGTAAGTCATTGGCGTTGCCTTGGTCAAATTTTGTCAAATTAAAGTTTTAATATACCATAGTTTAAGTTATTAAAATTTATCAAAAAAATAAAAAACTACTTGGAACCAGCACACAAAAGTCAATAATTCTGTCTGCTTGTCTGTTCATACGGCGTTATGCGTTTACCTCCGCGTCATAGAGATGCTACTGTATTTTCTTTCTCTCCGTTTTAAAACGTTTTTCCCTAAAACAGATACACTGTGATTTTGTGATATTGAACGTTTGGGAAACGCAGCTATAAGGTGGTCTGCTATATTTCTTTGTAAATAAAAAAAATTTAAAAAAATCTTGCAATATAATAACGAGAATTTTTTGCATTAAATCCCTATGTTGGAGAGGTAAACGCATAGCGCCGTGTAAAACCCCTGCTTGTATGATTGTTATTAACGGTAAAATGAACGACACTCCGACAATTTTTGCACACAATTAACAAATTATGCCGACATCCGTAGCGCAGTGAGTAGCGCATCTGCATACCGCACGGAAGGTCTAGGGTCAAATCCTGGCTACGTGCATGGATATTTTGTCTTTGCCCTCCATTTTGCAAGAAACTTGGCCAGACTGGGCATTGATCCTTATATACAGGCTCTAAATTTAGTTTTGTATTTTTACAGACTAAATATATATCAAAGTCTATACAAATATGATCTAACCAAGTCTAAGTACCTACAAAGGTAGCTATTTTTTAATGTTTTTCGTATAATCTTAAAATTAATTCAAGCCCCCCTCAAAATATTTTTCTGGGTGCGCCACTGTTAATGGTTAAGTGGACTCTGAAAAACGATGGAGAACAGAAAAAAATTGGCAGAAAACTAAACTGAAATAATAGGGGAGAGTCAGGTATTAGCTCTGTCTTCGGGGTGCTTCCTGAAAATTGCTGCAAAAAATTTCCAACTTTCTCTCGAATTTTGTAAAGTTTTTTCGGCAATTATGCCGTTAAAACCTAAAAAGACGGCGTGATACCTGTCTTCAACGTTGGGGTTCAGATCCCTATCCCCCTCAGTTTTTGAAATATTTAAGCAAATGTATTCTTTGCATATCATTACAGTACATGGTTTTCTACTTAGAGTGTATGAATTATTATCAGTATTAGAATTGGAAGGTAATTTAGTACATCGAACTTGAGTTTTTCAAAATAAAGATGGGCTGTATTCGATTTTAAATATCCCACTAAGAAAGGCGGCTAGGACATCTTTAATTCTGATGGCAACTCCGCAAGTGTATAGACAGTAGGGACATAAAGTCGACATAGCCTGACTTGGCACTATTTCTGACAGTTCCGCACGAAGGTTGAAAGGTTTCTGACACATTGTGCCATTCTCAAAGTTGACAAATTAGAGTTATTGCCGTCCTTTATTAAAGGCAGGCACAAACATTATGAAAGTCGGCATTATTTTGATATCAAAGATTACATATTTAGACAACAACAATGTCAGAAATCTTAAACTTCGTGCGGAATTGTCAAAAATAGTGCCGCCTTTATTAAAGTAAGGCTATGCCGACTTTATGTACCGATAAGTCCCTAGTGTCAAAATAGTGCATGACTCTAACAAATCGCTAATAAGTACCTAATGCATTTAATTCTTTTGGACTATTTTTTATACCGTACGTGAATAAGGTGCTAATTTAAGCGACTTTTCGACTTCTGACATAAACATCAAAGCAAATAAGTTTTTGAAATCGATCCGGTTAAGTAGGGAAGGGGCATGTATAAGTTCGTGGGATTTTGAACGGAGGAGTTTTGTGACTATGTGGGATTGATAGCTCTTTAGTCACAGAATCAAGTGTTACCGGGTGTTTTGTTCGCATCGCAGATTTTTGCCAATTTCTCTAGAAAAAATCTTAACAATTCGACGTTTTGCCAGACTAACTTAAAATGTACCTTAAACTAATAGGCATATATGCCAAATTCGATCCTTGGAGTTTGATGTAGTTTGAAGCTTCAGGACCGTGACAAATAACCCAGTAAAATTCACATATTGCAAAAATAACATACTAAAGGGCGCTATTTTTCATTTATTAAAGGGAAGAAGACCAAATTTGGTAAGAAAGATAAGATGGTCAAGTTCAATAATATTGTTAAAGAAAATTTGGTTCAGCTACGACGCGTTTCAATATGGCGGCTAATTTATCAAAATGGCAACCTATAACCACATTTAATTTCATCCAATTTCGTAAAAAGGCAAAAACAACAAGGTGGCCATTAATTCTTGTTGACTTATCGCCGCTTACTATGAAAAAAAGTTTAGTTGATGCATTACTTTGATTGACCTTGAAAATATCATGTACAAGTGAAAAACCAGATTTTTGTTATAATTTTTTCAATTTACCACTACGCAGAAACTTTAAGTGTCACAAATGAAATTAACATCTTAGCCATAACCAAAAACTTTATTTTGAACCTCCCTACCATCGTCCAAGATGTTTATGCTATACCCCGGTAAAAATGGCCTATATGCCTGTTGTTTTTATTAAGTTTAGGAACTTTCTACACGGATGCGAACAAAACACCCGGTGGCACATGAATGTGTGACTAAATAGCTGTAACCTCATCCTTGATTTTTATTATGAATGTTAATAAACAAGTATAATAACGCCCTACTGGCATAATTAGAATATTTGACCGCCATTTTGGAAATAGCATCTAAAACACCTGGTCCAGTATATGGTAATGTATGTTGACATTTTTGTTTTTTTACGAAATTGGATAAAATAAAATGTGATTGTAGGTCGCCATTTTGATATATCAGCCGCCATATTGAAACGCATCATAGCTGAATCAATTTTTTTTTAAAAATGTTACTGAACTCGGCCTTCTCTTTCCTAAAAAATTTGGTCCTCTTCGCTTTAATAGTTGATTGATAGCGCCCTTTAGTATATTATTTTTGCGATATGATAATTTTACTGCGATAGTTTTCAAGGTCATAAAGCTTCAAGCTTCAGTTTGAGGTACATTTGAAGTTATTGTATGAAATCTTGCGATTCATTTTTGTAATGTAGGTCCAAGGTCCGATGAAAATACAATATTATGAAGAAATTTGGGGGTAGGGGGTGGTTGAAGAATGGAAAGGGGGTAAATTAATACAATGTCACAACTTACTTCGACTCTTCCCTGCCGTAAGTCTGGCAACGTAGCAGTTGAATTCGTGACTATCGGTTCAAATCATTCTCGGCCAGATTGTTGAATTTTGTGGTTCGGATTTCTTATGTTTCTATCAAATAATTTTCGTTAAAAATATTTTCTAACATTTTGTGTTTCTGTAAAAATATGTTTTGTTTGAAGTTAATTCTACGCATATATTTTCTAGCGATTTAATTTTCCCGTCATTTCATTTTCGAGACAATTTTTTTCGGACCAATTATTTTCATTTCTTTTAAATTCTGACAAAATATGTGGCTGTCAAATTTGGTTTCGGGTTTTTTATAGGGACCCGTTTGCTATAAATTCTATAAATTTTGGTGGTGAATTATGATGATGATAAATTAAAAGTGGTCAATCACAGTCAGACCCTTATTCTTGAGCAGGATACGACATAGATTTGTGATGAAGAACCTTACGGTGATGTGGTTGTAGGTCGTCATTTTGATATATCAGCCGCCATATTGCAATGCATCATAGCTGAATCAAATTTTTTTTAACCATGTTACTGAACTCGACCTTCTCTTTCCTAATAAATTTGGTCCTCTTCGCTTTAACAGTTGATTGATAGGGCCCTTTAGTATGTTATTTTTGAAATATGTTAATTTTACTGGGGTATTTTTCAAGGATAAAGCTTCAAGCTTTAGCTTAAGGTACATTTGAAGTTAGTGTATGAAATCTTGCGATTCATTTTTGTAATGTAGGTCCAAGGTCCGATGAAAATACAATATTACGAAGAAATTTGGGGGGGGTGGTTGAAGAATGAAAAGGGGGTAAATGAATACAATGTCACAACTTACTTCGAATCTTCCCTGCCGTAAGCCTGGCAACGTAGCAGTTGAATTCGTGACTATCGGTTCAAATCATTTTCGGCCAGATTTGAGTTCTTGAATTTTGTGGTTCGGATTTATTATGTTTCTATCAAATTATTTTCGTTAAAAATATTTTCTAACATTTTGTGTTTCTGTAAAAATATATTTCATTTAAAGTTAATTCTATGCATATATTTTCTAGCGATTTAATTTTCCTGTCATTTCATTTTCGAGACAATTTTCTTCGGACCAATTATTTTCATTTCTTTTAAATTCTGACAAAATATGTGTCTGTCAAATTTGGTTTCGGATTTTTTATAGGGACCCGTTTGCTATAAATTTTATAAATTTTGGTGGTGAATTATGATGATGATGAATTAAAAGTGGTCAATCACAGTCAGACCCTTATTGTTGAGCAGGGAACGACATAGATTTGTGATGAAGGACCTTACGGTGAACATAGTTTGTATTATAAAGTGATGATCTTTCATCAGTGCTCGAGAAAAATCATTACTTACCCAGCATTTTAGAAATCTAAGATTTATACACACATCTTTAAAAATAATTTGCGGCTCAAATAAGTTATACATAAATGATTTATTTAGAAGAAGTTAAACTTCTGAGGTACCATTTTATCCCTGGGTTTTTATTAACTAAACTAGACTACATATAGGAAAAATTTTTTTTAGAAACCGCTTTTCTCATGTTACTGCCATGTTGTTCGCAATGTAGAACAAGCAGATCGATCGCTCATTAATCCAAAATAATCAAGCAATGACGACTATAATTGAAATTTCTCTGCTTTGGCATAATAGCCCAGGACCCTTGACCCATGATTCGAGATTCAAAAATTTTATGAAGAATGCAAATTCTTCTGTATTCTTTTTAATTGTAAAGATAACTGCCAATTTTTGTTTAATCATTTTGGCTAGAATTTTGTAAGAAATGTGATACATTCATTTCCACTGGCCGCTATGACAAGTGATTCCGATCTGTTTATCATAACCTCCCTTTTGTCTGTTGTGTTTTTGAATTATTTTTGTAAATCTTTATAATACTGAATACCCTATAATTTCGGCCAAAAACAAATCAAAGGCAGCGTGCAAAAACTAAAAATGCTGCCTTAAAACTAAGTAGTTTTAAAATTAAAACGTACACGATCACCATTTTTGGCTCAAATTTTAAAAATCCCAAAACACAATACCATCGGAGGTACAGGTGGCCCCGCCTATACCTGTTTTGCTGCAGCAGCCAAACGGGTATGGACCTACGTGCCGTGGAATAAATTTTTATTAAAAAAAAACTTTTACAGTGGGATTTACTAAGATCTAAAATGGTACCCCCACAGGTCTAAATATTTACTAAAGGCGCAATTACACAGACGAACATGCTCAAACAAAAGCTCGTGCAAAAGATCTAAAATTTTTTGCGTGAACATTTTTGTGAGCTTTTCTTTGAACATTTTGTTCGGGTAAATTTTTGATCAAATTATTGCTATTTGTTTTGGAAACATATTTTTAAAGATGAGAATAAATAAAAGTTCACATCAGTGATCACTGAAGTCAATTCTTTAAAAAAAATAGAACACCAACTTTTATTTTAAATTTTTGTGAAAAAAAGTTTTGTCACATGGATTAGGGTTACTTATAATATTTCTTTCTTAGGGTTTTTCCCGGATTTTTTTGCCCGGGGGTTTTTTTGGGATTTTCTTCCGAGTTTTTTTTATTTCCAAGGGTTTTTTCTTAAATTCAAAAAACAACCCAGGAAAATTTTTCTTTTCTAAAAAAATTTTGAGTTTTCCAAATATCGGCAAAAAAACTCAAAAATTGCACTTTTAAGCGGTAATCCGCGCCTCAAGACTATGAGGAGTGGTGGGGAGAGGATTTTTTTTTAAACATATTTTTGTAACTTTACTTTACCCTTGAGCTTTGATTATTTTTTTTTTTAATTCCTCTCCAGATTTACCTAGTTAGTTTAAGGCCCCAACGGTTGCTTAAAAAAGCAAAAGGTTCATGAAAATGCTGAAGATAGATATTTACTGTCAATTTAATGTAATAATCAAGGTCGATTACTGACACTGAACACACAATATGCAAAGGAGCAACATTCCGATTCAGAAGTCTAGTCTATTACTGCTAAATTATATTTTTTTAGACAAGGGTCGGGATCGTAGGGTTGAAAAAGTGGGTAATAAACGGGTATTATTTAGACCGAACGTGCTTTTGTTCATATATTTGAGAGTTAATAAAATGTATAAAGGTTTTTTAATTTGACTTAATTATTATTGTATTGTGTTTTAAACTAAGAAGTAAAATAAAGAGATATTCTTTTAAACGTAAATTTTTATCAATACATTTTACAGGCAACAGCAATAAACAAGTGCCAATTTTTATTTTTTATTCTCGTTTTTTTTACAACCCCAAAAAAGTTACAAGTATACTGGCATATCCCCTATAAAAATCAGGTCAATCGAAGTTGCTTATGAGGTAAAATGTGAATTTCGACATCAAATCGTTGCTCCGCCGGAAGGCACTTAATTAAAAATACCTTGTTTTCAAACTTAGTCTTTCTATTTTCAGTTAAGTTCAATGAATTCCCATAAAACTATAAAATTTAAATTTGTAAGAAATTTTTATACCAACATTTCTTCAAAGAAATTTTGCTTAACATTCTCTCCAAAATTTCCGTGAGTCTTTTTGTACGAGATTTTGCTCGAACTTTTTTTTGAACATTTTGCTCAAGAGGCTCGTGTAAATGTTTGTCGGCATTTCAATATCAAAGGAAAGTTTGTCTCTGTAAATGCGCCTTAAGGGGTACTAAATTTTAAAACCAGTTTACAAAATACACTTACCCATACAGAAAAGACACAAAGTTATTCATTATTTTGTATTGCCATTGCAAAATACCACTGAAAAACTGCTTTATTCTCAAAATATACCATATTTTAGAAGAAAATGCCCTAAAACTAATTTTTCTGACAAGTTCCAAAATGGCAAATGGTGAATACGCCAAAAATTTGGCACATAATAGCTTCAGTATCTGTGTTTGAGGTTATAAAGTTGGTGATTTTTTTAGACCACCTCTAGGGGGTGGTTTAAATTTATACCCCCAGAAAGGATTGTTTTGTAGCAATTGGTAATATGTTCGTTTATAATTTCCTTAAGTAACCGTTTTTACAAGGATTAATTTACCTTATTTAATATCCCAAGTTGATCATTAACCAATAAAACACCTCCAATTTTGTCCAGAAAAACGTCATATTTTGAACCCGTTTTCAGCACAAAAAATATACTCACGAGAGCACTATGAGGCAAAACAAACATAAGTGAGGGTCACTGATTATGCACGAGAAATATACCAAACAAAAAAACTCAAAACAACTATATTAATTTATTTACAAACTGAAAGTAAAACATTAAGGCTATCTAAAAGCTCCGTCAAAAAAACTTTCCTTACTCAAAGCCCACTCATTTTAAAGTTATAGCTTCCATCAGTAGAGGTTGGTACAAGTCAAGGTGCAAGCAGAGGTAAAAGATCCGAACTCGCGGTTTGTGATTGAACGCAGCGCTGATATTTTTAAACTGACATTTCGACAGTGACAGAAATGTAAAAAAAACTTGCATTTAAGTTTTTGAATACATTTCATAAATAAAAACACCATTTAAATAAATAAAAAATTAATCTACTCCTTATTTTATTATTACCCATTTAAATCGTTGCGTGACATCAACTATTAATTGGTGTTGTTCTACAGAGTGTTTACTATTTAAACCCCGCGTGGGTTTAAATTTTTTCATTTTCTTTTCTTCTAAATTGAAACTTTCTTTTTAAATCCAACAAAAGATTGTGTTAAGATGATTATTCAATACACAAATTTATTAAAATTCTTTTTGTAAATCAAACTATGTCCAAAACTCAAGGAAACTATATCCAAAACTCAAGGAGGTTTGGTTTAAAATGATTAAAACCAAAAATGTCACTTAAACGTAGGACCGTTCTAAAATAGACTAAACCCTTTTAGTAAATCTCATCGTTAAAGAACAAGATTTTATTAAATGCTCTCAAAAGTTGGAAATAATTTTTTATCTTTCTTATACCATAATAAAAGCGATGGGCGCAAATTAAAAATTTTAACTTCAGGTATCGTATATCGGTCACATCGAAGATTCACCCAAGAAACAGTTGTATTACTCGACATTTTCAAAGCACGGCAATCTTACCCGTTCTCCGTTTCTTTAGAAAAAAGCATTATGTTTATCATCCGAATAGAAGAAGAATTTAGTTCTTCTTTTGTAGTTATCTCTTTGTCACTGTAAAGTTAAAGTTTTTAGTTTGCGCCCATCGCTTTTATTATGATATAAGAAAGATAAAAAATTATTTTCTACTTTCGAGAGCATTTAATAAAAGCTCGTTCTTTAAAAGTTTTTTTCAAGTAAAATTGATTTTTTAATTTTTAGACTTGTACCCTAAATCGTTCATTTTGAATCCGTTATATTGAAATTTACAAATCTGATGAAAAATTTGTATCCCCTTCCCGAAAAACCTCTGTATGCCAATTTTGATTTAAATGGAACAAACTAAATCTTTTCCCTCCTCTACTTCCCTCGTTAGAGGAAAGTGTGTACCTAATAATATCATATTATTGTATTGTCGCCGGAACTATAAACGTATACCAAATTTGAACACACACCCTTAATTTTTATATTTGTACCCGTAATCGACCATTTTGAATCCGCCATATTGAAATTTTTTAATCTGATCAAAAATGCATAATCCCCCCCTTAAAACCCCTGTATGCCAATTTGGATTGAAATCGAACTAACTAAATCATTTTTCCCCTCCACTTCCCTCGTTAGAGGAGAATACCATATTATTGTATTTTCGATAGAACTATAAACGCATACCAAATTTGAACACAATCGGATGTGGATAAGTCAGTTAAAATTGGTTAGCAAAACATAATCGAAAATCGTCCATCTTGAAGCCGCCATATGGAATTTTTAAAATCTGTTCGTATTCCTTATCCCCAAAAGCCCCCATATACCAATTTTGGTTGAAATCGGACAAGCTTAGGTGTTTTTCCCCCTCCACTCCCCTCGTAGAGGGGAGGGGTGCTTAATAATGACATATTGTTGTATTGTCACCGGAACTATAAATGCATGCCAAACTTGAAGTCAATCGTATGAGTAAAGTTAGTTAAAATTGGTAAGCAAAAGATAACCAATAATCGTCCATCTTGAATCCGCCATATTGAGTTTTGAAAATCTGATTAAAAATTCGTTATCTCCATCCCCAAGAGCCCCAACACACTAGATTTCAACGAAATCGTGCATACTCCAACTATATTCACACTATATTCTTGTGTTGCCACTGCAACAACATGCAAAATGCAAAAAAGCCGATCGGATGTCGGGAAATTGATCAAAATTAAGTTGCAAGATCCCACCCGAACGCATATAGCTAAATACAATGCAAGTTAAATAAAAGCTTGTAAAAAGTGAGTAAAAACAGTCAACATGCACAAATCACAACATTTGGAGAGCAAATATCAAGAACGATAATTTGTGGTTGTACAGCCCCAAGCCAACTCCTTAAAACAGCTATTCTGGATAAAAAGAAACACTGCAAATAAAGTACCGCACTATATATATTAAATAAATAAAAAACGACATAAACAGCTGGTGTGTAAACCAAAAAAAAAACAATACTGTAATGGGATTATTTAAAAACAGTGATAGTAAACAGAAAACGCTATGAAGAGTGCAGGGAAGAAATGGGGAAGGTTATTTTTGGATGATTTTGAGATTTCGAATCCCTATTATTAAACAGAATGGTCGCGATTCTTCAAAAACCGTCAGAAAATCTTGCCCTTACAAAAAATATGACGATTTTTAAACACAAGTTTACACTAGCTGCTTTTTTGTCAAGCCTTAAAATATTAAATTTACAAAATGTTATTAAAAATATTATGCAGTTTCTCTTACAACGTTAGGATAAATATTAAAGACGCTGCGTTTTTATTTTAAGTGAGGCAATAAGTAAAATTCTCATTTACCAGAATTGTGACGGGTGAGATTTTCTGTCGTTTCTGAAGAATTGCGACCAATATGAGAGATGATTGCTCGAGTAAACACAAACAGTGAAAAAGTCAGCAAATCAGGCAAATTTTCATTGCGTCTCGACTTGGAAAGCTTGACCTTTTCCATTTCTTCGCTGTACGCACGGATATTCCCCTTTTCGTCACTGTACGGTATACGCATTTTCACCATAAACTCGTTTTGCCCAAAAATAGACCTTCCCCCTTTCTTCTCTGCACTCTTCATAATAATATGGTCTTTAGTCAATGAAAATAACGAGAGGTAAAAAAACAAAAATCCAGTAAATAAAATAAGAGAACCTAAGGAGACTGCAAATACGTTTGGGAGTTTCTACGAAAATAATGTAAAAGAAAAACTGGGTGAAAAGTTTAGTGACCAGAAGTCTCAACATGGCACTTGAGCTTCTTTCCCCTGTGAAGTTAAATCCAAGTTATCAGTTATCACAGTGTCAGAGTTGGATGTTATAAAAAAGTGATCGATAAATTTAAAAAAAAAGAGAGTCGGTGAGGATATTAGATCAATACCGGTGAACAAACAATGTAAAAATTTACTGGCCGAGCAAATTAGTGACCTAGTCAATGCGTGTTTCAGGGGTGAAAAATATCTTATCGATCTTAAAAGAAGTATGGTTATTCCTATTTATACAACAATATGATTTTAGCTCAATAGATAATTATAGTCGTATGACATTATACTTAATATATCAAATAATGTGCTTTTTCCTCAAAAACAGTATATTGACTAATTCGGTGGCCTCGTTTGTGGAAACATTTTATCAAAAAATAGACTAAGGAAACTACGTCGCCGGACCCTTTTTCTTTTTTTAATCTTTTTAATAGAAAAGCCTAAAAATTTTACGGTTTTAAAGTCACAGATCATAGAAAATTTATTGTGAGATTAGATAAAAGGTTTTCTGGGTATTGTCAAAAGTGGGAATTTTTGAATGGTAAAAGTATTTAAATATTTTTAACAATTTTAATCTAATAAAACCGTGAAATTTTTCAAGAAAAACATTTCAAATAAAACACATAAATCACTTATCTACTGCCTACAAATAATACTAAAATTATTAAAGTTCTATTCTTTTTTAAAAACTGGTAAATCTCCAGGTCATGATAGCTTTAAAAAGTGAAATGTTTAAAAAATACTCATTATCCTCAGGTACGCCTCTAACTTCTCTCGTAAACAAATCATTTGAATTAAGTAATTTTCCAAAAACATTAAAAAAGCAATATATACATAAAAGCGAATACATTAAATAAAATCTTTGAAAAAGTCACTAAATAACGGCTAATAGACCATCTAAAAAATACGATATCTTATCACCAAACCAAAGAAAGAAGGCATGTCAACGGAGGATGCTTTGATCAAACTACTAACAACGCTGTAGTCTACGTTGGATAAAGGAGAGAAAATACTAAGATGACTTAAATAATATAGGAATACGTGGTCCGCCACTTAATCTTTTTAAGAGTCTGTTACAATCGATGAAAATTGCAGTTCTAAAATGAAGGTAGATATTGTCGTCCTACAGGGAACGATTCTAGGTCGCATATTATTTAATATACAGACCGCTTCAAGCTACTGCGAACATAGGGCGGAAGAAGTCTAATTTGCCAGTGTACGTACATGCAGAGACACCGCACGCCTATCAGTGAAGCAACCAATACTCAGGCTTGCGATCACCACTTGCATGACTTTCCTTTCGTATTTAGTACGCCTCTAACCACGGTGCTGTATGGAGCGTAGTCAATGAAACCGGAATTTGGTCAATAAATACGCAAATTTTTATAACGTAATTTTCTTATTTTTTGTCACTGATAAATAAGAGCGTTTTATTGTCAACTGCTCAGATTTATCAGTGACGACGTGTTACAATGAAAATAATAAGGAGAAACAAAATAAAAGCAAGTTCTCAAAATAAAATAATACATTCTAAAAACCAAAAAGATTCTCCCAGTCAAAAAAAAATTAACGCAAATGTTCGAAAAGTCTTCCTTGCTCAGCTAGACAATATCCGAGCCTACTATAAAAACCCCTTCTAACGTTTCCAAGCATGTTAGGGGTGATAATTTGAAAAGCTTCTTCAAAAACAGATAGAAGTCATTAGGAGCAAGATCGGGAGATCGAGCTGGCCATAAAATAGTTCCCCGTGTACTTATAACCCGATTAGGAAATACATTATCAAGACATTCCCTAACAAGGCCAACATTGTGAGCGGAACAACCATCTTGTTGAAACCATGTTTCACCAAATCTTACACCTAACAACTGCCTAGCAGTTGGAATAATGTGCTGCTGCAGTAGATCCAAGTATCTAGGACCATTCAAATTGCAATTGCCGTTAATAAAAAATGGGCCAATTACGTGTTCCCCTATAATACCCCCCCCCCAAACATTTAGTTTTTGGGGATACTGTGTTCTTACGTCAAAATACAAATGCAAATTTTCCCTCGACCAATATCGAACGTGTGTTGGGTTATGACGATTTGACCATTTGACCATCTGCACTTTTTCGGCAACTTCGTAGACATCCATTTTTGGTTTTAAAAATGTATTATTTCAATTAAGAACTTACCCATCTGTTTCTCGAGCAAGGCAGATATAAAACAAAATAATAAAAACAAAATGAATTTCCAAAAGATAACACTGCAGCTTGCTTCGAATCCACCTCGGTCGTACGGCACGGAGAGTAAATTGGACTTGATTCCCCCTATGTTCGCAGTAGCTTAAAGCGGTCTGTATAATATAAGGTTAATTAGCAAAAATGAGACGTTTTCAATTGCTTATAACTGTAAAACCAATACACCAATTAAAAAAAATACATAACTAAAGAGGATATATAAGGTGGGCCAAAAAAACCGTGCGATTTTAGCCTCGGAAAAAAGCTAAAGCTTCAGACTATATGAAACTTCTGTCAAATTTGACATTTCGTTAAAATTCAAGACGGCTCATGATTTTTAAATTTCCCCATTCTTAACACCCTCCGCCAAAATCTTTTGTGCTCCACTATACTCGATCTTAGACATTTGCTATAAAGACATGTCTTTGTCGTGCAAAGGATCTTTCTTCTTGATGTATTTGTCATATTTTGTTTTGCTCAAATTAAGTCAAATGAAGTATTTACTCTATTTCATAGAGCCTAAACCGATTTTAATGAACTTAGCATTTTTACAACACAAAATATTTTTTATACAATTTTAACAACACAAAACATTTTTTACACAGGGTGTTTAGAACAAAATATACAGGGTGGTTTTTTATTGGACAAGGCTCAATATAGATTACGGTGATAGGCGGGAGTGTAATATTGTAATAATTTTTTTTAATTAAAACTTAAGAGGTTTTCTTTGTGATATTAAACTTGGACTTTTAAGTATTTTGTTTAATTCAAATGTTTAGAAGAAAATTCCTGTTCTTTGGGCACTTATAATTTATTTTTAAGATGCTCAAACAAAAAGTCTGAAATTTAAAGACTGTCTTAAAGGCTGTCTAGCATAAGAAGTGTTTTTCTTTTACGAAAAAAATAATTTATTTTTCTAAAATGACTTATTGACCTAGTTAAACTAATAAAATATATTTTTTTTATTAAAACTTACGTTTTTACCAAAACAATTATTAAAAAATAAGCGTAGAATATAGTTTTTTCAAATTTAATTTTTATTCGAAGTTAGTTATTAAGATTCCTTAGTTCATTTAAAACCACAGACCTAACACCATTAGACCCTGAATGCTATGCTAATGCCCTGGCTCCTACAATATCTCGCAAAATGTATCGCCGGAATTAGGCGTTCTCTTTTTCTTTATGTAAATTCAAAAAAATATTTTTAGTCATCCTAACTCGCACTTTATACAATATCTTTTCCTCAAAGAGCAAAATAAAAAAAGATACAATGTGTCTGAGCCAGTATGCGATGTGAAAATGATTACATATATGTAGTATATAAGCTCGTATTCCCTAAATGATGAAAGCATAGTAGGATGAATCCTTGTTGCCAACTTGAGGTTACTTTCTTTTTGGTTCTGAAATTTCATGAAAATCTTGGTGCTTTTTTACCACTATAAGCAGCTACATTCAAAAATATCACGAAAACAATGTTTATTTATTTAAAAAGTATAATTACAAAACAAAAGATAAAAAATAAAGTCATAAAAAAAAGCCCATATTTTTTCCAATACTCCCAACGATCCCTAAACAAGAACTGGCAAGTCGCAATACCTTGCCGTCTTCTACGCACTACTGGTGATTTGCATTCATTATATATGTTTTGCAGCGTTGCATACTGACCGTGTCCAAATATTTCTGATTTCGAAACATTTTGTGTGGTTTTTGTGTTTTTTATAAACTTGTGAAGTTAAAAACTATAGGATGGTGCGGGAGTGCATCGTGTATAAACAATTGGAACATCCAAATCAAGGGATCAAAGGTAAATGTCAAAATCAGCTGTAGTTTTGCTGTGATAATTAGTCAGTGTCGTCCTTTACCTATTTTCAATTATTGGTATTACTGTTTTTGGTAATTATCCAGTATACATTTTTCTACCATTTTTTATTTTTTATGAAAAATTCTTTATAGAGGCACCTACTAGGGTCCCTAGGACCCCAAATCCGCCGTCGCCAATTTTTTTTTAAGAGTAAAAGGGTGCCGGGGGGGGGGTTGCAATGTATTTTTTTGATTGTTTGGGATTAGGTTGAGTTGGGCTGTGTTGGATTGGGTTATTTTAGTGAAAGAAAAATTTAAAAAAAAATTAAAAAAAAACAACCGTCGCTGGCGGATTTGGGGTCCTAGAGACCCTCTAGTAGGTGCCCCCATAAAGAATTTTTCATAAAAAATCAAAAATGGCAGAAAACCCTATACTGCATAATTACGCTGTTTTTTTAATATGCTTTGTTGTTAGGACCAGCACCCTGTTTACCCTCTGTGCAGGTGTGCTCAAGGCTATAATTTCTTAACAAAGGCAAAAATAATATATGAAAATATTATTATGTTTTATTGTCTGTAAATTTAGAAAAGCAGGTACCTGACCACAGACCTAAGGGTTTCGAGTTCTGTGTACCTCACCTCTGTAAAATAACAATGGGTAAAACGAAATTGTTAAGTATAGTAAAATATTTTAATTCTCAAAGCTTTAATTGAATATTAGTTTTATTATATTTTTTCTTTTATCTTAACATATTTTATATGACATATTTTAAACTTATAATTATGCAAGTGATATAGTAGATTTCATCAGGGGTTTAATTTAAACATCAGGTTTTGCCTTTTTCCTTCAGTTGATAGAAAATATTATAAAACAGCTGTTGCCCTCAATAATTATTAAAATTATCACCTACTTTAGTCGCTTTAACTCACTATTAGCACTTAAAAAAATATTTAACAACATAAGACACTTAAATTGGTGGCGGGTTTCTGAAAGGGTGACAAGAAAGGGGGTGAGTTTTTATAACTTCATCCAAAAGACGATTTTTGTAAGTGTCAATAAATTACAAAAGCATGGTTACCGATGCAAAAAAAAAACCTTTTTTTTTAAATCCCTCGCTGCGCTCGTTAATTAAAATCAACGCTCGTAAAAAAAAGCTCTTTTAACCGCTAGTTCTCAAAACTACAAATTATTGCTTTTGTGCAATTAACCTATTTGTTTTTACATATTTATTAATTTTTCGCCGCTACTGGTAGAGTATATAAAACAAATGGATGTATCTAAGACATACGTCTACAAACATACACATGTTTTACCGCAGTGTTGCTGAGCAACGTTCTGAAAATCATTCTGTCCTTTTTTGGCACACAGGCTAGCTTGGGGGCAAAACAAATAAGAATTTATGAATGGCATTCAGGGTCTATGGTTTTTAGGTCTGTGTTTAAAACCATGTAAATGGCATGTCTGAATTTACCCCACCCTAGCAGGTAACTTCAGACATCCTTAAAAAATAAAAAAAAATACTTACGATAAAAAGTTGAAACAACTTAGAGTGATACCATGTATAAGACCCTATGAAGTTCCTTGAGCGAAAATTTCAAGTTAATTGGTTAAAGGGTTTAAAAGTTATGACAATAAAACTGAAAAAATTGTCCGAAGCCGCTTCGTTCTACGGTACAAATCGTACCATAATCAAAAATTAAATATCTTGGGATAATTACTGACTCAAACTTAAAGTGGGAGAAGCACGTACAGTATGTCACAAACAAACTTTTTTTTTTATTTTTATTAATTAAGGACACTCTTATTAACATAAAACATTTATATCAAACAAGGCTTAAACAGCAAACAGGCTATTTACTCAAGGTAAAAATGACATTAGCTCGGCGCTGTTTCCTTTAAATAAGACCCAAAATTCACGATGAACTGCCCAATGACTTAAAAACAATAAATAGCATTAAATTATTAAAGAAAAAGTCAAAACAATGGATTCTAGATAACTCTAGACAAAATATAAACTAAATTATTGACTTAAAAAATCAATTAATATGAAACTAAAAACCAAATTAACTAAAGAAAAATCTATAACCTACCCCCAATTATGACAATCTGCTCCGAGTTTGATAATTTACTCCGATTTTGACAAACTACCCCAATGCTAAAAATCTATTCCCGACTTTTGAAACCTACCCTAATAAGACATAATTTTTTTTTAAATTTATAAAAAAAAAAATATAAAAAATTTGATTAGTCATATCACATAAATTTTTATGTTTTTAAAATGGCTAAATAGGTACCTATCGAGTTCATTTCTGAAAATGTTAGATTAGTACATTTATACGTCGTAAGCATATGCCAAAAGTACATATAATTTTTCTTTTTTTTTCTTTTAGTAACAGGAATCTCAAACTTTACTTTTCATAAATACTTTTCCACCAGCAAGGTTGCACCCTTCGTGGGTACACTGAAAAAATATCGTCCATAGTATTAATAACGGGCGTTTATTAATTTTTTATAGATAATTCTACATCAATAACACGTAACTGTTACAAAACTCGGAGAAAAGTTGTAAAAATTGTCATATATAGTAATGGTATTAATAAACGAAAGTTATGAAATCAACGAAAAATGTTTCTTGACATTTTATAGAGTTGTTATAGATAGTATGTATAGGTTATGGAGATAAAAAGCATATGAAATAAATAAAACATGTTAACGATTTTAATCAATGCCCTAAATAAATTTAATACCTGGCGATCATTCACTGTCGTTTAAAAGTTGTTATGGAATGTATGGACAAGTTCATGAAAACTATGAACCGGGCATATAAAATAAATAAACATGGTTATGAAATTTATGTACGTTACAGTCTTTTACTACATTCCTTCTTAGGTTTAACTAAAAGCAATGAAAATCCTCGATTTAATAACACCCTTCAAAAATCATTCTTAAAGAATCTTTAAGGCGCATTTACACAGAGAAACTTTCCTTTGATGTTGAAATGCCGACGAACATTTACACGAGCCTCTCGAGCAAAATGTTCAAAAAAAAGTTCGAGCAAAATCTCGTACAAAAATTGCTTGTGCATTTTTTATGACAAATAGAATATATTTATTAGCATTATTTATTTTACACGTCGCAAAAATTATGTAAAAAACTGAAAAATCTATGGGCAATATAATTCCACAAAGTTACAGTTTAAAGAAGAATGAAAGGAAAATACCAAATTCTTCTTGGATTTTTTTGTTGTGTAAGTTCGTACCGCATATTAATAAACTTGTCGCATTACTAAAAAAAGTCCCATCACCTGGTCTAAAAATGTTGCTATGTAGACCTAAAGACGCTGTTTCGCCAAAATCCAACTACGCAGAACTTATAACTGGGATAATTATACACCTGACTAGCTGCAAGGCATTAGAAAAGTAGGGCAAAAAGGCGGAAAGTCTAAGCATTAAAAAAAATAACCCGTGATAATATAGCATAAAAATAATATTTTTAACCACCATAGGTAACACTTTGACTTCGAGGTCAGGTCTGATGTTTCTTCGAATCTAAAAGCTTTATTAAGAACTCGTAAGCCTTTTGTCAACTTATTCTAGAATTTTAAATTTTGTATTTTCATAATTATTTGTAATTTTTTTTCTTGTTTTTTTTATAGGGTGATGAAATTAGCAGCCCCTTAGAAGGATCTGATGGCAATTTCGTCACTACTGACGAAAATGGCCTCTCCAAAATTAAATTTTGAATACCTTTTATTACAAATACTTATTTTCAAAAAATAATTAAAAAAATCTAGTATGGTTCACAAAATACGAAATAAAATTTTGTGGTAACTTCATCATACCCATTTCCAACTGTTTTCAAATCAAATATCACTCCATTTTTTGGCTTGTAACACCTTTCAACTAGCGAGGTTGATAAGCAGCGCTATGAGAAATTAAATTAAATTAAAAAAAAAATTAAATAAGAATTATAAATAACACGAAAGACAACAACCTTGTATCACATAAAAATAAAGGTTATATAGATCGAAGTAAAATAAAGAACAAATTAACGAAACAGCAAAAATAGCAGAACCCAAGAAGCACAGATCGTACATTTTGTTTTTTACAGCCAACCAAAGGTTGGGAAAACAAGCATAGCAAAACGGTTGGCTTAAAATTTGTTTTTAAAACATTTCAAAAACCTGGTTTCAATACCAGTTGACTTTAACATCCAAGTGGCCCCCAGGAAATCTTAATAAAAACCATATGGCTATTTAGTTGTAGCTCCGCTTTATGAAAACTTTAGAACCAATAGAAAATAAATAATTAAGGAATTGATTTTGCCATTTTGCTATAGTCCAATTTTTTGATGAGCGGACTGACGTCATTTTTTTTGGATCTCTATTTGATACATTTTAGACAACCACAATAAATATGTAAAAAAAGTCATGTCGTTGATTGTTTGAACTATTACTTCAAATGGACAACAACAAATTATTTGACATGCGAACTGTTGACAACAAAGAAATACGATTTCAGAGGCAAAAATGACGTCAGTCCGCTCTTCAAAACATTGGACTATTGCCGGTATTTCAGTCCGGGAAATGATACATTAAGTCACTAGTCACTCACTAAAAAAAAAATAATGTATTTCCCATTTAGAGTATGAAATAAAACCTTGTACGATATATATACGGCCGTGAAATGTCATTAAAGTACTCGTCTAGAAATTGCGGACTCGGCTACTTCGTCGCCTTGTCCGTAAACATTTAGACTTGTACTTTAATAGAACATTTCCCGGCCTTGTAACGTAAATTAATATAACAGCATCATGATCCCCACAGGAAAATATTACCATGGACAAACTTCTAGGCGCTTATTTCATGCGCAAGTCAAAGCATCTTTATATCATTTATTTATGGTTTTTAAAACCTCTCAAAAGCCGAAAAATGTTGGGAAAATGTTTCCAAAACCATCTAAATGAGAAATTAACCCTGTGTTTCGGACTTTCATTGTCTATATTTAATTTATACACCACGCAAGTTCGAAAAAGAGAGTTAATTTCAAAAACATTATTGTTTCAAACCTTCAAACCAACATCTTAATGAGGTTGTGATGGACAAAGGGGGTAATGTCCTCCTAACAAATCAATGCTCCGTTACTCTCACGCATAAAAAATGTGAAAACTACCTATTTTCTCGCCTATTTCTCAACTTTTCTAAAAGTTTGTAACTATTTTCGCATAATCGCATCTACGCGCTTGAAAAGTTTTTTCCACTTGAGAACTCTATACCCATTTGAATGAATTTGAGTGAATTTTCATTAAAAATTTAAAATGAGGAAAAACAATTAAAACAGACCAAAAAGACTACAATATGCAATTGTTTCAAGTGGTCGTATTTCTGAATCAAATTTCAATCTTCAACCCTTAACCACAGGCGTATGGAAACAGTAAAATTATAACGGATGTGCGGTCAAAATGACCCCTTTAATTGAAATAATAAAATTGGTTAAAAAAAAATACTTCCCTCTAGTAACTTTATTATATCATTTGTACGACCATCTAAAATATGTTTGCTGGAATAGAAACTAATTTTGTGCAGAAAAAAAATGAAATAATAGAGGTATATAGTTTTTTGCTCATAAATGTAATAGCCCTATATTTAGCAATTTAGTAGAGAAAAAATCAACTGCGAGACTTAGTTTTTATTCATTTTTAAAACTTAATATAAAATTAAAAATATTAACAATAAAAAAAATGTAAAAAATAAAGAATTTTTTAAATAAATTCAAATTTATTATTTAAAATTTTAATCAATCCTCAAGGTCTGTATCCTTCGTATAGCCTAAGGTCCCCAAGACCGCAGCAGCATTTCCTCCCTGTATTGCCAGGCTGATCCTCTGGGTGAAGAAGCTTTTAAAAAGTTTATTTTTAATTTTTAAAGAGATGTCGTTAACAAACCTTTTTGCTTCCTCACCCCAAGGACCATGTGTTTCTACAGAGAAATGTACAAATATGTAGCGGCCGACCAGCTCTTCATATTTCTTTAATTTCTCCTGTTCACCTAAACGTGGAGACACACCCGCTTCTTTAGATCTTTTATTTATATATGATGTAGAGGGTGTGTCTACACGTTGTGTCCTACAATAAACTCTTTCCTACTCTCCAGGGTACCAATGTTACTCCATCAACCCGTTTTCCATCTGCCCTGCAGATACCAAGAAGCTCCAGTTCAGAGGGAACTTTGGAAGAAGCTAAAGCGCGTTTAATGATATCGTTGATCATCCGGTGTCTGGACAGCCTGCCTGCACTTTTTGTGCAGTTAAGCCCATGAAGGCCATATTTATCTGCTTGCTCACTGCAAATGCAGACATGCTGTTCATACACCGGAAGTCCAACTCTTAGAGCGACGGAAACATGGAATACCGAATCGTCCAAGTGATTCCCAAGAGAGGCGACTAGGATCTTGACAGCCAGAAAAAAGACTATCAAAAGAGGCCTGGCACAAAACTGTGTCAAATTCCTTCTGTTTTTGTGGGATATTTGATTTAGATTTATCGAATTTAGATAATTTAGCCCAGTGATCATAAGCTGTATTGAAATCTAAAGCGTCCAGGTCTAAACATTTTTTTGGTAGAATGCTTTCAATTAAAGGTTTGACATCGTTTAAGGAACCTAAAAAGGCAGAGAAACAAAGTGTGGATGAATCTCGTATTCCAAGTCCACCCATTTTAACTGGAAAATAACTTTGTAACCAAGACTTTTCATCGAATTTGCAATTTGAGATGTTTTCCAAAGTTTGATACTGTGATACTTATTACTCATAAATGTTCTAAAGTAGAGCGAAAAAATCCTAACAAACGTAAAAACAACTTAAAATTATGAAAATACATCCAAATGGTTTCTTGAGATTTTTTTATGCTGCGCAATCTCTACAGACGCGTCTAGCGCATTCCATACATAAATCACTCTCGATGCAGCATCGGCACTGATGGTCCGAAAGGTATTGAGACGGTTGCCTATCTGGGTAGTACGCGGAGCAAGATATTAATCAATCAGATAAGTCGGGGGTCAAAATGACCGCGTGTCTGTAGTTACGGGTTAAGTACTTTGTGGTGACTTTACCTGTACACAATTTCACCTGTTAAACAAAATTTTAAGACAAAGCTGTGCTTTTCAGAAACACAGGGCAAGTTTTGCAATTTACGTCAACGTTTGCTTTTATTTACTCCCAAAATAGGGCAACGGTGGATTATTTGTTGTTTTCTTTTTGAAACGCTGACAATTTCCTGAAGAAAACGTTAAGTTATAATAGACCTCCAACTCTATAGTAATTTCAGGCAATGAAAGTAATTATTGAAGTCTCATTTTGTGTTTGTCGAGGAAACTAAAACTTGAAAATGGATAATTGCTTTTAGCTCTGTTTGTTTCTAAGTCCAGAACTTCATCCAGTTAAAATTTTTTAATTTCCTTAGATATTTTGTGCTGCAAAAAAGTTTTTGGAATTGTTGAATCATTTTATTTATAGCAGCCTGCAGTAATAGACTTAGAACGCTAAGCTTGGCAAATCTTTCGACGGCAATTTTTAGTTTTTTTTCCCACCATTGTGCGGTTATCGAGATAACTAGGCGCATTGGTGATTTCCCTGAGGCTGTTGGTCGATTTTTTTTGTGCAGTATTAGTGGCCATACAACTTATAGTGATGTCATGTCTAGAAGAACGAATTAAAATAGGGCTCAATCTTATTACTCCGCTCCGCACTTATGAGGGTGTCGGTTATCTTGAAGTAGCAAAACTTGTACAAGCTGCCCACCAAAAAAAAAGAAAATATGAGAGTGTGAACTAGGGCGAATGCGCAAGCGTGCTTGCACATTAACCTTATTTTTTATAAAAGTTGCGTTAAGGTTACTTGTAAATATTTCCTCGGGTCTATTTACTTAAGTTTAAATTGAATATTTTAGAACAATGAATAAAATTTTAAATAGTGTAAGTAGAGTAACATTTATAAGAGTTAGGTTAAGTTCAGTTGTAAATATTTTTTCGGGTCTATTTACTTAAGTTTAACTTGAATATCTTAGTACTATGAATAAAATTGTATACAGACCGCTTCAAGCTACTGCGAACATAGGGGTAATCAAGTCCAATTTACTTTCCGTGCCTTACGACCGAGGTGGATTCGAAGCACGCTGCAGTGTTATCTTTTGGAAATTCAGTTTGTTTTTATTATTTTGTTTTATTTCGGCCTTGCTCGAGAAACAGATGGGTAAGTTCTTAATTGAAATAATACATTTTTAAAACCAAAAATGGATGTCTACGAAGTTGCTGAAAAAGTGCAGATGGTCAAATGGTCAAATCGTCGTAACCCAACACACGTTCGATATTGGTCGAGGGAAAATTTGCATTTGTATTTTGACGTAAGAACACAGTATCCCCAAAAACTAAATGTTTGGGGGGAGGAGTATTATAGGGGAACACGTAATTGGGCCATTTTTTATTAACGGCAATTGCAATTTGAATGGTCCTACTGCAGCAGCACATTATTCCAACTGCTAGGCAGTTGTTAGGTGTAAGATTTGGTGTAAGCTCCTAATGACTTCTATCTGTTTTTGAAGAAGCTTTTCAAATTATCACCCCTAACATGCTTGGAAACGTTAGAAGGGGTTTTTATAGTAGGCTCGGATATTGTCTAGCCGAGCAAGGAGGACTTTTCGAACATTTGCTTTAATTTTTTTTGACTGGGAGAATCTTTTTGGTTTTTAGAATGTATTATTTTATTTTGAGAACTTGCTTTTATTTTGTTTCTCCTTATTATTTTCATTGTAACACGTCGTCACTGATAAATCTGAGCAGTTGACAATAAAACGCTCTTATTTATCAGTGACAAAAAATAAGAAAATTACGTTATAAAAATTTGCGTATTTATTGACCAAATTCCGGTTTCATTGACTACGCTCCACACAGCACCGTGGTTAGAGGCGTACTAAATACCAAAGGAAAGTCATGCAAGTGGTGATCGCAAGCCTGAGTATTGGTTGCTTCACTGATAGGCGTGCGGTATCTCTGCATGTACGTACACTGGCAAATTAGACTTCTTCCGCCCTATGTTCGCAGTAGCTTGAAGCGGTCTGTATAGTGCTGGTACAGTAAGATTTATAAGACTTAGTTTTATTTCACTTGTAAATATGTCTACAGATCCATTTACTTAAGTTTAACTTGAATATCTTCCCAATTAGCATTTTTTTCTGTATAGAAGTTACAGCAATAATATCAAACTTTCATAAACTAAGACTTCAAAAACACCTTATCGACACCAGCTTATAAAAATTTATAATATATAGTAATGGATAGAAAAATAACATATAGACTTTATCAAAATTCCTTATGAGCCCTCAAGTCTAGAGATTATCAACAACACTACATAACAAATTAAAGGTTTTTATTGATTTGCTTGTTATGTCTTATTCTTTTTCTTTTTACAATAAAAAATTTATAAAATAATCAAAAATTTATAAAATAATATTTAACAATCTTCCAAAATAAATAAAAATGGAAGTGAGATAAGTTGAAGTACTATACTATAGTAAAATAATAGCTGCTTTTCCAGTCATCCTACTCTGAAAATCAGCTGCGGTCCAGTGTTTACTGTCTACTTTTTGAATATACTCACACAATTTTCATAGGCTCCAAAAATGCTTGAGAAAACGGGAAAAAATTTTCATTTAAATAACTCTTTTTTTTTCACATACGTTTTTTGCTTTCTGAGAGAAATATTGAATTTTGTGTTTTGTTCTTAACCCTAAACAAGCAATATATCGATTCCCTATAATTAACGTTTTTATTTTGGTCAAAAACCTATTTTTGTAATCCAAAATGAAGAAAATTTACGACAATTCTATTAAAAGAAAAACAATACAACTATACCACTGTTTACCTCGTTCAAAACTGTTTTATGACCGTCTTAAAACATGATGCTAGTTGAAACAAAGGGCTGCAGATGGCGCACTGTTAAGGGTGCGTTCCGCCATAAGGTGCTGTGTTCGCATTTGCCGCCGAGCAGCCGTGCGCGCTGTGTGCGCTCGACGTTTCATGGTACGTTTTTGCGAACTTAAAATGGGTATTATTATTGTTCTCTTTTTCTTAAATGCATTCGACCGCGCCACTCTACTTGAACGTATCGTTCGCCGATTTCCAGCAACCTCATTGGTCAGATACGACAGAATTTGTCAATCGCACGTCGAGCGAGCCTGATTTTCATGAGATATGGGCTCTAGGTGGGGTATCGTTACGTCGCGTCACCTGAACGCCCACCTCTGCCGGTTTTCACCAATGAGAGCGCTACGTTATGTTTATGCGATGGTTTGGTCTTTAGTCTCTAATGATCGTATGTCACAAAAAGGCGAATTTTGATGACACAAAATTAACTTTACCCCTGTGGGTATACGAAAAAATCTTGTTTTTTTAAAAAAATATAAAGTCATGCCCGATGTCCCAAAAATAAAAATTGTTTTTTTTTTTAAAAAAACAGTGGAAATATAACCACCACAACACATTATAGAAAAAAACCATACGGGAAAAAAAAAATAACTAAATGAGTTCATAGGAATCACCAATTTATATAACTATTGTGTCTGGGTTCCCAAGTTTTTATAAGTGCTTCTCGAAATATTTTAAATCTTAAAAAGCAAAAGATCAAAAGATCTTGGGTAACGCCGCCCTGGGTAACCAGCATGGCTTCATCAGTGATTTCACTGGTGACCCTCTTGGATTTCCAATCTTGGATCACTCACAAATAGGCATCGTTCCGCATTGGTTCTTACCCAAGGTACCTGATACGGATTCGTCCTGGCGTGTTAATAATTCCAATAGGATTATGCTCCTAAAGCAATTAAAATAAAAAAAGAAGTTAAAAAACCTCCAAGTCAGTTACTTCAACCGAAAAGAAACTAAAAAAAAAACATTAAAAGATCTTGGGTGGAAATAACGAAAATTCAAATTTTGGATGAGCATCCCACAAGGAACACACAAAAGACCAAAGCGAAAAGAGAAATGATTAAACGATGTTTCGCCCTGGGTAACCAGCGGTGGCTCATCAGTGCTTTCAATGGTCACCCTCCCCATACATCATTAAACACAATCACACACTTTGATTTCCAACCTTGAATCACTCACAAATAGACATCGTTCCGCACTGTTACTTATCCAAGTTACCTGATACTTATACGTAATAATATTTCCAATAGGATTATGCTCCTAAGGCAATTAAAATAAAAAAAGAAGTTAAAAAATCTCCAAATTAGTCACTTCAACCGAAAAGAAACTAAAAAACAAAAGATCTTGAGTGGAAATAACGAAAATTCAAACTTGGATGAGCAAGGAACACACAAAGGACCAAAGCGAAAAGAGAAATGATTAAACGATGTTTCGTACTGGGTAACCAGCGTGGGATCATCAGTGGTGTTTTTTTAAATTTTCAATCTTATCTTACATATATTTGTTGTTGGTTAGTTAATTTTTTATAAATGGCTTGATATCGCCTTAAGCCAAACTAAATTCAGGCCACAGGCAATAACATTTTTTTTTCTCTTTAAAATTGTACATAAATAACTTTTTGTGGCATGTATTTTAAAATAAATAAAATTACATAAAATTTTACGAATATGATGTAACTAAATTATTGTTTATCAATTTATGTGAAAAACATAGGGGCTCAATAACAATAACTAATTCTAAACCGATATAGCTTCAGGCTAAAGCAAACATAAATCCTGTTTTTGTGCGTGTTTTTGGAGTACGTTTGTAAACATGTATTTTGAGTATATTGAGTGGCTTGTTTGTTATTTACTTTTTTTAGCAATTTACAGGACAGTAAGCATTAACATGAAAAGCTTTTTTATTGAATGTATGTATTGACCATATAACTACAAGATACTATAACAGTCCGACCTACCTAAAAAACCGTTGCAATAATAATCAAGTCAGCCTGGAAAAAATGCAGAGTGCCGATTCTGGGTTTTGTAGGATGGGATCGCTCGCCTGAGAGGACCATTTAAACCAATGAACGCGCTTAGAAGCATTTACGAGACGATCGAAGAATCGCCAAACTATTATGATCATGAGCCGTTCCCTCGATTAGACTCAGTAGTTGGGACTTTTAGGAAATCTCGTAGAAAAAATGTGGGTGATTTTTGGCCCTGCTTGTCCGAGTGTCAGATTTCTTCGTATTATTTCAGAGCACGCTATTGGACGAAACCATCACGTGCCCGATCGATATTTTACTCGCTAATGCGCATGCTACGGCAAGCTTGACTATCTTTCAGACTAGGACGTTGTTCGAGTTTTTTGCGATGAGGATATTTATAGCCGGTCGCAGAATACGGAATTTTGGATCTTAGTAAAAGTGGTCACTTCTCCTGGTATATCATTCTATTACGGCCAGAATCGAGCTCCAGGGCGCGAGCAGACTGTGTCAGGCATGCGCAGTAGATTTTTCGCTTTTGACCTTATTTTTGACCTTAAAGTTATTGTTGCTACTCATTTTGCGACACTTGGGTCATTATAGCATGGCGTTGACAGATGAAGGGGTTGATTTAATTTGATTTGTCTCAACAGCAAGTTTAGGTCTTGAAATTCCTGATACTGCAGCTTCTTAGCTTAGTGTATCTCTTGCTGTGTGTCTTCTTTATTAGGTTTCTCTGGCAGTTAGCTTCTCTGGAGGGGTTGCCCTCCAGGAGGTTTTTGTCCCCTGCAGAAGGTTAGTACTGGGCACTCAAATATGATGTGAACGGCCGATTCAGACCTACCAACTCGCTGCTAGAGATGAGGAGTGACATCATGACTCCGAAAATCAACACGAACAAGCCGTTTAAGACCCAGCTATCCTGGGAAAACAAGACGGAGAAATCACTAGTCCAGTCAGGAAAATTGGTGTGTTATCCCGACGGATCCAAGATGGACAGTGGATCAGGAGCGGGAGTATATAGCCTAGTCCCAAGATCAAATTGGTTTGCATCTCTGAGGAAACATACCATAGTATTCCAAGCTGAAATACATGCCATAGAGACTTATCTGCGGGAAAACCTGAGAAGAAGATATCTCAACAAAGATATAACAATCTTCTCAGAGAGCCAAGCAGCTATTAAAGCTCTAGCATGCCAATAAATTCACTTAAAATTAGTGTGGAACTGCCTTTAAACCCTCCTAACCCTAGCGAAACACAATAGAGTCATCCTTGCGTGCGTGCCGGAGCACACAGGGGTAGCAGGCAATGAACACGCGGATTTTCTAGCAAGAATAGGATCAGAAAGACCATTTATAGGATCTGAACCTGTATTTGGAATTCCAAAAACCTCGATAGGTGGCTATAACAAGGGATGGGTGCACGAAGAACATCGAAGCCACTGGCATTCAATATCGGGGCAAAACCACAGCAAAAGAATGGTGGCATCCCCTTCAACACCACTCAGGTGTGAAATCCTTAAACTGAATAGGAAAGAAATCAGACAATCAATCAGAGAATCTATAGAGACGAACTTTTTATTTCATTTATAGTTTATAATTTAAACAACGTACTTACTAAAAATTCTCAAAACAAAAAACGGATTATGGGTAAACGCATCCATGGGGCACTGCCTTCTTTAATAACTAACGTGTAATCTATCTGTTTTTTCATTTAGCGGGATATAAAGTTACACCTTGGCCCGCTTTAAAATATATAATCTAAAAATTTGTTATTTATTTAGACAAGTTTATTAATTATTTTCTTATATAAACTAAAAAAATCGATAGGTTAGTTTATAAGTTACACCTTCGTCCGTTGCTTTACAATATATAATCTAAAACGTTATTATTTTTGTAGACAAGTTTTTTCATGATTTTTTTTAAGAAACTAAAAAAAATCGATAGGTTTTGTGTGTCCTTAAAATATTTAAAAAAATATATTACATAGACAGTTTAGTAATTTTTAAGCCGTAACCGGTATTATTTCTTAATATAAAATAATACAAAATTTCAAAAAATGATCAGGTGGGATTTTAACATATCTACTGGTACATCGATCTACTGGTACTTTACTAATATTTTACTTTGACCGCTGGCAACTGCTGGCACCGGCAATGATGTGCATTTTTTTTATTGTTTTTATATTGCAGAGTTTGCGTGTTTTATAAAAGTGCTAAAAAAGAAACATTTTAGGACTTTGTTTTTAATAAAGCAAGAAATTAAAAATCTTAGTGTAGCTAGAGTTATTGGCAATAAAACTTGCTTTAAGTATATCCAAACAAGTGATTTAAAAATATTTTGGTATGAGCAAAAAATAAATAAACTTCCGGAAGTAAAAATAGATCATGTAAAAAGTTGTACAAGAAATATACAAAATATTAAGCATATTATTACTAGTGGCAAACATGTACAACAGAAGTTAAAGTCAGCGAGTATTGTACAAAACTATTAAATCTTGTTACAAAATAGTTAGCTTACATCTATTGTAAGTAGATGGCGCTACTTTCAATATTTTTACTCTACAGAAGATACTACCATTAGATATATTTGTTTAGACAGCGAGAACTGGCGACTTGAAAATTATTATCAAGAAGATTAGGAAATATCCTCTTCTAGAGTTATGCGGATTGGGATTTGACCTAAATAGGAATTCTGTTATTTAGCCAATCCCTATTCCCTGTGATATTTTAAACATCTCAAAGGGATCATTTCGGGGATATCCCTGGGATGTACTGTGCTATTAGCGTGTGAGATAATGTTGTTTCTTTTATTTTTATTTTTTTAAGCTACTTTCTACTTAGTACATATCCGTTATGTTTTTACCATTATTAAAAAAGTACAAAGAAAAAATGAAGTAAAACTGCAACTTTTTTTGTACTAAATATATACATGCTGGCCTGATACAGGCCGTTGTTCCAAATCAATGCTAACTAAGTACTTCCTACTTAGTACTTTGCGGTTGTTGGCAGCGCGGAAAGCAAGTACTTAAAGAGTATTATTTTTTTAATTCATGTTTTCTGGGAATCTGCAATCAGATATATATATAGTTCGTTCAGGACCCCCGTGACTGGTACTTTTTGCAATTTTTGTCGAGTCTTGCAGTCTTGCAAAATTGTGGCCCTTACAAGCAAAATTTTACATGAGTAACACAAGAAGAGCTACCAGCAAAGACTATACTCTTATCTGAAAACCCATGCAACTTTTCACCCTTTATTTTCAAGGTCACCACGCGCGCATCAAAAAACCCTTTGCGTTCAAAAACCTTGCGAGAGAACGCGTTAATAATGTATATAGGGCTCAAAGCATAAATTCTTAATAACCTTGCTTTTCCTTGGATTTACCTTTCGCTTTCCTTCTCAAATATCTCTGTTTAACTGTTTCATAGACTTTGAAAAAACAAGAGACTGAGCAAAATATTTATTAAATTGAAGAGTTATGGTCAATAGAGCATTGCGTCACGTTGACTTATACATGGTGGATTCTTTAAATGGAACGGTGCTTCTAGCGGCTTTAGGGAAGATGTTTTAAATAAAGCTAAAAGCGAATCTATAATGATTTTTTACGGACTTTCCGCCTATGATAAAAAAAAACTGCAGGTCCAGGGAATACCAACAATTTTTTTTTCAATTAGAAATTACTACTTGTGGCACCTTTTTGGAAGGCTTGTTAAAAAATAAATTTAGCGCACTAGTTTTTTTTTTATATCGGCCAACCAATGTGTCAAAAATTAAAATTGTTTAGCTTCAAAATAAACTACGTATGTATTTATTTACTAAACGGAATAAAGAAAATACCACACAAGGATGTTACTGGCGGCTCATTTGGGGCCCCTCACTGAAGGCCCAGGGCCTACCAACATTTTTGTCATGAGGAGGTACCACTTGTGGCACCTTTTTGAAAAACTTCTTAAAAAATGAATTCGATTAAATAATTTTTTTTGACATCTGTCTACCCATGTGTTAAAAATTTTAAGTTATGGTCAATAGAGCGTTGCGTCACGTTGACATATAAAGAGTGGATTCTTTAAATGGAACGGTGCTTCTAGCGGCTTTAGGTAAGAAGTTTTAAATAAAGCTAAAAGCGAATCTATAATGATTTTTTACGGACTTTCCGCCTATGATAAAAAAAATTGGGACTTCCAACTGCAGGTCCAGGGAGTACCAGCAATTTTTTTTTCAATTAGAAAGTACTACTTTTTGGAAGGCTTGTTAAAAAGAAATTTAACGCACTAGTTTTTTTTTTATATGGGCCAACTAATGTGTCAAAAATTAAAATTGTTTTAGCTTCAAAATAAACTACATATGTCTTTATTTACTAAACGGAATAAAGAAAATACCACACAAGGATGTTACTGGCGGCTCATTTGGGGCCCCTCACTGAAGGCCCAGGGCCTACCAACATTTTTGTCATGAGGAGGTACCACTTGTGGCACCTTTTTGGAAAACTTCTTAAAAAATAAATTCGAATAAATAATTTTTTTTTACATCTGTCTACCCATGTGTTAAAAATTTTGAGTTATGGTCAATAGAGCGTTGCGTCACGTTGACATATACAGGGTGGATTCTTTAAATGGAACGGTGCTTCTAGCGGCTTTAGGGAAGATGTTTTAAATAAAGCTAAAAGCGAATCTATAATGATTTTTTACGGACTTTCCGCATATGATAAAGAAAAAATTGGGACTTCCAACTGCAGGTCCAGGGAGAACCAACAATTTTTTTTTTCAATTAGAAAGTACTACTTGTGGCACCTTTTTGAAAGGCTTGTTAAAAAAGAAATTTAACGCACTAGTTTTTTTTTATATCGGCCAACCAATGTTTCAAAAATTAAAATTGTTTCAGCTTCAAAATAAACTACATATGTCTTTATTTACTAAACGGAATAAAGAAAATACCACACAAGGATGTTACTGGCGGCTCATTTGGGGCCCCTCACTGAAGGCCCAGGGCCTACCAACATTTTTGTCATGAGGAGGTACCACTTGTGGCATCTTTCTGGAAAGCTTCTTAAAAAATAAATTCGATTAAATAATTTTTTTTGACATCTGTCTACCCATGTGTTAAAAATTTTGAGTTATGGTCAATAGAGCGTTGCGTCACGTTGACATATACAAGTTGGATTCTTTAAATGGAACGGTGCTTCTAGCGGCTTTAGGGAAGATGTTTTAAATAAAGCTAAAAGCGAATCTATAATGATTTTTTACGGACTTTCCGCCTATGATAAAAAAAAATTGGGACTTCCAACTGCAGGTCCAGGGAGTACCAACATTTTTTTTTTCAATTAGAAAGTACTACTTGTGGCACCTTTTTGGAAGGCTTGTTAAAAAAGAAATTTAACGCACTAGTTTTTTTTTATATCGGCCAACCAATGTGTCAAAAATTAAAATTGTTTTAGCTTCAAAATAAACTACATATGTCTTTATTTACTAAACGGAATAAAGAAAATACCACACAAGGATGTTACTGGCGGCTCATTTGGGGCCCCTCACTGAAGGCCCAGGGCCTACCAACATTTTTGTCATGAGGAGGTACCACTTGTGGCACCTTTCTGGAAAGCTTCTTAAAAAATAAATTCGATTAAATATTTTTTTTTGACATCTGTCTACCCATGTGTTAAAAATTTTAAAAACCCTTTTTTTTATCGGTAAGGGCGGTTGACTGAAAAAGAAAATCTCGGTGTGCTTTAAACCTACTTCTTTAAGGTAATTAGCATGCGCCCCCAAATGGGGCGCCAATAAAATCCTTGTGTGTTAGTTTTTTTATTCCACTTAGTAAATAAAGAAATATGTACACTTGATTTACAAAAAAACGCATAGATGCAGTCACAAAATTGACCTTTCTAAATGTGTATGATATATAAGGACTACCAGCTAAACTAAACTAAAAACTTCAAAAGTACGACAATTTGTCATATTGTTTAAAAAAGGTCTCTAAAACTGAAAATATTTTTTACTTAAATTAAAGGCAACCTTATTTTTACATAAAATTTTGCATCATACTACAGGAAAAATAATGTTTTAGTAAAGTCTTTATTGAACAAATCATCACTCGAGTAACGGACGAAGGCTATTCTAAAAAGAGGGCGGTAACCCATTTTGGAGTTGATAAAATAACAATAATACGATGGAAACAGCACTGGATTGAAAACAATTCTACGAATAGGATACTTGGATTAGGAAGAAAAATGATGGTAAACTTAATACTAATTATTTTAACTTAGAAAAGAACTAAAATAAATAATTTAGTATTTAATAGGATCACCATTTCTCTCTATTACAAGCTGCAAACGTCTGGGCATTGAAAAGGTTAAATTTTGAAAATACTGATGGTCTTCTGAGAGCTGATCCAATGCGCGATAAATAGCATCGCTTAACCCTTCAGTATTTGGTGGTCTCCAATTCCTTTGGTATATTATTTTAACGATTCGACCCCATATATTTTCCATTGGGTTAAGGTCAGGGCTGTTGGCTGGGCAAGGAAGTGTTTCTATATTATTATTCTGAAACCATTGGCGAACAACATTAGACATGTGTACTGGACAGTTGTCCTGCTGATAAACGCATTTAAGTCATTATTTTCATATAAAGCCTATACAGGTGGCAGCATAACATTTTCAAGGATTTCAATTCACTATTGAATCTTCCTGCGATTCTCCAAAAAAAAAACGAAACCTCTAGCACTAAACCACTCCCACATGTTTACAGAAAAATGTCCAGCTTTTTTAACTTGGTTTGTATCTTCGGGTACAAATCTAGAATTTGGTGGACGATAAACTAAAATTTTCCTGCTGCTTGAAGATGATTGAAAATTTTTTTCGTCAGTGAAAACCACTCTCTCCCAGAAGTCATTATCACGAAGAACGTTGTTCAGTGTAAAAATCACTCTGGTCTATTTTTGTTCTTCTGTTAGAAAAGGCGTCTTTGCAGCAACTCGACAAGATACTTCTGATTTCTTTACTCTTCTATTTACTGTTGCCCGGAAATAATGTTACATTAGCTGCTTCAACTGACGTTGAAAAAGGATTTTGTCTGAGATGGTCAATAAGTCTCTCATCTTGCACTTCAGAACTTACTTTTGGTCGTCCTGATCCATCTTTCCTATCCGTAAAATTATTTTGAATAAGTGATAATTTGAACTTTTGTAAATGTTGATATCTGTGGCATTTTTAAGGATGATACACTGAATTTTAAGCTGTCTGGCGTAATAAGCTGATGGTGCCTTATAATAGTGTACACTAATGGAAAGCTAAATTTTGTGGCATAGGAAAAAATACATGTATGAGTTTTTTTTGAAATCAAGTGTATATAGTTTTTGAAAAGTTTGTAACAGATGGGTGGACGGACGTGAAAAAAATTTATTTAATCGAAATTCTTTTTTAACAAGCTTTTTAAAAAGGTTCCACAAGTGGTACATCCTCATGAGAAAAACGTTGATAGGCCCTATGCCTTCAGTGAGGGCCCCAAAATAGGCCGCCAATAATGTCCTTTTGTGGTATTTTCTTTATTCCGCTTATAGTGTAGATTCCTTTAAAGCTAAAACAATTGACAAAAAAAATATTGCTTTTTCTAATTTTTGACATATTGGTTGACACGCGTTAAAAAAACTGGTATCTTATATTTATTTTTTAACAAGCTTTCCAAAAAGGTGCCACAAGTGGTACCTTCTTATTTAGAAAAAAAATAGTTAGTTGACCCTTGGCCTCCAGTTGGGGATCCGTAAAGTCCGCAAAAAATCATTAAAGATTCGCCTTTAGCTTTTTTTAAAACCTCTATCCAGAAGCCGCTAGAAGCACCGTTCCATTTAAAGAATCCGCCCAGTATATATAGATATAGCAAAGTGAATCTCGTGTCCGCAAATAAAAATTAAAGTAACACTCGTGGCATATCGGACAAAGCGTTTTTGTTTCTCACTTCATTACGACCAGGCCTCCACCACCACCCGTGTGTAGCTTCAACAGCCAGGTACAATCTTATGACGCCCTGATGATTCCTAGTAAGGATGAAACAGGTCTTGTAGGTGTCTGGATTCTCCATTAGACATTGGAGGCCTGGTACCAAGTGCGTTGCCATTTAATAAGAACGCGCGTCTTTTTTTGTCTTTCTAACACACTGTTATAAAAATTTTTGTTGCCTTCATCTCTATTATATTGTTTTAAATGTCTTTGCTGCGTCTCCTTTTTTTTATAGGCAATGAACTGTTTTGTTCGGTTTATCTTGAATTTTTAAATTAAAATTATAAATTATAAGTTAAATGTAAATATCCTTGTTTGTGTTAAGGCCACAAAAACGGCATAGATTTGACAACACTGCTTTGCTGTTTTTGGGCCAATCTTTACCGGGCAGAATATCGGAAACGAGAAAACGGAATCCGTTAAAATTTGGCAGAAATGTTTATTTTTAAATTCCTCACAACCGTATCGTGACAGTTTTTTTGCTGGTCTCTCTCATTTTCGAAATAAAATAACACGGCAAACAATAGTCAAAAATCTTACCTGGCTTTTTCTTTAGCCTTGTTGATAATACAGAAATCTATAACAGCAATTTTTGGATTTTTTAATTTTTTTGAAAAAATACACCAATTGGATACGGTTCTAGATTTTTATAAATCCTATTGTCTGATAACAAAAAAGTTATGCTTTTTTTCTTTGTAAGCAATATTCTGCCGGAATTCTGAAATGTCAAGGTCACATAATTTAGTAGGCTCAAGGAAACTGAAGTGAGTTCGATTGGAGTATTGAAATTCAGGTTCCGCATAGCCACCGGCCACTTGTCTAATGGAACATTTAGCCAATAAATTGATACATGTCAAATGATAAAAATAATACGAAAATTTGTTATTTTTTTTTGTGTTGAATAATAATTTTTCTTTTGATTCTTTTTAATTTCGATACATTGCAGTCCATGAAGCATGAAGCCGAGCATCAAAAGCTTTAAAATAACCATTAATAAATGGTTACATTCCTAATAAGTTATACTTTTCCTCACATATGGTGTTCGCACCGTGTTTTGAACACTGCACGATTTCAGTCGAAATGGTATTAGTGATGCCACCCATTGTTGATCTTTTACCAAAATAGCAAAGCAGTGTTGTCAAATCTATGCCGTTTTTGTGTCCTTAAAGAATTGATACAAGGAAAATGAAATAACTTACCTCCAATCCTAATGAAAATATGTTTAAACTGTTCTTAAGAAAAAACTGGTCCTAAGGTATTATAATAAGCGTAAAAATGTCGTTACGAACTTTCAGTTTCAAATTTTATTTTATAGTTTTGTTGTGTTAAGGTCAAAACTTATAACTTACTCCCAAGAGAGCTAGATATAATTTTTTTTTTAAATTCCATGCCACTTTGCTTGGCAATCATGGTAATCTAACCCGTTATCAGATTCTTTAGATTAAAGCATTGTGTTTATCAATCGAGTAGAAGAAGAATTTAGTTCTTCTTTAGTAGTTCTCTCTTTGTCACCGTAAAAATTCAAATTTTTAATTTGCGCCCATTGCTTTTATTACGGTATAAGAAAGATAAAAATATTATTTTCTACTTTTGAGTGCATTTAATAAAATCTTGTCTTGTTTTTTGATAAAAATTTATTTTTTAATTTTTAGATTTGTACCCTAAATCGTCCATTTTAAATCTGCCAAATCTGATCAAAAATTCATAATCCCCCTAAAAACCCCTGTATGCTAATTTTGTTTGAAATCGAACAAACTAATTCTTTTTCCCCTTCCACTTCCCTCGTTAGAGGTGGTGGATGTGAATAAGTCAGTTAAAATTGGTTAGCAAAACATGACCAAAAATCGTCCATCTTGAATCCGCCATATTGAATTTTTTAAATCCTACGAGGGGAGTGGAGAAAGAGGTGCCTAATAATGACATACTATTGTATTGTCACTGAAACTATAAATGCATGCCAAATTAGTTAAAATTGGTTAGCAAAACATGACCAAAAATCGTCAATATTGAATCCACCATATTGAATGTGTGTGCCCCAACACACCAAATTTTAGCGAAATCGGGAGTATTTACACTGTATCCCCCTCCACCTCCTTCGAGTAGGGGGAAGCTATCAATTTCATCACACTATATTCTTGTGTTGTCACCGCACCATATAAGCATGCCAAATTTGAAGCCGATCGGATGTCGGGAAGTTGGTCAAAATTAAGTTAAATAAAAGCTTTTACTATATTCTTTTTTTTTTCAAAAACAGAAAAATCTTACAAAAAACTATAGTAGTAGTAGTAGTAGTAGTAGTAGTAGTAGTAGTAGTAGTAGTAGTAGTAGTAGTAGTAGTAGTAGTAGTAGTAGTAGTAGTAGTAGTAGTAGTAGTAGTAGTAGTAGTAGTAGTAGTAGTAGTAGTAGTAGTAGTAGTAGTAGTAGTAGTAGTAGTAGTAGTAGTAGTAGTAGTAGTAGTAGTAGTAGTAGTAGTAGTAGAGAGAGGCGACCCGTGGGCTTGGCAATTAGGCTGCTTCATGAGCCTTTTTCTGTCATACTCCGTTCCGTTGTGTACACCCCAAAAAGAAAAAACTATAACACAAAAGTATTTACTTCGCCGCCGGCTACTTCGCTTTCCATTTAATCTTTTCACCTTATTTATGAGCAAAATATAATAAAAATATTTTTCTTGCTCCCTTGAACAATAAAAAAAGATGCGTTGGTAATATTTAATTTGTGTTTGTACTTTTCTTCCTCAGCTTTTCCGAGACTGGTATTTTATATTAAAAATATTAAAATCTAAAAATCTATAAATTTATTTGGCAATATATCCTGTTTTCTGGTGTTGGTAGTGTTTTTGTTGGGTATTTAAATGATATATTTCGTCTCTAGGTTTTCGGGAATAGTTCACGGTCAAATGTTACACTATGTGCATGGTTAAGTTTTTGGGACTTTTTTAGTATCTAGATAAGTAGTTTTTGACGGATAAAATAAAAATGCTGTTAAGTATTGGATCGGTAATAACTAGTTTTAATTTTTTGTGATATCTCTAAATGGAAAAAAGTGATTTTTTTATATTAGGTAAATGGTAAAATGTGCAGCTTTTGGGTGCGTAACTGACGAAAAAAAGGATGGGTACTACGTTTCACAGCAAATAAAAAACTATGTCTCATATCTCAACGTAACGGTGTAAAAGGGCTTTTTTAAGGCCGGTATTACACTATAAAATTTATTTGTTAACGATTTTTTGTAAAAGATGTGTGATGAAACATTTTACAGTGTAATGGTCACGATTCTTCAGAAACGACAAAAAATCTCACCCTACAGAATTCTGGAAAGTGTCGATTTTTACTTATTGCCTCATTTAAAATAGAAACACAGCGCCTTTAATATTTATCCTAGCGTTGCTAGAGAAACTGCCTCATTTTTCTAACAACATTTTGTAAATATAATGTATCAAAGGTATTTTGATGGACTAATTTTACGTCGGAGCTAACTTGCTGCTACGCGTAGCAATAAACGCCAAAAAGTGTCAAAAATTCTGACATATTCCATGGCTATCTATGGTTTTGTATGTTTTTAAGTTTTAAAGGTTTGTTTACACACAAAAATAAGCTTAATAAAATACTATTTTAAATAAAAAAGGGGTTTTCACAAAAACTGTCTACAAACATTACTGGAACAGTATTTTGTAACTAAATTTTAAGGAATATTAGCAAATAAGTCCGGACAAAAAATCAGTCAGTGTTTCAGGGTTTCAAAATTGTCAGATTTTTATAAGGCCGAAATTTCCCGGTTTTTGAAAAATCGCGACCAATGGTATATTTTATAAAATAAAAGAAATAGCCAAAACACAATTTATTTTAAATTTTTTAAAATAGTCCATATTAGGGTGGAGTGAACTTTACAGAAAGAAAACTCTAAGGTCTTTCTCCACTTAGTTTATTTAATATTCAGTTGTTAAAATTTGTTTTGGATTTATAAAATTTCCCTACATGTTTCGTCAATATAAATTGACATCCTCAGGTTTCATAAACAATCCTTTAGTTTCGGAACTGAGTTCAAAAAGACATTATCTTAAAATTTTGAACACTAACAAGTTGCAATCTATAGATATAAGGGAAGATCTGGGAGAAATGCAGCTACCAGAAAAGACGAGCTTCTGCAAAAAATCTCCGAACTTTCTTAAAAATTTAGTAAAACTACTAAAATCACATATTACTTTTCCGACCTCTATCGTGCAAGAATTTGCCGCGCAGGACCACCAAAACAACAAAAATGAGGCAAAAATATACATTTGAATAAGGCGAATCCCTAACAAAAAATATTTTTTTTTTGCTTGCGCGGTTAAAGTCGACGGTCTTCATTATACGTATTTTTTTACATGTGCTTTTCTTTAATTTGCCATGTAATCTTTGTGTACGCTAAATTATTTAGGCGGATATGATCATGTTTGCGCTGTAATGGCATGCGATTTTTACCGCGATTTTTACGCGCTGGCATATACAGCATAAACCATTTACCACGAATTTTTGTTCTTTTAATTACTTTAAATTAATTTTAAACTTCTACATAAAAGGCTTTTTTCTCGATTTAAGAGGGCAGTGATCTCGTTGAATCAACTTAAACTGTCACTGTCAGCTTTAACACATAAAAAACATTGTCTTAACAAGTTTTTTTTAATTCTACATTTTACAAAGTTTTTACATTATTTATACTATACAGTCGCAGAAGCTGAAGATCTCCACTATCAAGAAAATTTATTGTTTATCGGATTCCTTTTAAATTAATGGAATTTTTTGATACACAAACTAGATGACATATTTCTGTTAAATTCATAATGCCAGATTTTGAAGACCTTTACTAAATTTACAACCGATCCAGATCGTAATTGCTTATTCGGATCGTTGAGTAAACACTTTATTTAATTCCCAAAACAAACATCTTCAACTAAGAAATGAAACAATTCAATATATTAACCAAAATTTCCAAAGACTTAAATTAATGGAATTTTTTTGATACACAAACTAGATGATATATTTCTGTTAAATTCATAAGGCCAGATTTTGATGACCTTTACCAAATTTACAACCGATCCAGATGGTAATTGATTATTCGCATCGTTGAGTAAACAGTTTATTTAATTCCGAAAACAAACATCTTCAACTAAGAAATGACACAATTCAATATATTAACCAAAATTTCCAAAGACCAATATTGCGAAAACATGGCTAAAAATGGAAAATATGGACGAAATTTTGAATGCCATGCCTTATCGGAAATCTACCAAATTAATACTTGCATCTACAACAACTTAGGCTATAATTTTTTTAAATAAGATAAACCTTCAAGTAACTTAAATAACCATTACAGGAGTCCCTGACTCAGGTCATTATGACTTACTTCTAGATACCGAAAACGAGAATTCTAATTCATATTGCGATTTATGTAAAAAGTATTTTAAAAATCTAAGTGGTCTTAAAATCCATCTTTTAAAATCCCACAAAGATTTACAGATTGAGTCAAAAAATACTAACCAAAGACGAACTCTAATGACGATTTACCCAGAAATAGTAACTTAAAAGATTCTTCGTTTCAAAACTGTTCAAAGAAACTTGAGTGCTCACTTTGTGGCAAATCTTTTTTCGGTGAAAATGGGCTCAAGCAAAATTATAGAATTGAACATATAAATTTTAATAATTTTTCCGAAGATTATTTGGAACCCTCTTTTGTTTGCAAATTCTTGGAAAGTTTAAAATAAAAAATTCATATTCTGAAAAGAATTCCCCACAATTAATTTCTACTTTTTATTTTTTCCATATGCTGCTTTGAGGATACCAAATCAATCAAAAAACAATAATTCGTCTTTAACTGCCGCTGTAAAAGGAAATTTATCAATATGGAGATTAAACAAGAGTTCTATATAAACCAACATTCATTAAGAAAACCAGTTCAAAAAAAGTGAAGTCCAACGACCAACTTTTACCCAAGAAAGTCCACTAAAAACTATCTGATGAAGATATCAGTGGTGCTGTTCGTCTTTTATGTTCTGAAGAAAAACATCCCGCCCATCCTGAAACACGCAAGTTTCCAGAAAATAATAAAAACAAAGACGTCACCAACATCGACGAAGTCATGACGCATGAGATTAAAAACGCTGTATTGTCAATTAAACCTGGGTCGGCTGGAGGTTTGAATGGTTTAAGGCCCCAACTTGTCAAAGATTTACTTTCCGAGGAACTTGGTTGTTTTGCATCTAATTTAGCCAACGTTTCATCACTAATGCTTCAAGGTATGATTCCTCGTAGAGTGACCCCAGTCCTCTATGGCGCCTCCCTATGTGCATTAAATAAAAAAAACGGTGGTCTTCGGCCTATAGCGGTGGGGTGCACTTTACGTAGAATTACATCAAAAATTGCATATTCAAAATTAAGAGACAAACTAACCAGCCATCTCCAACCGCATCAACTTTGTTTTGGTATTAAATGTAGGAAGTCGTAAATGTAGTTGAAGCAGGAAAAGCCTAAAATTTGATTTTGTGATTGTTTTAAAATTTAAAGTAGATACCTCTTGGTATCGATCTACAATATATACGATTTTACTCGAAATACGACATCCCGTGTCACTCTGACAGTTTTGAGATTTCTTGTTCAGTCAGATTTTATTTATTTTTACGAATTAATTGGAATGATTTAAGAAAAAATGGCTTTACGCGTCTCATTCTAGTGCATTTTGACGTCCATCACGGTAAAAATATCTTATCAATTGCCTTATGGTTCGTTTTAAAATCAATTTTAGATACTCATTGAAACGCAGTGTCTATTAGCCAAAAAGAGTTGAGGTCACTAACATCGCACGCCACTTAAAAGCGTTTTACTTTTACTTTAAAACTTTGTTTGCTACTTCGTTACTGCGTTATTAACAAAGCAAACAAATTTAAGATAGGCACCCTTCATATTCTTCATGTCTCAAGAATTTAATCACGTTCCAGTCAGGAAAGAAAATCTAATTTGTACGGTTTCTGGGCAAAAGTGATACCCAGTTCAAGAATATAATTTTAGGTCGTCATAAAAAAATCTAGTAAGAAGAAGAGCACTTACAGTCATACTGGTTTTTTTCTTAATATACAAGGTGATTCAAAATTCCCTAGAAAAATTTGAACAGTGGTTAGATATCATTAATCTAACAAAAGTTACGTAACTATTCTCTTTAAATTTCATATGAATCGCCTTTAAAATAATTTACCAAATCTTCGTGTGCTGACAATGCCATGTTTCAGGGTTTTTGTCAAGCATTTTGAAGTTGTCAAAGATTTGTTTTAAAATTGGTGTTTCTACTACGTAGTAAAGGGTGCTTCTCAGAAAATATTAACAATTTTTAAATGCAAATATCTCTAAAACAAAAGGGGTCACAGAATAACAAATTCTACCTACAGTTAAAGTCTTTCTAGGGAATTTTGAATCACCCATTTTTATAAATTTTATTTTTTTAAAAAGCTTAAAGACACAAACTTACTACATTTCTACAAAAAAAGTTAAATGTCAAAAATCCAAGTTGGTAAAAAAATTTAAAATTAGGTCTTTAGAAAAATATTTGGAACTTTTTTTGACCACTTTGTAATTTCATGTTATAAAAATAGAAAAAATCATGCAATTTCACGTTTACCGAGGTACCACTTATAAAATTCGGTTCATTTATGTAATAGTTACGTTAGCAAAAATTTCCTTTGATATGGAGCCAATTCGAGGTACCAAAAAATATTGTTTTTAATAATTTTTTTATTTTTTAAGGCAAAAGAGCGGAATTTACTATTTTCTCACCACATATGTCACATCATCAATCAACATCATCATCATTACATCAAAAATCAAAAATGGTGGAGTAAATCAAGTCTTTTAAAAAATACCTGAAACTGTTTTTGTCCACCTTTTATATATTTTTCAAAAAAAGTAGGGAACCTGATGATTTTTTACATAAAGTTACGTACTACTTATAAAAACCGGTTCGTTAGTAAAAAATTGGAGCTAGAAAGCACGGATAGTCCACCATACAATCAATTATTCTACGTTAAAAGGAAATGAAAATATCTCGATCACTGTAGCTTTGAAAGATTTGAACATTATAACAAAATTTTTGGGTAATATTTACAAAAAACAAAATCTGAAAAAAGCATATCAATAGCTGCTTTTACTTCTAAAGTTATGATTTTTTTTTCATATATTTTAACGTTTTTTCAAACAACTCGGAAACTAAAGCTCCCACAAATTTGGACTTTATAACGAAATTTGTATTCCATGTTCATGGAAACTTAAGTCTGAAAACCGTATATCGCTACTTGCTTTTGTTCCAAAATTACAATTTTTTAAAATATTTTATCCCCCTTTTCCCCCTCTCAACCCCCCACTACCCTACCCAAAACTTAATCAGTTCATGGTTAGCCGATAGAGGATTTTTGTACCAAATTTCATTAAAATCGACAGACAACTTTTTTTTCGTCGATTAAGGTGTAACTCATTTTTGATAAAATTAAGAAATGTCAAAATTTCACGATTTTAATAGTCCACAGTTACTCCAAGTATAGCCTTATTTTAGAGTAGGATTCTACTGCTCCAAAATTTTAAAATCTTTTTTAGTAACTTGTGTCTACTTTCTACCCGATTTACTAAAAAAATATTGCATTTATTATTTTTCGGCAAAAAAATTCAAATTTTAAAAATCCGAGTCAATTCGCGGTGTAGTAAAATATAAATTAAGAACTGTTTTAATTTGATAAATAATTTTGGTAATTATATCTTTTTAATTTTAATTTAACGGTTATTATCTGTTTTCTTATTTTACAAAAAAATACAAAGTTGTAAAATAAAAGTTTAAATTTTTTTTTAACGTAAGAAACATATTTTTAATTTACTCGGTCATTTTAAATTTTTGACATTTGACGTTTTTTGCAAAAAAAATAAAAGTAACACTCTTGGCATATCGGACAGCGTTTTTGTTTTTCACTTCATTACGACCAGACCTTCAATGTCTAATGGAGAATCCAGACACCTACAGAGCTGTTTCCTCCTTATTATAAATCATCAGGGAGTCATAGGATTGTACCTGCCAGTTGAAGCTAGACAGGCAACCATGCACAACTCTCGAATTTAAAACAAAAAATCGTAATCCGTAACTGAGAAACAAAAACATTAAAATTGAAAAATGCAGGGGGCTGTGAAAACATAAATCTGCTTTTTTCTTCAGCAGGTAATAGAAAGAAACCTATAAAATATAAGGTCACTGTAACATAACTCTTAAAAAGGGGTAACGTTCGCAGCAGCACCACCCCCAATTGGAACTTCATACTATATGGCCTTAATTTTAAGGCATCAACAAGTAATCACTCCAGAGGAGCCTTGTTGCGCAGAATTAAGTAACAATTGTTACTTTTATTTTTTATTTACGGACACGAGCCTCCTCAACAAGCCTCCTCCAGAGGGATTGCTTGCTCATGCCTTAAAATTAGGGCCATGTAATATGAAGCTCTAATTTGAGGTGGTTCTGCTCCAAACGTTACCTCTTTTTAAGTCATGTTACAGTGACCTTATATTTTAGAGGTTTCTTTCTATTACCTGCTGAAAAGTTGAAAAGTGCAGCAGGTGGCGCTCACAGGTGCCACATCTCCGCGGATTACGAACTTTTTGTTTTAAATTCGAGAGGTGTGCATTCGCCCGTGTAGCTTTAACTGCCAGGCCAGCCAGGTACAATCCTATGACTCCCTGACGATTCCTAATAAGGATGAAACAGGTTTGTAAGTGTCTGTTGAGTAAGGGAGAAAAAATGACGTAGCCAAATGTTGATGATGCACGCTACTTATCAGCGACGGAAATTAACGTTAATTACAGCGACGTAATTTTTGGGCGACGTTATTTTTAGAATAAAAGTCAAAGTACCAAAGTGAAAACGGACGTCAGTAAATTTACGATGTAATTTGGACGTCATATAATGTCCAATTAATGAGACGTTATATTTAGTATGAGTGACTATGAGCCGACCTCCGTAGCGCAGTCGGTGGCGTATCGGCCTGCCGCACGGAAGGTATCGGGTTTGAATCCTGGTCAGGTGCATGGATATTTTATGTTATCTTTAAACTTTGCGAAAACCCGGCTAACACTGAGCATTGATCCTATAATGGATGGAAAGTGCCAGAAAAAAAAAGTAGTATGAGTTTTAAAGTAGAATTGTATTAAAATGGACATTCTTAAACTTGCAGTTATTAAAAAGTAACTTTTCCGAGGTGCGTAACCTATAGATTAAAAGAAGTCATACGTTTGACACCGAGATTCTAGGTCGGGTCGTTCCACAAGGTGACGTCGCAGGAGGTGTTCTTGTCCAAATAGGTAATAATTATTACAAATTTGGTCGGCGTCCTAAACGCCACTTTAAACGTTTTGCATCGATGCGCCATCACAACAATAAAAATTTTCTCATTTTAAAGGTTTAATATGTAAATTAACCCATTTGTTGGAAACTAAAATGCATTTTTTTCTATTTTAATCATATTTATCATTAAACTGACCTTCGTCGGAAGGTTTGGATCCATAGAATGTGTAAAACTAAATTTTTTCAGTTACCTATACAAGTAACTAAGATAAAGTGCATTCGTTGTAAGAAGTCCGCCAAGCAATAAAAACTCTTGAGTAGGAAAGTCGGTGGTTCTCAAACAATAAATTATATTTTTGGAACATGACAAATTACATTTTCTAAATAATAGTAGTTTTTACATCTAGTGGCTAATATAGTGCTTTTTTACAAGCGTTGGTTTAAATAACAAGGGCAGACAAAATTATTTTTTTTTGCATCGGTAATTAGGAAAATTAGTTAAAAAAAGATTATTTCTTAACTTTTATAGTATTTAGGCAAATTAGTTTTACGAATTATTTTTTATAAAGTTTTGGTTCTAAAAAGAACCGATATTGCAGTCTTGCGATAGAACACACCTACTTTATAAAATAGTCTTCCTCTGCATCTGAAATATCATCCATGCTTAATAATTAACGGTTCTGTCTCATAAGGTTCAAAAATAATTTTTTCCTTGTGTTCAATGCATTTCCGCCATTCCTCTTTCCCCACTTTGCTAGGTGCCTACTCCCACAACTTTATAACGCTAGGCTTACCGATATTTTTACAGGCATGTTTGTCATAATAATTTTTGCTAATACTTCATACCAATTCAATTGCGTTGTAATGGCAATGGTAGAGTGGCAATCTTAAAACTTGATGTCCATATATAAGGGCTAATTCGTCAACAACATATTTTGTTTTTAATGGCTGCTTTTTACACTTGCTCAAAAGATCACTTTTTAAAAAGAAATTTTCATGGTTTATGTTTTTCTCTGACAACCACTCTCTTATTTCCTCTTTTCTCCAGCTGCTTGTAGGAAATTTCTCTTCGAGTCTCATATGGTAAGACGCATTTTCGAACGCGTTTTCGAAACTATTTAAAAGTTTTTCCACAAACCAATGCTCAAAAATTTTAGCATCCATATTGCCGTGATAATCGTCAGTTTTTTTTGTTGATGAAAATATTAAACTGGCATTTGAAATAAACCCTTCTTTATTACCTGCATGTATTATTATATATCTTTTTCCATTACTTGCACGAGTACTGGAATAGCAGTATTTCGATTCATCCTGCCAAGACGATTTTGTTGAAGTTCCGTGCGCAAATACCCATGTTTCGTCAAGAAAAACAACTTGCCTTGGCAATTCTTTGCCATCTTTTTGACATAATATTGGATTGCTGCAAAGCACTTTTCTGTTGTTCGTTTTTTTTATATTTAATTCCTATCTCTTTTAAAATTTTGGACAAACTGTTAATTCCAATATCGCAAAGTTGTTTTTCCTTTATCTTTTCTAGAATAGCTTTGAGGGTAACATATTCCTTTGATATATAAGTACGTAGCCTTAGGAATTGATTGTAGTTTGCACCTGAAGACGATCAGAGATTGTACTGATCGGAACGTCATGTATAAATAAAATATAGACAACCTAGAGTTAATTTCATATTCCTTTGACATATACATATCATAAATAATATTTCTAATCGATACTTTAATCTCTTGGGATAGATCGAAGGTTTTTGAATGCTGTGAAACCCTTTTATATGGTGTGGCCAATTCCTCTTCACTCTTTTTACGAAGTCTTCTTAACGTTTTATCTAAAATGCCGCAAGCATGAGACGTTCGTTTTTGCACTGCCAAAACAGACACTAACGGGGCCGAGTTATTTTTTTCTAACGTAAAATAACGTTCCACTTGTAATACAAAACGGCGTTCACCTAGAGATAAACACACGTTGTGTCACCTTGCTGAAAATTTTTCATAACTTTGCTTTATAACTGCTTTAAATTCCGTAGTTCACATAAAAGCATACGTACTTATTTAAAATAGAACATACCATCCCCAACTGGAGCAAATTTTAATTATTTCTTGAAAAATAGTGATTATTAGCATTGACGACAGCTCCAGATTTACTTATAATGACCGCAAAATAATTAAATTCTCGGAGAAAATACCTATCAAAATTTTTAACTTATTGACGCAAAACGTTTTTCAAAAGTATAAGTGAAAAATAAAATAAAATAGAGATATTTATCGTGGTAAAAGTATAATACGTAATTCTTAAATAATTTTGTTTTAAGACCGCTGATTTAGCCCACTCATATTTTGCCGAATACAGTGAACCAGTGGGATGTCTGGTACGATCAAGTACAGCATTCTAACTTACTGTTCAAAAAGCGATAACATCTTTTGGAGATTTAATCCGATATCGGACTTCATACAGCGAACCGACTTTAAAAAAGTTTTACTTAAAAAGTTTAAACTTGGTGCGCACAGTAATATTTGACCAAAACTCTTTGCAGCACCCGACGACGTCGAAACGACTCGAATTTTGATTTCCCACTTCAGATATTTCTTGCCTTACGTGACCATAACGTAATATAACGTTCAAATGCTTGATGAGTAATCAGCAGTGCACCGTAGGCTTTTGCGAAAGGACACGAGCATACGAGCATGTACAGGGTGTCCAAAATTCGATGGTTTTGGGAGTTTTGGATACTTCTAGAGGATATAAGGAAATTCGACCCCCCTTTGCGAGGCTCAAATTTCAAGATAAGACAACCGGTCTTCGAGCTACGGGAGCTTTTGGAAAAGTCTACATTTTGGAATAGGCCATATAACTTTTTTATTTATGAAAATATCACAAATAAATTGTTGTAGAGTTTTTAAACTAGAATTTAGTTACTAAATTTGATTTCATGATTCACTTTTAGTTTTGGAGATATAACACAAAGTTGATATTTTTCTTATGGAACATTCTATTTTAATTTCCTTCAAAACGATGTGCTTCTTACGAAAATCGGAGAGTTTATCGAGTTATTAAATATTTTCCATGCACGCCACATTATTAAAAAAATCTAGAGTCCAATGGTTGTCAACCTGAGATGATAACTATAATTTGTTACGAAGAAAAAAAACTATTTTATTCTTAATAACTAAATTCAAGGCCTACTATTATAAAAATAATAATTTATTATACCTATATTTTATGCACGGTTTCTAGAATAAACACGCCCAATGAGCATTTTCAGAAACCTCTGGTGACAAAAATTTATATAATTATTATAAAGAGGGTTCCATTAATGCCCTAGGGTATTTAGAGGTTTCCTACAGGAATTGAGTTTGTATATTTGTTTTATTAAAGATTCTAAATTTATGGTACCCTAAGGTAACATAAAACTGGCGTTAACAATATTTCCACGGACATCTTTATAAAAATTAAAGTCATCAGTGACAAAAGTTATATAAATTGGTTTTTGAAATCTTTCTGTTAACCCATCTATAAAACCGTAAGTAACTATCAATTAAAGATATATATATTGGTTTTTAATATGTTGCTATCAACTCACTTATAAAATCATAATTAACCAACAACAAAGAGACACTTATAAAAACTTGGGAATTCACACACAATAATTATATAAATTGGTGCCTGTAATATTCTTATGAACTCATTCATAAACCTTTTTTGCCCATTCTTTCTATAATGTTTTTATTAATTTCTTTGTATAGTGGTTATAATACCACTGTTTTTACAACAAAAAAACAATTTTAATTTATAACAAAACAAACAAGATTTTTTAGGTTAATTTTGTGACATCAAAAGGCTCGTTTTTGCGACTTTAAAAGGTGCGTTTTGCGACATCAAAAGGCGCGTTTTTGCGACATCAAAAGGCGCGTTTTTGCGACATCAAAAGGCGCGTTTTTGCGAGATACCATACCATCATTATCTGCTTTTAATTACATCAATCTGAGGAGAGACATAAGAGATCCAAATCTTCTTGAGATGTTTTCGATGACAGATATCGGGATCGAATGCATTCTACACCCGGTTCCGACCAGCGTTTCCCATGCGCGGCCACCCTGACTCAAAAAACTCATCACGTGGACCGATATGACCTTGTATAGGCAAATTTCGCTAAGACTACGTGATCCGTGTTTTGATTCGGGGAGTCCACGCATAAGAAACCCATAGATGGGAACCGGGTTTTAGAAAAAGAGAACAATATAGTAATCGTGCTAAGTTCGCAAAATTGCACCGTGAAACTTCGATTTATGGTGCGGCGCATACAGTTCGCACGGCTTGAGTTTGCGAGTTTGACATAGTCACTATTATCCTCTTTTTCTAAATGCATTCATCTGAGAGAGATCCAGCATACCAGGGAAATTCCTGCCTGTACACCCTTCGAGGCCGCAATCTAACTATCTTCTTGAGATAGTTACCTCTGACAGTTATGCGGGGTTGAAGGGTGTGCAGGCGGGTATTTTTCCTGGTATGTGTAGTATGCTGAACCTCTCTTAGACGAATACATTTAGGAAAAGAAAACAATGGTAACTATATTAAGCTCGCAGAAACGAACCTTCAGTGTTCAACACTGCGCCATCTGCAGCCTTTTGTTCCAACTAGCATCATGTTTTAAAACGTTGATAAAAAAGTGTTTAAAGAGGTAAACAGTGGTATAATTGTATTGTTTTTTTTTATAGAAATGTAAATTTTCACCATTTTGGATTCCAACAATAGGTTTTTGACCAAAATAAAAACGTTATTTATGGGGTTTCAACATGTGCTTTAATCGAAATATTGCTTGTTTAGGGTTAAGAACAAAATACAAAATTCAATATTTCTCCCAGAAAGCAAAAAACATATGTGAAAAAAAGTATTATTTAAATGAATATATTTTTTTCCCGTTTTCTCAAGTATTTTTGGAGGCGATGAAAATTTTGTGAGTGTATTCGAAAACTATACAGTACACACGGGACCGCAGCTGATTATCAGAGTAGGATGACTGGGAAAACAGCTTTTATTTAACCTATAGTATATAAATATTCATATTCCTGCTTCAACTTATCTCACTTCCATTTTAATTTATTTTAGAAGATTGGTAAACACCATTTTATAATTTTTTTATTTTAAAAAGAAAAAGAATAATACATAGCAAGCAAAGGGAAGAAAGATGGAAAATTTATATTTCTAAATCGATAAAAACCTTTAATTTGTTATGTAGTATTGTTAGAACAGTTGTAAAACCTTTTTATAATAATATCTAGACTTGATGGTCCATAAGTAAGTTATATAAAATCTATATGTAGTTTTTCTATCCATTACTATGTACCATAAATTTTTATAAGCTGGTGTTGGTTAGTTTTTTTTCAAGTCTTTTTTAGTCATTTAAGAGATATATTAGAGTTATAAAATTATCACCACCACTAAATAATATAACTTTTGGTTATTTTATGAAGGTTTTATATTATTTGCTGTAACTTCTATATAGACAAAAATATTAATAAATGAAGGGTACACGGGAAAAGTGGGTAATGTCCATTTTCAACTCATTTGAGAAAAGGCGTTTTTTAACTTTCAATCTATTGCTACTTGTTAAGATGAAGTCGTAGTAAATAGGTGGCGACCAGAAAATGCATGGAAAGTATAGGAAGAAGGCTGAAAAGTAGAAACAATTTTGAGAAAAAATAAGACATTTTTTCAAAAAATCAAAAAGGGGGAAAGGTCAAAATATTATCATTTTATTTGAGAACTCAATAAAACATGAACGGCTTGCAAATAATATTTTCTTATCATTTTATAATTCTTCAACTTATTCATTTAATTTAAATGGCAGTAACGATACGTACGCCCTGCCACAGTGTTCGGCCCTGTCTCAAACAGAGACAACAACAGAATGCCGCGCATCGTCCGTGCTTATCGTGGCCCATTTACTTAATAATCGGACTCTAGCTGCATTTATGCGTTTTTTTACTGAAAAGGGTCATCATCAGATAATAATGAAAAAACTAAAAAAACAAGGCACCTTATAGTTTTAAATTTACAATCAGAATTATTGCATAGGTATAGTATGCACAACAAGTATTTCCTTATAAATAACAAAATAATCACTTTCCCAAAAATGCCTGGCAAAAATCCAGTACAAAATCAAATAGCTTCCAAAACAGAAAAAATACCAACTACATAACCTAACTTCTGAACTACGGACACGAACTAACTCCAACTCATCCGATGAGTTTTTCCACGGAATCGATTACCAACTAATGATGTCAATTCCTATTTGGTGAAAGATCAACGCATGCAGGCCAAAAATAAATTATATTTAGTTATACACAAAAAATTGGCCTTGCATCAATCATTTAATCAAAAAAAAATAAATAAATAAAAAGAAAAGTTAATTTAATTTATGAAAGGAAGTAGACAAAGTCCAAATGCTTCACAAAAATGTTTTCTTTATTGCACGACGCGTTTCGGTTAAGTGCATTTTTCTGTAAGATATTAAACAATATTTGTTTAGGATACTAACTACCAATAACATGAAATAAAATGGTTACTTACATAATTTCAAGAAACATTCCACAAAAAACATAAACCAAAGGTCACAAACTAACAAAAATATTTTAAAAGGTATACATTCTTACGGCAACACAATTTAAGGTTAAAAATAAATAAGAAAATTTAAATAAACAATTAATAATAATAAACTCTTAAAACGATAAAAACAGAGCCACCTATGAGATTTAAATAAAACTTACATATATTTAGTACCAACAAAAAGACAATAAAATAATGTTCCCTAATTTAAAATGTTTTATCGATAAAGACATTTTTAAAAAATAAAAATAAAAAAAAAAAATCTTTATCGATAAAACATTTTAAATTAGAAAACATTATTTTATTGTCTTTTTGTTGGTACCAATTATATGTAAATTTTAGTTAAATCTCATAGGTGGCTCTGTTTTTATCGTTTTAACAGTATATTATTATTATTAATTGTTTATTTTATATTTTTTATATATTTTTAACCTTAAGTACCTTATAAAATATTTTTGTTAGTTTGTGACCTTTGTTTTATGTTTTTTGTGGAATGTTTCTTGAAATTCTGTAAGTAATCATTTTATTTCATTTGATTGGTAGTTAGTATCCTAAACAAACATTGTTTAATATTTTACAAAAGAATGCACTTGACAATGGTGGAATAACCGAAACGCGTCGTGCAATAAAGAAAAAATTTTTGTGACGCATTTGGACTTTTTCTACTTCCTTTCATAATGTCTCAACAGCTTCACTCCGAAGAAATCTACGATTCTATTAATTTAATTTGTCAAGCCTTCATGCAATTTTTAAATGGCGAACAAAAATCAGCTACTATTTGTCGTCATAGGGTCAAAGAGTGGGCCAAAATTACTAGACCGTGTCTATTCTAGGGACCGTGTATTTTATACTTGATACAATAAAAGAAATGCTCAGATTGTCAACCAAGGCACTCTAGATTTTTTTAATAATTGGGCGTCCCACCCTAATCACATCCTACTATATATAATTTATGGAAAATATTTAATAACTCGACTACTATTTATCCGATTTTTGTAAGAGGCTCATTGTTTTGAAGGATATTAAAAAAAGATTTAAAACAAGAGAAAAAAATTGGGTGTTCCATAAAAAATGCCAACTTTGTGATGATGATATCTGATTTGGTAATTAAATTCTAGTTTGAAAACTCTACAAAAATGCAATCAACACTACGAAGATATTTTAATTAATAAAAAAGTTATAGGGCTTATAAACCCTTTAACGCGGACAATTGAGAGCCACTGCATTCTAGGGCTGCTACCGGATCTAATGCCCGCAACAGTAAACGGCAAGAAGCTATACAACACTATTTTCCCAAATAGGAGGACTGAATGACAAACAGAGTAAGTTTCTCAAGTGAAGATAGCTGCTGGTACACTGACGGATCCAAAATGCCTTCAGGCGTTGGATCCGGAGCTTATTGCAGCCGGGAAAATATCAGGATTATACATAGTCTTGGACGAATGGCTACAATTTTCCAGGCGGAACTCTTCGCCATTGAAATGAGCGCACGTTGGATGATACATCATAACTGGCGCAACAGATCAATAAAGATACCCTCCGACAGTCAAGCGGCCCTTAAGGCTCTTGAATCCTATAGGTGCTTATCGAGATCCGTTAGGAGCTGCCAGGACACACTGAACACCCTAGGGCGAATAAACACTGGTATGGATTCCGGGACATTCTGGGCATCGGGGAAATGAGACTGCCGACCAGCTGGCGCGTGAAGCGGCCCCGAACCAGCCCTTGGAATAGCATACAACATAATCAACACTGCTCTCTCAGGCTGGATGGAAAACAAGCTCCACCAATACTGGAGAGAATTGCCGGGACTGGCACATTCCAAAAAGTTCATTACAGAACCCTGCAGGAAGAGGGCCGGAAAACTCATTGAGCTCACCAGGCAGGACATCCGGACAATGGTTGATCTATATACTAAAAGTCTGAAAAGTCTTAAAGTACCATTACACAGAATGGGTCTAAGTGAGGACACCGAATGTAGGCTCTGTATGGGGTATGATGAGACGGCCAGACATGTGCTGTGTGAATGTCCGGCCATTGCACGTCAGCGTGTACGTTTCTTTGGTAAACCGCAGATCGACGGAGTGGATCTGCATGATGCTTCACCAAAGCAAGTTGCGAGCCTCTTAAAGGAGCTGAATATTATGTAGCAACAAAAAATGTTAAAAGTGAGCCACAATAGACCCAATAGTGGTCGCATTAGACAGTGCTATACTGGCACACTCACAAACGAATACATCAACAAAATAGGGCTTATAGAGGTGACATATTGAAATCCGGTTTTTACCAAAAATCTTTTCTCGAAATACCTCCTCAAAACCATCGAATTTTGGACACTCTGTACAGCTTAAAGCCTGCGATCCGTTCCGGTTCGATGAGCATTGCACCTGTGTTCCGTAGGTATTTATTCATCTCTTAGTATTTTGTCTACTTTGTGCAATAATGAAGTAAAGGGCACATTTACACCCCGACTATTTAGAAAGGGGGCGTCGCATCCAATCTTGGAACACGGCGCCGCGGCGCCGGCTGTCAGTCTGACGATCCACAGTGAATCGACAAACCCGGCGACGTCCGCACGCAGACCGGCACTCAAAAAATTCAAAATCTAACGAGTGCTTCCACTGCAGTAATTTTAAATAAACTGGTCTTCAAGTATTATGTTAAAGTTATCAAGACATGGCCGGCGAATTTGAGGAAAATCCGTGTTTCAGTTTACGCAAAAATTTCGCATTATCTTCGAGTAGATTAATTCGTGGTGCGGTGGAAAATTCGCGAGAAAATCGGGTTTGTTGGGAACTCTCAGGTTAGGTGATAGCCTTCCGCCCTTTGCAACTTTTTACAGCTGAATTTTACGATTGGATTAGGATTTCAGTATGGGTTTGTTAGTCAAGTAAGTAGAGACATACCGTTTATAAAACTCAAATTAAATTGTATTATTATTACACTTACGTTAACGTTTAAAGACATCTTGCCGATGCTTTATCTACCTAATACGGATTATTTATAATGCCATAATAAAAAATCTCTAGCCTCATAGTTCAATGTGATCAATCCAAATTTAGACAATTGCTGATGAAGCCGTAGTAAACCTATTCGCGTATTTTACAGCGATGCGGCTGTTGAGTTGCACGTCGTGTTTTCTCTTGTTTACTAAGATTATTTACGACAGTTAGTAAATTTTTAGGCTATGAATCTCGAATGACTCCATCCCCATCCATATCAGTCAGTCTCTATGCCTCCACGCCATAATATAAAATGCTAAAACAAGCAATTTTATTTGATAATGGCACGTACAAGGTGCCTAGCGAAAGACGTGAAATTCGCCGGTCTGAACGTTTGTGTCTTTTTTTTTCAAACGAACGAGTTGTTTTATCACTATTCTGCTTGATAAGTTGGCCATGGTCGGCCATAACTGATCGTCAGTCATCACTAAATTTGCTGTGTAAAGCTAATAGGCACTATACTATCCTTTTTCTGATGTTTTTTGCAATTTTACACAAGTTAGAAGTACAAAAATCATTTCTAACCACAAAAATTTACTTGTTTTTCTTTAGTTTCGATCTTAAATACTACGGGCCTTAGCAGCAATGGCTATATAGCCAACAAGAAGCAGACAGCTAACATTTTCTTATTAGGGGCTGTTCATAAATTACGTAACGCGGCTAGGCGTTGACGAAAGTGGTAGGTACTAAAATATTTTTTCTGAGCGTTTGAAAAAAAAAAGTACGTACGATACCCGACCGGAAAGTATATTTACAGGTCAAGTACCTATTACATTTTATTACCATGTATTTCTGTCTCGCTTTCTTCATTTCGGCCTCTCTTATTACCAATCTATATTGATTTTTTGTCTTCCTTCTGACTTTTTCCCATATCTCTGCGTTAGCGATACAGAGCAGACGTTATAGTACGTAAGATTGCGACTCGTCTCAAAGTTATACATGCTAAAGACGTGAATAAGCTTGATGGAAAAACTCAACGATAGACCGCAGAGATTGGACTCTTGATATCTGTATTCGAGCGGAAGCCTTTGTTTTTTTACAGATAAAAGACAGACAAAATATTACGCTATATTCCACGTCTACGCGTAAGTCCTATGACTCACTTAAACTGTCTAATAAGATTGCGACTATGCAACAACGACTTCATTTTGATAAAATAATATCTGGGCTGTTCAGTTCTTGCATGAACTTCTTGCATATTGTCCAAGTTCTTATTGAGATGGCAGTTATTTGTATCTATTTTAAAAATGTTCAGTATTAAAATTACGCATTATTTTTCTCAAAATTTAAACGTAAAAAATTTAGCAGTTATGAACTCAGCGATATCTAAAGTTGGGATAGACCGACTTTAATAAAGTCAGCACTATTTTTGATAGTTCCGCACGAAGGTCAAACAACTACTACACATTCTTAGGCACCTTACCTAACTGTTATGAAATGACTAGAAAAAATCCTCGCATTTTTCAGGAAAGTTTTATTTAAATTTTGACGTTTAGGTGCTCTTATGCAACTTTGCAACTATAAGGAGAAAAACACAGTTATTAGGAACTTATCGGTACATTAGAACCTGTGTTTAATACTGTCGGTACTATTTGTGATAGTTCCGCACTATTACATATTTTAGGTACTTTACCCATCTGGACCCCAATTTTTGAATTTTGCGAGAATGATCACTCTCCTAAGAGATGTGATCGTTCCTTGGGAACTATTGGACCGCGCTCTTCTTGGTTGCCTGGGCTACCCAAAACCTACGTTCGCTCTATTCGTCCATAGCTTTTTTGGGCACTGTGCTGGCAAAATAATGTACACTTTCATAATGTTTGTGCCAAGGTTTGTGCCGACCTTTAATTAAGGACAGCATTACCTTTAATTATGTCAACTTTATAAGTGGCACGATATGATCATGTTTAGATGCAACAGCAATGTCAGAAATAAAAGCAAGAACGTTAGGTAACCAACTTAGGGACCGTCCATAAATTATGTAACGCAGCATGATTGGGGGAGAGCGAGGGGGCGAGGGGTTAGGTGTAAGTGTTATACATTGTTACAAGGGGGTTGATTTACAAGAAAAATGCTTGTATTTGTTCCAGTAATTTTATACTGATGGGTTGGGCGCCTAAAAATATGTAGTAGTTTCGTGCGGACCTGTCAAAAATAATGACGACTTTATGTACCGATAGTCCTAACCAAAATATTTTTGATCTTCTATTTTATTACTTCCAGCTTCACCCAAATTCTTTGGGTCAGATATGATATGCTTCCATTAATTCTTATTGGTTAACCATTAAAACTCAATAGGGCGAAGATCGCTAAAATAATTATGTTTTATATTTTTCTTTAACTCGGGTGTATTGTGAGTTATCTGTGTTTTCCAGATAATGGTATTTTAATTTCTTACAAAATTTTCTCCCTTTTACAATAAGTAATAAACCTTTTCTTGTCCCGTCATTAATCACTTCCTCGACCTGATTAATGAATTTTTTCCTAATTTCTTAAATTTGAACAAGAAACAATTAATATTTCGATTTTTTACCCATTTTGCACCTCATTTTAATTTTTATTAAGTTACAGTTTTAAAATCAATCTTCAGAGGCTCAGTTTAAAGTTTTGTACACGAGGTAGCTAATAGTACCCAATTAGTTTCAGCTTCTTATACATTCCTTAAAGCTTTGTTCGTATGCCTTGCTTTCCAATGTATTGTAATGACTGCTAATCGATTATTAAAAATAGATTTATGTACGATTTTTATTACCCAATTATCCTAAATCCCCGGAATAAATCATAAGTTCTCAATTTACCAATTTTATTAGTTTCAAAATGTTTTTAACTATTACTTTACGGGGTGGTATGATGCAGTCTAGGTCCATCAACATTTTTTTGTAAATATTTTTCGTCTGTAGTTCAATGTCTTAAGGCGCATTTACACAGACAAACTTTCCTTTGATGTTGAAATGCCGACAAACATTTACACGAGCCTCTTGAGCAAAATGTTCAAAAAAAAGTTCGAGCAAAATCTCGTACAAAAAAAATTACGGAAATTAAGCAAAATTTGTTTGAAGAAATGTTGGTATAGAAATTTCTTACAAATTTAAATTTTATAGTTTTATGGGAATTCATTGAATTTAACTGAAAATAGAAAGAGTAAGTTTTAAAACAAGGTATTTTTAATTAAGTGCTTTCCGACGGAAAAACGATTTGATGTCGAAATTCACATTTTACCTGATAAGCAACTTTGATTGACCTGCTTTTTATAGGGGATATGCCAGTATATTTGTAAAATTTTTTGGGGTTGTAAAAAAACGAGAATACAAAAATAATAATTGGCACTTATTTATTGCTGTTGCCTGTAAAATGTAATGATAAAAATTTACGTTTAAAGAATATCTCTTTATTTTACTTTCTTGTCTAAAACACAATACAATAATAATTAAGTCAAATTAAAAAACTTATATACATTTTATTAAATCTCAAATATATGAACAAAAGCACGTTCGGTCTAAATAATACCCGTTTATTACCCACTTTTTCAACCCTACGATCCCGACCCTTGTCTAAAAAAAATATAATTTAGCAGTAATAGACTAGATTTCTGAATCGGAATGTTGCTCCTTTGCATATTGTTTGTTCAGTGTCAGTAATCGACCTAGATTATTACATTAAATTGACAGTAAATATCTATCTTCAGCATTTTCATGAACCTTTTGCTTTTTTAAGCAACCGTTGGGGCCTTAAACTAACTAGGTAAATCTGGTGTGAGGAATTAAAAAAAAAACAATCAAAGCTAAGGCTAAGGTAAAGTTACAAAAATATGTTTAAAACAAAATTCCCTCCCCACCAATCCTCATAGTCGTGAGGCGCGGATTACCGCTTAAAAGTGCAATTTTTCAGTTTTTTGCCGATATTTGAAAAACTCAGAATTTTTTTGGAAAAGAAAAATTTTCCTGGGTTGTTTTTTGAATTTAGGAAATAAAAAAACCGAAAAAAACCCCCGGGCAAAAAAATCCGGGAAAAACCGTAAGAAAAAAATATTATAAGTAACCCTAATCCATGTGACAAAACTGATAGCCAAGAATAATGTTTCGCTTGCCGTCGGCTTTTTTTCACAAAAATTTAAAATAAAATTGGGGTTCCATTTCTTTAAAGAATTGAGATCATTGATCACTGATGTGAAATTTTATTTATTCTCATCTTTAAAAATATGTTTCCAAAACAGATAGCAATAATTTGCTCAAAAATTTACCGGAACAAAATGTTCAAAGAAAAGCTCACAAAAATGTTTACGAAAACAATTTTAGATCTTTTGCACGAGCTTTTGTTTGAGCATGCTCGTCTGTGTAATTGCGCCTTTACAGTTAAATATGATGTGTAGAGCTGTTAGTTATGTATAACTTTCACAGCTTCATTTTGTTTGAGCGGTACTCTTTTTGGACTAGTGTGCAGGAAGGAGTACCTACTGTTGACTGTTTGTACCTAATTTATTCCTTTTCATTTCAAGTACAATAGTTCGTTGGTTAGGTTTCTCTATAGTACTTTGACAAATTTATATCCATGGTTTCTTGCCCTTGACCGAGTCTCTAACTTTTCATCTTTTTCGACTTTTTTTATATACATTTTTAACTTTGGAAATATCTTAAAAATATCTTATGTACTTTCAGAATAGGCATTTTTAAACACTAAAACACCTACACTAATAATCCAGGAGACCCAAATCCCTAATTAGCCACACATTAACACAATTTTATTCAAACACCACTCCCAAGAGGGTATGGTATTGATGTTGATTAATGATGCTGTTTGTTGGACCTTCACCTCAATATATTATTACATGGTCATCTTACTGACCTCTATTCGTGTATGCTATTATTAGCAAGACAGAGGAAGTGTTAATTTTATAGATATGTATATAAAAGTGAAGGATGGTAAGGATGGAGCATTAGAGGCGATCGTCCCCTCTCTTTTGTAACTGATTTTCTAAACGATCTAAAAATTTTTTAGCGAGTAAAGTCGCATCCAGAGCTACTTTTTATGATTATATTAATGTGTTTGTGCCATTTTCGATCTTAAAGTTTGCACCTGCCCCATTATATTTATTTAAAAAAAATTATAATAAACTAGAGTTTCGAACTTCCATTACTTTTTTACAACGTTCCGAATGCTTATGTATCTGTAATCGTCATCAAATGAATACTAACAAAAATAAGACTACTTAATATTGAACTTCAAATTTTCTATAACAAGTGAGTTCAGTTTAAAAAGAAAAAACTTATTGTAAACACGTCTCTTAAACAAAATTTACAGTTAATGAAAAACAAAAATTAAAGAGAACATCACAATGTGAGTGATAAACTAAAAACTAAGTTTATTATAAAAAGGATTGTTATACGTTTAATAATATTCGGATAAGAAGGAAGAGTTTTTGACGCTTATTTTTGAACAGGTAAGTATTTTAGGTATTGTTTTTTTTAAATCAAAAAGTAAACCAACAGGAAAAGCCAGATTACTCATTTCGTAAAAAGCACGAATTCTGAAAATATTCTGCGTGGGAGTCAGTTTCTCCCAATTGATTGAAAAAAACACCAGGGTCATTCCAGGGTTCTAAGCATATATAGGGCATTGAAAAAATATATGAAAAAAGGGTTCTGGTAGATTCATATTGCAAACTGACCAATTTTCATCTGGCTTGACCATATACAGACCGCTTCAAGCTACTGCGAACATAGGGGGAATCAAGTCCAATTTACTCTCCGTGACGTACGACCGAGGTGGATTCGAAGCACGCTGCAGTGTTATCTTTTGGAAATTAATTTTTGTTTTTATTATTTTGTTTTATTTCTGCCTTGCTCGAGAAACAAATGGGTAAGTTCCTAATTGAAATAATACATTTTTAAAACTAAAAATGGATGTCTACGAAGTTGCCGAAAAAGTGCAGATGGTCAAATGGTCAAATCGTCATAACCCAACACACGTTCGATATTGGTCGAGGGAAAATTTGCATTTGTATTTTGACGTAAGAACACAGTATCCCCAAAAACTAAATGTTTGGGGGAGGGGTATTATAGGGGAACACGTAATTGGGCCATTTTTTATTAACGGCAATTGCAATTTGAATGGTCCTAGATACTTGGATCTACTGCAGCAGCACATTATTCCAACTGCTAGGCAGTTGTTAGGTGTAAGATTTGGTGAAACATGGTTTCAACAAGATGGTTGTTCCGCTCACAATGTTGGCCTTGTTAGGGAATATCTTGATAATGTATTTCCTAATCGGGTTATAAGTACACGGGGAACTATTTTATGGCCAGCTCGATCTCCCGATCTTGCTCCTAATGACTTATATCTGTTTTTGAAGAAGCTTTTCAAATTATCACCCCTAACATGCTTGGAAACGTTAGAAGGGGTTTTTATAGTAGGCTCGGATATTGTCTAGCCGAGCAAGGAGGACTTTTCGAACATTTGCTTTAATTTTTTTTTGACTGTGAGAATCTTTTTGGTTTTTAGAATGTATTATTTTATTTTGAGAACTTGCTTTTATTTTGTTTCTCCTTATTATTTTCATTGTAACACGTCGTCACTGATAAATCTGAGCAGTTGACAATGAAACGCTCTTATTTATCAGTGACAAAAAATAAGAAAATTACGTTATAAAAATTTGCGTATTTATTGACCAAATTCCGGTTTCATTGACTACGCTCCACACAGCACCGTGGTTAGAGGCGTACTAAATACCAAAGGAAAGTCATGCAAGTGGTGATCGCAAGCCTGAGTATTGGTTGCTTCACTGATAGGCGTGCGGTGTCTCTGCATGTACGTACACTGGCAAATTAGACTTCTTCCGCCCTATGTTCGCAGTAGCTTGAAGCGGTCTATATGTGGTTCCTTTAATTGCGAACTTATAAAATATTTTGGTACATGTTCTGAGTTGCGCAACAAGTCTTGATAGAGAAAGCCCTAGGTAAGTGGCAGGACTTTGGTAGTTGGTAAACGTATGGTAAAATATAGTGTAATTTGCATTTTTGGAAAATGACAAGTCAGTTTCGATAAGTTTTGAGTTTAGGGACTCAAGATTGTTTGTTGTTTGTGTTGATTGTATTGTCTTTATTAGACTTTAGGGTGTTAGCATCAAGGTTGTCCCATAGATGTTGCTTTCCAAGCATAACCAATTATATTGAATTTTTGCAGAGTTTAGTAACTGGAGTTGTCGGTTAAAGCATTTCTTGGGCAGTCTATAATTTGTTTTTTGACAGAAAAGTAAGACAAAGCTTAAAGAAAAGATATTCAATGTGAATGGAGCCGGACTCGAGGCGTACAAGAGAGGTTGAAGTAGATTTTGGAAGTCGCAAAACTGATTTGAAAAAAGTCAGCTGAATTGTTTCTAGATCTTAAGCATATCTGGGGGTCCACACAGGAAGAGATGCAGTGATAGTATTAATAACGCTGGAGTTGAATAGAGTGGTTATTGTGTCACAGGAGTTAACCTTGGCTTTTACCAAAATGGCTAGAGTGGAGCTGGTAGCTTGCTTTGCTCTGTCTACGGACAACTTGGCCATAGTTGAAAAGACACCTGAGGCAGCAAAGGTGACTCTTAAGTAAGTGAAAGTACTGACGACATCTAGGTTTTCCCAATTCAGCTGAAAATTAAATTGGTTGGATGTATTCCTGCCTTGACTAAAACACATTATCTTTGTTTTAGTAGTGTTTATAGTAAGCGAGTTGTGTTCTGCATATTTACACAAAATATCCATTTTTTTTTGTAAGTCTCGCTCTGTATCCAAGTCATCAGCACACAGGAGTAAAATTATGGCAGTAGTTCCATTGATGTTCAGTTTATTACAGGTAGAGAAAAATTCATTTATATCCGAAAGAAATAGAGAAAATAGGGTTGGGACAGAGTTTCACCCTGCAACACCCCAAGGAAACATCATATGCCCTTGAGAGCCCATCAGAACCTCAAACTCCAAGTTTAGCCACGTCATAGATGGCTTTAATTACGAAAGGTGTTGGGTAAGTTAAATAAAATTTAAAATCAAAATTATATTTGTTTGAGTGTTTTCGATTTTAGATTACATTATAAAAAAACAAAATTTAAAGTATAATCAAAAATAAAGTTTCAGTATTTTGTTTTCTATTTTAAAATATCAAGTATAAAGATTATCTTTTGACTGACAAAGAGAACCAGACAAAATTAAACGAAAAATCAAAGAAGCAGTTTGCAGCTATCTAAACGAAGATAAATGCATAGCTAGCATATCAGTTGATATAAATACAGTTTGGCTTCCAATTTTAAAACAAGATTTAAAAAAAAAAAAAATTAAATAAATTAAAAAATAGCACTGATGTTCTTTGGGTTTCTAATATATTTTTTCTAAAAGTCAGTGAAAGGATAACCTTTATACTTGATATTTTAAAATAAAAAACCAAATTTTGAAACTTTATTTTTGATTTTACTTTAAATTTTGTATTTTTATAATGTAATCTAAAATCGAACACACTCAAACAAATATAATTTTGATTTTAAATTTTATTAAACCCACCCAATACCTTGTTGGCGGCTACTATCGACGCACCAAAGTGTCAAGATAATATCTGAAATATACATCAGTCAAAGTCAGTCAGTTGTATGACAACAAATAGATATTTTAAAAAAGAATCGAAAAAAATTTTGAAAAGAATAATTCCTTTGATAACGGCAGTAGAATTTCTAGATACCTAGATTCTATTTAGGGTTTGCGTGTGTGTAGGCAAATTTTTTATCTTATTTAAAAACCACTGACAAACGGGAATTTATGCAGTGGGTTTTACCATATTTTTGAAAAAATTTCCTTAACTTAGTGGCGAAAAATACAAAAATAGTAGTTTTGAACAGTGGCGGCTCGCTCGTGACGCAGGTGAAGCGCTGCTTCACCTCTTATTTAAAGACTGGCTAAATAATTGTCATTTAAATATTTCTGACAAAAATTAAACCTTCTGCTTCCATAAAATAACATTTCCAAATTTTGTAAATATATCTTTTATTCGATCATCAGGATCGAGCGGAACGACCGCGTTTCTGAGATGCGAAAACTCTCCACGAGCAAAAACAAACAGCAAGGTACTCTCGTGTCATTCAGTCTGCGTTCAGTGTAAATTCCCGAAATAAATCGGTTGCCATCACGACAGCACGCGCGTCTCGTTTCCGCCGAGGTTTGGGCGTGTTGGCATGTGATATAAATTTTTAAGCTGGCTCTATTATAATTTTGTGACTGTAATATCGAACGTCGCGTGCTGGGCTATTGCTATTGTTTTTGTTTAGTTGCGATATTCGTTTTTTTACAATGTTTCCTGTGTATGATGGACTTTGTGTTTTACTGGGGGGGGGGGGGGGTTTGACGATGCATCACCTATTTGTAAAGTCACGAGCTGCCACTGGTTTCGACATCATGAATCCGCCGCAAACATATAGATTTTATTTGTATTCGGAGTCGAACTTCCATAGGTCGGCTGGTTTCTTCGATGTAGATATCCCCACACTCGCTTGGTACCTGATAGATGCAGTTCTTGGTGTTGTGGCGATCTGGTTTAGTTTTTGTCAATTGACTTCTTATTTTTTTACTTACTTACTACTCATTACGTTTGTGGGCTTATTTCTCCATTTCGATGAAATGTAGCTATCTGTCAAAACCATATAACTATGAGATAATATAACGGCCCTCCCCTAGCTTTCCCTGAGAAAAATGCATATCGATAATAACTCTCTTAATCAAGTTGGCCTGGAAAAAACCCATAGTCGAGGATTATAATGACTGACAACCATCTGACAGCAAAAATGTAGGTTTATGTTTATTTAATATTTTTGTTTACTTTTGGAAAATCTATTAAAGGAGTGGACACTACCGTAAAAAAAATTAAAAAAGTGTTGTCTACTGTTTCCCGTAACAATAACGCACGCAATCAGAAAATACCGCCACGAAATTTTAAAACACAAAAAACTTCACAATAACATAAACAAAATGGCAAAACCTCCTCAAAAATGTACTTTTCGTCAATACCCAGTTTTCTCAGGAAGTGGGTTCGGCACTTAGGGCCATGTCCTCGTATAACGGATTTACCTTGGGGATTGAAACCCTCGAGAAAGGTTAATCTTGCGGTTGGATATGTTTTATCCATAATATAATAAATAAATGCAATTAAATAAAATCAAAGTTTTCGGATAGATGATGTCGTTGTCACTGTCACTTAAATTAATACCTTGATATTAAATTATCGTAAGGTCAGGCATGGATTTGTTAGTGCATGCGCAGTAGATTTTTGGTTTATGGCCTGGTGGCCCAAACAGTTTCAAAGCCAACCACGAATTTTCTTCTTTGTTTATCAAAGTTATTTTCGTTACACATTTTTCAGAACTTGGGCCGTTATAGTATCTCATTGTTATATGGCCAAAACTAATGAAAAGTCAAACCTTATAGTATGGACAAATTGCGGATGGTAACTGACTATTTGGAGGCAGTTTCCAAACGGAAAAAGCAACTACCCGCCCGTTTCAACATTTCAGCACTAATATGAAAATGTCAAAAATGTTTTAGAAATACAGACAGTGTAATGGATACTTTACTATGAAAACATCCTTCAGTACAATGGCGACAATCGCCGCATAACTATGCGATTCCCGCATATTTTAAAGTCAGGAAAAGACTTGCGGTTTTCGGCGAATGGCGATGATCCATCTCTTCTTCTTTTCTAGCCGATTGTCCCCGGAGAACAGAAAAAGATGAATAATCACCAAATGCCGCAAGTTTACGTGACTGCGTTACATAAAAATTAACCATTTTCCATCCATGTATAGAAGTGTCCATCTGACTTTTAAAACGCACCACGTGACACTGATTAAAAAACTATGCTTCGTCACTTAATACGTTGTGACGGCCAGGTCGTTTTGATCTGCTGTATTCCAGCTTATGATCAAGCAATGAATGAAAGTTTGGTTGAACACATAGATATTATTGAAAATAAAGCTACGAAATTGCTAGGATTTTTGTTTAGAACATTAAAAGAGAGAAATGCTTACTTTGAAATTATAAGGTCAATTCTAGAATATTGTTGTACTATTTGGTGTCGATATTATGAGATTCATAAAGATGGATTGGAAAAAATACAAAGAAAGTTCTTGCGCTTTATATGCTATAAATTACACATATCTATTGAGTCAATTGATTATGAGCAGCTAATGAGTCTGGTGAACTTAACAAATCTAGACAATCGCAGAAAGTACTATAATCTTGTCACTCTGTAGAAAATACTAAATAATGAAATTGACTGTAGAGTTACTATCACTATTCAGGTTTCATCTGCCATCACGGAATACAAGAAATCATAAATTATTTTCAACTGTAAATCATCGCACTAACTATGATTTTAACTCCCCGAACAACACTCAGTAGGCTTGGTAACGAACTGACTGAACAAACTGATGTCGATTTTTTTAACACTACATTGTAAATAGCCTGATATTTCAAACGCGGCTAAAAAAAAGGATTTATAGTTAACCACTGGCCAGTAGATATGGGATTCTGATTTTAGTTGGAAACTTTTAGTGCTGATTTCACTGAAAATTTTCCATCGGGACATTTGGCGTACTGACAAGGGTCTTGTCAGTATGCAGGATATTTTGTTCCAAATCGGGACAGTCCCGACAAATCGGGTCGGGTTGGCAACCCTACGTATGCAATTATAAGTGTCGCCTTTTTTCAGTACTTACATCACTTGTGGCACCTTGTTGTAAAGGTCTTTCCAAAAGAAAATTGATTGTGCCATTTTTTTCCATTTTTACCAAATAGTTCTAGCGTGAAAAAATTATTTCATTTGTTTTTAGCTTTATCTCTGTCGAATTATTATTCTTCAATTATTTTTAATTTTCGTTAAAAATGCCGGCGTATGATGATTGGGTTCGGGGATCGGATGCGTACCCAAGTAGAAGTTGCGGCATTATTTCAAGCGCGACATCCAGAATTGCCTCCGTTACACCGGGCTACAGTAGGCAAAATTGAGGCTCATTTCAGGTTGCACGGGCATTTACGGCAAATTCCTCGAAAAAGGCCAGAACCAGTAGACGAAGACACTAGAGCACTAGACTAAATGTTCTTCTAACATTTCATGAAAATTCAATCAGTTCTACCAGACGAGAAAGTAGGGAATTTGACTTGTGCCGTAAAACTGTGTTGGTTATCTTGAAATTTGCTCCTAAAAGACCCTTCAAAATGAAGCCTGTGCAGGAGTTGATGGAAGATGATCCCGATCGGAGGGTGGAGTTTTGTGAAACCATAATGAGAAATCGATGATGGAAATATTTTACCAGACTGGATATTGTTTTCAGATGAAGCAACTTTTACCTTAAATGGAGAGGCGAGTCTTTTTGATTAGACACCTATCCATAACTTGAAACAATAATGTTAAATCTGGACGCTTTAGGAACGTTAGTGTCTTCATATTTAGGTAAATCGTCAAAACTGTAGGTACTATGCAGAAACAAATACACATTGGATAGTTGAGCAGCATAGTCAATATCAAGGAAAAATCAACGTATGGGCTGGAATAATTGGAGATAGAATTATTGGACCCATATTCTTTGACCAAAATTTACCCGGCGACAGATATTTGGAATTTTTACAAAATGCGTTGGTACCTAAACTTATCCAAACGTTTCCGACAGAAGATGGAACAATTGATCAAAGAATTTTCTTCCAACAACATGGGGCTCCATCCCAATACGCTCTCAATGTACGATAGTTCTTAAATGACTTTTTCCGGAAAAGGTGGAATAGAGAGATTTTTATTTATGGAGCTTCTTAAAATCTAAGGTACGCTACAAGACCCAATAATATTGAAGAGCTAAAGGATAGAATTAGAGAAGAAATTCGGAAAATTACAACAAACACATTAAGAAGGCTTCAAGCTGAATTTTACCACCGTGTTGCTCTTTGTCAAGAAGTAAAGGGGATGAAATTTTTTTTTTGGGTATGACCGGAAAGCTTACAAAAAATCTCAATTGACGTGTTTTTGCGTTATATCCGCATCTTTCAACCTGAAACTGTAGCGAATTTGCGCCAGTTAAAGTCCCCACCGTCTATATTAATGGGCAAGTGTGGACAAATTGCGGATGGTAACTGACGATTTGGAAGCAGTTTCCAAACGGAAAAAGCAACTACCTGTCTGTTTCAATATTTTAGCTCTAAGAAAAAACTGTCAAAAATGTTTTAGAAATACAGGCATTGGACACATTACTATAAAGCCAGGAAAAGACTTACGGTTTTCAACTTTTGTAGCCGATTGTCCTCGGAGAATAGAAAAAGATGAATATTCACCATTTACCAAATTCCGCAAGTTTACGTGGCTGCGTTACATAAAAATTAACCATTTTCCATCCATGTATAGGAGTGTCCATCCGACTCTTAAAACGCACCACGTGACACTGATTAAAAAGCTACAAAACTATGTTTCGTCACTTAATACATTTTTAAGGTCAGATCGTTTGGATCTGCTGTCGCTCTCTTTATTTAGCGTGAGAGTGTTTGGTGGAGATATTTTGTAAATTCTGGTTTACTTGCTTATTCCGCATTGCGAAACCAAATTCTGGAAATTATTCTATTTTTAAAAATTGCATCAGTAAAATGTATCCAATTTTTAGAGCCACGAAAATACTCCATCTCGTTAAACAAACAGAACATAAAATCTGGAAAAGTCACGAAGAAAATCGAATTGAAAGTAATGTGTACGTGCTTAATGTTTTTGTCAAACATAAATGTGATTGTTTTTGTTCGAAGCGAAATATATTGTGTTTATTTTTAAAATTACCAAGCCTGTTTAACCACATAGAGTGTTAAAATAATAAACTGTTACTTAGGCAATAATATTACTACACTTCCTACGTTTATACGCACTTAAAGGCTCTTTTATATAAGGGCGGTTTTAAATAAAATCGCTTTCTTCGAGGGTCCTTCATTAAATGTCATTAAATATGTCAGTTTAAAGGAAAAACAAATAAAACTAGTTAGTTAACAACAGATTTTACGGAAAACCAGGGTACCCAAGTAACATTTTAGGTTGCTACATAGTTTTATTATTTTTGAACTTTTTTATAAAGGGTTTATAGGGGTCGTGAATATTTATAACAATATTTATAAGAAAACTTTAACATGTTAATGTTTATAAAGGTAATGGAAAAACCAGACGAGCACTATTCTTCCAAAATTAGCAATCAAAATATTCTTATTACCATATTTATAAAAATTTTGTCTTAGGTTTTATATTATAGCAAACAAAACATTTTAAAAAGCCTTCCTATGAAACTTTTGGTTTTTGGGTTTTATAATTTAGCAATCAAAACCTTTTGACGACATTTTTTAGAAAACTTTTAGTGTAAAGTTGACAAGTTTTATAAGATCAAATGTCAATTTAACGTGACTAATTTTTGGTTACATAGTAAAATTATATTGGATTTATTTACGTTTAATAAATATTTATTGTCTTAAAAATATAGAAAAATAATTCACATTTTTGCGTAAATTAGTGCTCTTATAAAATAAAGTTTCATCGCTTGTCACGCCATCTTGTGGTTTACGTCTAAGCTTTATTATCCTAGCACCGTAAATGAGCTATGAAAATCTTGTTAAGAGTATTATTCGCTGGTCGTTGGTAAACTTTATTATTATTTATCTAATTGCAATATTTATTTATACATTAAACCTTATAGTTTCAAAACTAGAGTATTACTAAATAGGAAAGATTTCTAACAATATCTGAAGAGACGGGGCCCAAGAAAAATTTATTTTTTCCGTCCGGCAAGAGTTAACAAAGGTAATGTGGTATCGAATAATGGCATTGTTAATTTATTAAGAAGTGTTGATTGCCATTCACAACTAATTTTAAATACGGTAGTAGAAAAAAATATAGTTCCTAAAACTTGCGAGAAGAACTTTCTTAAACAAAAAAGAAGTTAAAAAACCTCAGTTACATCAACCGAAAAGAATCTAAAAACAAAAGATCAAAAGATCTTGGGTGGAAATAACGAAAATTCAAACCTGATGATGGTGTTTAATGATATACGGGGAGGTTGATAAGTGGCTCCTACGGTGGTTTCCCCAGGCGAAACATCGTTTAATCATTTCTCTTTTCGCTTTGGTCCTTAATGTGTTCCTTGTGGGATGCTCATCCAGGTTTGAATTTTCGTTATTTCCACCCAAGATCTTTTAATCTTTTGTTTTTAAAAACTTTCTTCCCGCACTTGTTAGGAAAATCGCTATTTTATATTTGTCATATTTAGATATTCAAGTCACTAAAAGTGTAAGATTCTCTTGACAGATAATGTTTTTACAAACTTCTGTTTTTCGATCTCCTTACATTCGAATTCTTTAGATTGCATTTAATGGCCTGTTAGAAAACGGGTTTCTGGATTTTTAGCAATATCATGACCGATTGATTGCAATTTGCCTTGGCTTTTACCACGTTTCTATTGGCTCACAGTTCTTGTCTATCTGTTCCATACAAATCCGCAATCGATTTTAAACTGACTTTTCATGAACCGTATCAATTCTATTCTTCATGCTTATGTAGGTCAAGTGACAATAAATATATTTTATATGTTTTAGAGAATTTTAAAATAATGTATATAAAAAGATTTTTTCTTTTTATAATAGTTGATGTAGTTTATTTGGTGTTACTTTGATTTCGTCAATTACCTTTTAGGCTGTACAAAATTGTTTGAATTGACCTAATTGGTTTTTGCCTAATGTTTAAACAAAATTACTTAAGTCTGGTTTATTTTTCTAAAAATTCATATACTTTATACTGAAGGCCCCTTTTATAACTCCTCTTTTTATTAAATTTTACTAATAAAAGAACATCGAACAAGTAGAGGCAATACGAGAATAATGGGAAAATTCCAATAATTCTGCGTGAATCAATTGCAAAAGCAAAGGAGCATTATTTTCAGTTCGCTAGTGATATTAGGCTCACTAAATCGTTACAAGCACACAAAAACCATTCATTGTTTATTAAACGAAAGAATCTTAAAGTTCAAATATTTTTTTTTATACTGGGACTTTAGGCAACCTTTGGCAAAGTTGGAGACCCACACAAAATATGCATGCATCTAGCCGGAATGTACAAATATAAACCACATAATAATGGTTTTTGGCCTCTCTTTGGACAATTTCTTATTTTAGTATTTTACACAAATATTTGCACATGTGACACAGAGTAAAAAATAAACAAAAACGATGGTTCAAACTCTGAAACCAGCGGCGTAGCAACATGACTTGGGGCCCCGAGGCAAGGACAATTTATGCCCCCCCCACTAATAAATGTATAAATTTAAATTTAAAATTATTTTATAAAAATATAATACGTGCTAGGTACCTAAAGTTTTATTTTATTCAAGTAAACGTTGGCATTTTTTTATTTAAAAAAAAACAAATATTTATTTTAGTTTGGAAACAATGCTAACTCAACATACTATTAGATATATAATATTGTTCTTTATTTTATTTACCGCATTTTTATTGTTAACATTATCTATAAGAAAGTCAAGTCTTGAGAGGTAAATAATTTAAAAGTCCCTTTTCCTCGCTTTTTCATTGGCAAATTCTTTTATTATTGTGGTTAATTCCATTTCGTAAGCAACTTCCCTTTCAATTAAAAGTAAAGCTAAGCTGCTTAATCTACTTTGACCCATTTGTGATCTTAAGTAATCTTTAAATAGTTTTTATTTATTAAAGGTCCTCTGAAGAGTTGCCACTGTTACCCGTAATGTTAAAAACAATGAAAATGCGGTAATTAGCTCAAAAACTGAGCCAGTCGACATATTATTATTTAGATCGTTGTTTACAAGTGGTAAAAGATGATTATATTGAATTAGTTATATTTGTTATAAAAGCGTTTACACTTTTGTAGAAGAATTTTTTCAGTAGAACTTGTAATGCTTCTGAGATCCAACAAATCAAAATAACCGCATACCGTCATCATACCTCTGAATCGATTCTCAATTTGACCTGTAACCTGATTAATTCCATAAAAATTGGGTATGAAAATTTTGATATGATGTTAGGTTGGGTTAGAGAGGGGAAAAAGTGCAGGCCTAATAAAATTAACATCGGGTTTTAGATGGTTTAGTAAAATAAATAAACAATTTTATTTGCTGGATATACTGACTGTGCAGTGGGCCCCCTTGCATCGCCGGGCCCCGAGGCTTTGCCTCAAGTTGCTCGATAATAGCTACGCCACTGACTTAATCCTTCAATATTTTACAAAAAAATGTATCAATAAAACATCATTAATAAAATATGTCTGCTAATATTATTATTACACGGCAAATTCTAGGTTTTGAACTTTAATTTCATAGATTATATACACAGAAAACATTTAAAAGTATTCAAAAATATTACTATAGTACTTATCTTGAGGGTTATCCGCTGTTGATAAACGAACCCGCGAGGGCTTAGATTTGACTAGCGTCTTATATCTTGATTAATACGAGCATTCATCATATGTCCTGGGATGGGCAAAAAAAGTGCCCTCTCAGACATAAAAGTACTGGTTTTCCAAAAAGAGCTTGCCCTATGGCCTACTGGGAGGTAGGACTGTGGGGTCTGCTTCCACGTGGCACACCTGGATATGGTGGTACCATTGCTTGTCTCCTTGTGATATCATTGGTGCCACATAACTAAAGCCGTCTTACAAGTTGTACTGGGGTTTTCAAAGTGAGTGAATGAGGCATCACGTGGTTTCTTTCTTCTCCACCACTTATGCAATCTAACATCTAACATCTAGATATATGGTGGAAAAAAAATTTAACTTTTTTAAATCTTAAATAACATTTAATATAAAGGTATTTTTACTCTTAAACTCTTCAAAAATCGTGACTTCCATCTTAATCTTAAACTCTGTTAAAATAAAATAAAAAATATGCTTTTAATAAAAAGATTAAATTTAAGGTTTTCCTGACCTTGAGTACTTGCCTATTGTATCTATTAAGTTATTCCTTCTACTTAAACTTTCAGGCACATTCGCTATGGCCCCATTTTTATTAAGTGTTAGAGAACCTCTCCCTCTATATTTCTTCTAAATCCCCCATGCACAAAGTCTCGAGATACATACCACTTGGTAGATTCCTATTCTGTGATAGTCACACACGTCTGCTTAGCACCCACCAACACCAAGCAGTTCCGCAGTTATTTTTAATTTTTCTCTAAGGGGTTTTATTGCTGCTTGTGTATCTGAGAAAAATGTGATATTCTTCTCAGATTTTTCCGCAGATATATCTCTATTACATGTTACTTTGGCGTGGTGTGAATGAGGTGTGTTCCTCAGTGAAGCAAATGATTTTACTTCATGGGGTGCCACTTATTCCGCTCTCAGTTTTAAATACGTCAGTATAACTTCCATTATGGTCTGTAGTGAGTTTTTGTTTAGTTTTTTTTTAAATTAAATTGGACGGCTTCCCTGTGTTTCTTTTCGCAATCATGATTTCGACCAGAGGTAAACCTGTAGAGCTTATTTTGAAAGTGAATATCTCCAGAATACATTTGTACATTCACTTAAAATAACTTCATAGCATTTCTTGACGTATTTTCTCAATTGGTGATCCTTTGTGTGCTCCTCTCAACAAAGTCGATTTATCCATAAAGAGTCTGTTTCATTTTAAAAGAAACACCCTAGCCCATAACTAGGAAAATATTTGGAAGATTGCAAATCCGCTGGATTATCTTTTTGACCTACTCTGATCTGCACTATTGTTTTACGTGTTACTTGTTTAGAACAGATCAGAACAGGCTAACAAAATTTAAAACCTGAGATTTTCTTTACATATTAACGATCTCTGGATGCTCTGAAGCTTCTTCTTCGAACTTATCAATTTTTTAGTACAGAGGTTCATAGGTTTACAGGCGCACTTCTAACCCACGTCAGCCTAGCCGATACAGGCTTACTAAGGAAATCCTTAGGGGGCCAAGCAGCCGTGTATAAGACGCAGACAAACGGAAAAGCACATTAGGCAGAAAAGGATGGGCATGGGGCGATGTTGTCACTACATCTTACACGTAGTAAATCAATTCCAGGTTGTTGTTTTCTAATATTTTCCATTTTCATACCTTTAGGACTGGAATAAAAATTGTTTTTGCTCCACTTTAATACCAAACTGATGAAAAATATCGTAAAAAAAAATATTTTTCGGCTTTTCATTTTGCAACCATTGTCCTTATGCACTGTTTATAGGCTGGGGACTGAGATACATACAAATGCCTAACCTAAAGCGTTCATACACGGCCGGAGATATTTCCGTAGAAACTTTATCAAGCAAATAGGACGGGTTGACGCCTTCGAACGTCCAACCCGGGTTTTGCACTTTGATTTGAAATCAAAAAGGAGGAACAGTCAGATGTGGGGCCGTGCACAAATTACGTAAAGGTGATTTTACCAATTTTTGACCCCCTCCCTATGTAATGTTTTGTAACGGTTTGGCACGCCACTCCCCTAATATTACGTAACGATTTCAAGATCACAACCCCCCCCCCCCCCAAAAAAAAACTTTTCACTTATTTTCATTCCAAATTTTCTTAGTTTCACACAAATGCAAACGCTGTCGAAAACCGCCCTCCCCCCTACGTAACGTTTTACAACCCCCCCTCCCCCCTATGACCATTACGTAATTTGTGCACGGCCCCTGTAATCCCAGTGGAGGAGGGCGAGAAAATTGATATTTTTTTCTTAAAAATTATACTCTTTAGACCTATTTTTTGCGTTCCCGAAATTACGTAATTTTTGAAAAAAAATTGTTAGCGGCGCCATTTTTATTTCGTGCTTTGTTTTCCTTACATTTTTGCGTTCGGCTAATTTAATTGAAAAATTTTTGCCTGCGGCGCGCTTTATCTTCTCACTCAAAACCAAGATCCCCCGTTTTAGGAAAACTGATCACGTCTCTGTTTCTGAATTTCTTCGAATAAAAGTAGAGTATGACCATGGGGGAAATATTTTTTTTTCTACGGTATGACGAAAATTTCGAGAAAGTTGAAGAAAAAAGTAAAAAAAGTGGCAGAGCTCAAGTTTTTCGTAAAAAAAAAAGTTTTTTGTAAAGAAACAGAACAAAATAAATCTTTTCACCCCTTTTTGGGCGTTACCAATATTGGCAGCCCCTTATTTTTCGCTTTTACTCTCCCGCTAGTTTTGAAGAATTGGTTCGCTACATGTTTCGAGATCATGTCATAAAACAGCTCGAAAATATCAAATGTAGTATAGGACCAGCTTTATTTAAAATCAATAATATCGCAAGCAAAAAGCTCTGCAGGAAAAACAGCGCCGTTTATTGATATCTTTGGCTGCTAGTGCTAGCTGCATGGTTTGGCCGTTTCCGGATAGATGTCACTAGTAGAACAGAATGGAAAGAAATTTAATTAAAAGCAAAGATATTTCTTTCTAATGTTAACAACCTCACGACTTTATCGCTCAGTATCGTAAATAATGGACCCTGCCACCTCCTTTAAGCAAGAAAAAGCTGTGGTTTGGACCTGAAAACATTTAATTTTTAATTAGATTAGATGTTCAAATCTGTCCCCTTCTTGAGCCTCACAATATCCCAATCTATTGTAAAACTCTTGGCGCGTAGCAGCCAACATTTCAGGGGTGATAGAGTTGCCCGCCTCCAAAATTTTCGCCCTCAACTCCTGTATAGTCGTAGGCCGTAAGTGAGGGTGCTGGAAAATTTTGTCGTACCAACAACCCCATAGGAAAAAGTCATTTGGCGCAAGATCTGGTGATCGAACCACCGGATATTTCCATACGTGGAAATAATTCTATCACCAAATACCTGACGAAGGTAATTTGTAGCCTGGCGTGAATTGTGGCATGAACAGCCATCTTGCTGAAACCACAATTCGTCCAAATTTATGTTAAGTTCCTTCAACCGTAAAACCTGGTGTTAGAGAAGATCAACATATTTTTGGCTATTCAAATTCCCTTCAATGAAGAAAGGTCCAATAATGTGATCCCCGACAATACCGCTCCAAACATTTAATTTTTGAGGATGTTGCGTTCTAACACTTGCGTGCAGATGTTTATTTTCGCGGTACCAATAGCGGCTATTTTGTGGATTGTGAGAGCTATGAAGTTCAAATGTCTTCTCGTCACTAAACAAAACTTTTGATAGGAAATTTTCGTTCCTGTCACATTTATCCCTTATAACCTCATGATATTCTAACAGGCGAAAATAATCACCTGGTTCCAATTCCTGCGACTTTCTAATCTTAAACGACTTGTAGTCGTATTTTTTTAGGACCCATTGGCAAGTACTGTTGGGAATATCCAGTGCCTCCGCAATCGGTTTCGTCGAACATGGTTCATGTACCTCAACGTAAGCGCATACCATTTCGTCTCGTTCCACCCTGTGTGGAAGAACGGGATGCTCTGGTATTTCGCCGTCGTGGTAACACTTTCTACAACCATTTATGCACCCGTACCTTTCAAAACGCTGATAAATGTTGTAGACAGTTTGAGCCACAGGAACCGGTCGATCTGGAAACGCAAAAACAAAAAGCCCAATGACTTCGTCCGCACTGTCATTTTTTATGTAGTTTTTAATAATAAAAATATTTTCTTCTCGAGTATACGGCATTTTAAAAACACAAAATTTACGAAACTGAAGCGACTCGAAAGGAAATAAAAATGCAATGCCTGTGAATCCTAGTTTTTCCTCGATCATCTCATGGTGTGGCCGCCATCTAGCGGAATTTGCAGACATCTTGTCAACGGGTATTATTGTAACTATGATTTATGCTCACAATGAAAGTGTGGCGACAATTTTTTCTCATGAAAGCAGTCCGGAGATAATAACAAACTGGCACCATTGCTCAATATACCTGTTTCTTTTGTGCGCGCAGAACTTTCTATGCCATTTCTGTTTGATTTATTGAAATCCTATCCCTAAGGAAAATCTTAGGAACCCTGTATAATCGTTTTATCTTTTTCGACAAACTTTTTTTATGATTGATACGCGTACGCAAGTATGGATTACTTTAAAAGATCACCAAACTCCAAATTTCAAATAAAAACGTATCATCTCTCCAAAAAAAGATTTTTTTAAAAGTTGACCAATTAGTATAATTTGTATGCATTCGCCTTCGATTTTATGTTTAATTAATTTTCTGCTTATACGATATTGTGGTGAGAAATACGATGCGTTCGTAATTTAGTAGCCTTATTGGGTAAAATGCTCGGAAGTTGATTGCATCGAAACTGCAATTCGAAATCAATAGAACTGAAAACTAATTATAAGTTACAATTGTGGCAGATGCAACTAATAAGCGGACATTTGTCTCGGGGAAAATGGAATGCGCACCATATTAATTTTGCGCCATGTTCTCTGTAAATTTGTAGTGGTTCAAAAATCCATCCCAAGTGAAGTGTCTACTTAGCTTTTTTTGTTAGTGGTAGGTGAAGTTTCTATTAGCCCCAAGTGATGAAATCAATAGCTGCAAGTAAAACGACCTACTTAGACCCGAGTTGGTTAACCCTTAAGCCCTATGCCCACCAACGTGTGCGTGTCGACCTTAAAAATGAAGGGTGAAAAGTTGCATGCCTTTTCTGTCCACACCTATGCATCTTTTTCACACAGAATAATAATAGGTTAAAATAAATGTCTTGGAGTCTGAACTAAAAGAAGTATATTAAATTTTCGCTAGATGGCGCCAGATTATATTTTACCAAAAATGTGAATAATAAAATTTTATAATTATTATTAATATTAAAGGGCTGAAATATTATATTTTGTTCTTTAGTTTTTTTAAAAATCCCAAGTACTTCTATATTCATTTTTTAGTCGCTAAAATTAAATTTTTACTAAGATATCTATCCGTAATAATTTAAACCTGTTGTGAATAATTAAATTTAAATGAAACACTATATTATCGATGAAAGTAGTTGTATTAAAAATTTTCCATATAGAAGTCCTAAAAAAATTGGCAAGGCACTATAATTATTTCCTCTATAGCTAAGTGCCGAACTGTATGTAGAAGAATGTACAATAAAGACTTGTGAGACTCACTTAACTGGCAACTTGTTAATTGTGGTATCGGAAATAAATAAAAAACAAATAACAGAAAAAATATTTTTGATATAAAATGTTGGCCTATTTAGTATATAAACCCGGGCAAAAAACCCCATAAATTCTCATGAAAGTTGGTGAGTTTTTGTATTATTTTATAGCTGTAAAACTGATTTAGAAATAGAAACATGAGATTTATCTTAGTTTTTTTACAAGTTTGTTCCACATACTACATAGAAAGCATATAAAACCTGATACTGATTTATGGAAATTTTTATAGTTATATCTCAATATATTTAATTACATCATAATTTAAATAATCTAAAAATGGATAAACTCATCCCATATTAAAGTTTTCATTTTGTTCTTGAAACGTTGACACATTATGGAGCTGATGAGTACTACATCTTTACAACTGTACAGCTGTTCACTTTCCATACTTCCTGGCTTTTAAGTTGATATATGCATGATGACGACATTGTAAAATCGTTCATTTGCTGAATTTTTTTCAAATGGGTTTATTTTTATGGCAGGAACCAATACACAATTGTAGTTCTTGGCCTAAAAATAAAAATAAAGTTACAGATCAAGCAGAAAAACTCTAGTGTCAGTACCCAGAGAGTATATGAGGATATTTTTGGGCAATTAGAATAATTTACATTAATTGACAATATATAGGTAAACAAGATTTGTCTGTTGTTAGCACCTTGGTGAAATAATTTAATAATAAATAAAAGGATAATAGACAATATGTTTGCTCATCTCTTGTTTATTCTTTTTGAAATTATAAATCGGAAGGTTTGTCCTAGCTATAAAGCCCCAAGTTGAGATATTGTAACTACCTATATGTGTTATAATATTAAATAGCTTAAACTGTAATTTTATAGTTAGTACCAGAGGCTAATTAATGATACATATGGACAGTGTTGTTCAATCTCACACTGCAACAAGAGCAGCCAGCAAGATTGTTTCCAATCTATAAATTTAAATTAACTACAAGCTTTGGCTTAAGTACGACAGTCACCTCCACCTTCGTACTTGGGAGGGGGGGAGAAAGGGCTTAGTGGCTCAAGTCACCGCCAAGAGCCATTCAATATCACAACCTAAAGATTGAATTTTTTCCCAAAATCAAGAAAAAAATTATGTTATGTAGAATATGCTGATGTGCAAGCCCCCCCCAGAAACAATTTCTGCATATGCCACTGGTTCGTATCTTTTTTACACAGGCTGTTGTAGTTTATTATCACAAATGCTTAGGATACAACAGTCGGGAAAAACCTGATCTTTTTAATTTTCACAAGAAAACCAACAAAATTGACTGACCTAATCGAAACCCGATACTAAAAAGCACTAACCAAAGCAACCCAACCACATAAACGGTAAATTGTCAAAACTTTTGCCACAGCCTTAATTAGCATATAAATAATTAGGTACTTACTATGGTCTTGGATAGCATCAATCACAAAACCTTTTGCAAATCAAACAAAAAAAAATGGAAATTTGACAAGAGAATGCCATTCTGGAAATAATTTTTAAAATTTTTTTAAAAAAAGTCCCTAGAATTCTCCAGAAATGCATGCGATTCTAGTGGAAAAGTAGAACATGTTCTATTTTCAATTTTGGCATTCCCGCGTGCATCTAAAAATATATTTTTAATTTTTAACACGTTTTCTCAGGATAATTCTGAAAAATAATTTATTTGCTGCATTTTCCTGCTAAAATTGTTTAAATTACTCTTACTTTCTTTCATTTTATCGAAGTTTTAAAAAAAATATTTTAGGTTATATTAAACTTCAAAAAGATGCACGAGACACGCACGAGGTGTTGCCAACATAGGTATTTTTAGGAAATTTGGGCAAAAACGCATGCAACTTCATGCATTTCTGGTGAGTTTCGTGGAAACGCGCCGGTGTGAACAGGAAACGCCGAGTGCCCACCTCGCTTCAAAGCACCCTGCATAGGCACGCGTAGGTGTGCACAGGGCTTTAGTGATTTTTCTACTAAGGACAAGTGCAGGCATCAAATATTGAAAAATCATGCGGAAAAATATATATTCATTCTAATAATAATGCATGCTTATAATGATTTGTCAACGTATTGCCATCATAAGAATTCGATCTCATTTGCAACGATCATTGTTGTATCTGTATCCACCAAACGCGAAAATTCTCTGATCAAGCTTTAATCCTGATTAACACTTATCTCAGTCAACTAATAAAAATCGCGGTTTCAACCTATTTCTTTATAAGTGCATGGTACAGTGGATAAAGCATTGGTCTATCAACCTGTAGGTTGTCGGTTCAAACCCCGTCGGTGCGTCGCACCTTTTTTTATTTTTTTGCTTAGGGTGTATTGTCATAGGACATGGTGTTTAGAGCTTAAAAATATATTTTTTATCTTATTTAAAGCCATACTTTAGGAGTTATATTGGTTTTGCGCTACTATAGATTTACTAATGGTTGTTCGATACCTCACTTACGGTAAGCGAAGTTTTTATTTATGTTTAATATTTTATAACCTTAAGTAGGTGAAAAAACTTATGGTAAGTAGACAGTTCACTTGTATCATATTTAAAAGAAGTTTCTAATTGGGGCTAATGAATTCTTACTTAGAATTAGTGGATATTTTTCTCAGTGTAGTCGTAGACGGGGGGCGGCCCAAGACCTTTACCCAAAAGTCGTTTCCCTAATCAACTACCTGTTCCGTCTGTCTGGCGGCTGGCTCTCTTTACTGCATCCAGATTCGGATATTCGAGTATCTGGCGCCTCATCCTCGTATATGCATCACATTTTGAAATAAGATGCTAAAATGTCTCATCAGCTCTCCTAAACGCCAGGCAGATGGAGTCATTTCCAATCCCCCCAATATGGTAGTTAAATGCTTTCTGAGTCGGTTATGAGCGGTCAATATCTTTACGTGTCCTTCCCAGGTGCCATTTTAATCTAACTCAGTCTGATGGTTGGTTTACGAATTCTTTGGACTGCCTGAATCCTGTTTCTTCCTTCCAGAAGGTTGTTAGTGCATCATTAGTCCACTTAAAAAACAAAAGATCAAAAGATCTTGGATGGAAATAACGAAAATTCAAACTTGGATGAGCACCCCACAAGGAACACACAAAGGACCAAAACGAAAAGAGAAATGATTGAACAATGTTTCGCCTGGGTAACCAGCGTGGGCTCATCGGTGGTTTCACTGGTCACCCTCCACCATATATCAATAAACACCTTGATTTCCAACTTTGAATCACTCACAAATAGGCATCGTTTCGCACTGGTACTTATCCAAGTTACCTGATACGGATTCGTCCTGGCGTGTTAATATTTCCAGTAGGATTATGCTCCTAAGGCAATTAAAACAAAAAAACAAGTTAAAAAACATCCGAATCAGTTACTTCAACCGAAAAGAAACTAAAAAACCAAAGAATAACTGATGAGCCCACGCTGGTTACCCAGGGCGAAACATCGTTTAATCATTTCTCTTTTCGCTTTGGTCTTTTGTGTGTTCCTTGTGGGTTGCTCATCCAAGTTTAAATTTTCGTTATTTCTACCCAAGATCTTTTGATCTTTTGTTTTTTAGTTTCTTTTCGGTTGAAGTAACTGATTTGGAGGATTTTTTAACTTCGTATTTGTTTTTTTTTTTTTTTTTTTATTAGGCCACTTGTTGAGTTGACTCTGTACCTGTCTTCTTGTTATGCCTAGGAGTTGTTCCAGGTTCACGCACTGGGTGCAGGCTTCAATCTGAGCGAGTTCTCCACTTTTTTGTTGCCCTATACCCCCGTGTAACCCACTCCTTGCCTTCTGCCTGGAATGATACTCTCAAAAAATTGCGTCAGTGCATATATATATAATCTATAAGTGAAATGAAATGACCAGATCACTCGTTTCACTCAAACACTTAACTCAATTATTTTAAAGCTTCTTTAAAAGAGCTGGAAAAGTTTTCGGTGGTTCACGAGCTACGGAGAAGAATTACTTGCAAAACTGTTTTCCAATGGAACACGAAAACTGCAAAAGTGCATATAGTGTAACTTCCTTTGCAGTTCATTACGTTTAAAATATGTTGAGGGAAGGGGTGGTAGGATCTGGGTGGTTTTGGTAATCGGTCTCTGATCGCCCCTTCCTTTGTAGCTGACTCATATAAATATGAGATACTACAATGGCCAAAGTGTCGCATATGTGTTACAATAATAACTTTGAAAAACAAAGAAAATAATGTAAAAATCAGGGTTAGCTCTGGGCGAGGCCAAAGACGAAAAAGTTACTGTGTACGGCTCACTCGGTGTACTCTCGCCTAGAAGAGTTTTTGGCTCTGCACCTGATTGGGAGAATTATTATCGCTACGGCTTTTTTGTTCGGAAAATGTAAGGGCAGGGCCGTTATAGTACTTCATAGTTATATGAGCTGACTCCGCTCACATTTTTTTAACAATTTTTACATTTAATAATTGTTACAAGTTTACTTTAATTTTTAATATAATTTTAATATAACTAGCTGAAGACCCCGCGTCGTCTGCCGCTTTACCCATTTTTCATTATTTCTCTTGCTTTCTTTCGTCCCCGAGAACCAATTTGAATGAAATAGAACCCATGTCCTGTCTAAAAGTATATCAAAATTCGATCAGTAGTTTTTTCGTGGAGTTGAAATAAATAGAAAAACAGACAACAATTCCAAAAATTGGATTTTTGGTATCTATATGGTTTGTTTAAAAAAATATATTAAGTGTACAGAAATAGTCTATCTAGAGATAAATATATGTAATTGATACTAGCCCAGCCTCTTTTTGCAGCTAACCCAACCCCAAATGATTTTAAAAGAACGGTGCTTGCCGCCGCGCTGTAAAACCATTGATTGTTATAATTTTAGTTTATTTTGAAGGAATTTTTGTCAACAATATTTGCGTTCCGATCGCGTCTTAAATTTTAAGCCCACATGTAATGACCATCATTAGAAGCTTCCATGTTGTGTCCTATAGTTCTATGGTATTGGGATTCATTATACATATTATAAAATAAACTAAGAATTTTATTTTTTCACGAACAGCTTGTTCATCATACATAATAAAGACATAACGCTATTAGTAGAGATATAAAGCTATTTGTAACTCATCGCGGTATACGTATCCGCATCTAGCGAGAACCAAGCACATTGATTGGTCAGAAACTTGTAGCACGTTCGAAAAGAGCAGAAATATGCTAATGTAAGGTGTTTCTGAACGCAATAGGTGCTGTGATACGATACGTGTGCCGTAACGATACGTGATATCTAACGTATCTCAACACCTATCGCGTTCAGGAACACCTTAAATTAGCATATATCTGCTCTTTTTGATCGTGGTACAAGTTTCTGACCAATTAATATGCTTGGTTCTCGCTAGATGAGGATACGTATACCGCGATGAGTTACTAGAGACATAAAGCTGAGTTACAAATAGCTTTATGTCTCTAGTAATTCATCGCGGTATACGTATCCACATCTAGCGAGAACGAAGCATATTAATTGGTCAGAAACTTGTACCACGTTCGAAAAGAGCAGATATATGCTAATCTAAGGTGTTCTTGAACGCGATAGGTGTTGAGATGCGTTAGGTATCACGTATCGTTACGGCACACGTATCGTATCTCAGCACCTATTGCGTTCAGAAACACCTTAATTTATCTTATATCTGCTCTTTTCGAACGTGCTACAAGTTTCTGACCAATTAATATGCGTTCTCGCTAGATGCGGATACGTATACCGCGATGAGTTACTAGAAACATAAAGCTGAGTTACAAATAGCTTTATGTCTCTAACATACAACTTCATATTTGGATAATAATACCCCATTACTGAACGAATGAATAAATGAATGAATTAAATCGTACTTTATTGTCGAAAAAAGTATTACTTTCTTACTGACAAATCGTAATTAATTAAACTAAAAAAAAATGTAAACACAATTATATGGTATTATCTATGCAAATAAAATATAAAACTAGCTAAATATACCAAAAAAATAATAATAAAGTGAATCTCATGTCCGCAAATAAAAATTAAAGTAACACTCGTGGCATATCGGACAAAGCGTTTTTGTTTCTCACTTCATTACGACCAGGCCTCCAATGTCTAATGGAGAATCCAGACACCTACAGACAGGTACAATCCTATGACTCCCTGATGATTCCTAATAAGGATGAAACAGGTCTGTAGGTGTCTGGATTCTCCATTAGACATTGGAGGCCTGGTCGTAATGAAGTGAGAAACAAAAACGCTTTGTCCGATATGCCACGAGTGTTACTTTAATTTTTATTTGCGGACACGAGGTTCAATTCGTTTTTTTTTTAATATTTTGGCTTTTTAGTTCTGCGCAAGAAGCCTCCTCTGGAGCGATTGCTTGCTGATGCCTTAAAATTAGGGCCACGTAGTATGAAGCTCGCGAACGTTACCTCTTTTTAAGAGTCATGTTACAGTGACCTTATACTGTTAGTGGTACCTTCTAATTGAAAAAAAAAGATAATTGATAGGCCGTGGGTCTCTAATTGGGGGCCCAAAAAAATTTTTTATCATAGGGGGAAAGTCCGTAAAAAGTCATTACAGATTCGCTTTTAGCATTTTTTAAAACCTCTTTCCTAAGCCGCTAGAAGCACCGTTCCACTTAAAGAATCCACCCTGTATATAAATGCAGATTCCTACAGCTACAGTTACAGTATTTTCCACCCGAAATTTATCCACTTTGATTGACGTCAACTGTCAACGAGAATTTTAGTTGGCGTTTATTTTTTTGTTTCTAGATTTTTGGCCACACTGATCACAGTATCGACAGGGTCTCATTCAGAAAATTTTTGTTTACTTTAACTTTTATCATGAGTTGATAGTAATAGAAAGTTTTTGAACCATTTTTTTTCCATTTTGATATTGTTATCGTAAGACATTTGATCATAGTGTACTAGATATGGCCAAGGCCGCAAGTGTTGATCCAATACATAAACGCAAATAGTGCGAACTCTACACATAATAGAAGGGACTAGTTATGAAATCTCAAATGAATAAAATAAAATGGTAATGTTAGGCATTTCCTGGAGGGAAGAAAATGCCTAAGTTCCTCCGATTTCAAAATTGGTATACGTTGAATTTTTGATCAGATTTTAAAAAATCAATAAGGCAGATTCAAGATGGACTATTTTCCGAGTGCCTTCAAATTTGGTATACGTTTATAGTTCCGGTGACAATACAATAATATGGTATTATCAAGTACCCACCTTCCCCTAACGAGGAAAGTGGAGGGGGAAAATTATTTAGTTTGTCCGATTTCAACCAAAAATGGTATACGGGGGATTTTGAGATGGACGATTTTTGCTCATGTTTTGCCAACTAATTTTAACTGACTTCACATCCAATTGTCTTTAAACTTGGTATGCGTTTAGAGTTCCATACAATGACAATACAATAATATGGTGTTATCAGGTACCCAACTCCCCTAACAAGGCAAATGGAGGGGGAAAAAGATTTATTTTGTTCGATTTCAATCAAAATTGGCATACAGGTGATTTTAGGGAAAAGGATTATGAGTTTTTTATCACCTTTTAATATTTCAATATAGTGGATTCAAAATGGACGATTTAGGTTACAAATCTAAAAATTAAAAAATAATTTTATATAAAAAAAAGGCTTTTCAAATACAAGCTTTTATAAAATATAAAGTTCACCAAAAAGTAGAAAATAATTTTTAGCATTCTGATATCATAATAATAAAAGCGATGGCCGTAAATTAGGTCGAGTTGGGTAGAATTTACTTACCCTTGCATTTCTCTGCATTATAGTGAATTCAGATTCTTGCGAACAATCATATAATCAATAACATAAATTTTTCGAGTCAACATGGCCAAACTTTGTATAATGCGCCCATCGCTTTTTTATAGTGAACTTTATATTTTTGTATAAAAGCTTGAATTTGAAATGCTTGTTTTATATAAAATTATTTTTTAAATTTTAGATTTCTACTCTTAATCGTTTTTCAAATCTGATCAAAAATTCATAATCCCCTTCTCTAGGGGGCGGCGGGTACCTGATAATACCATATTATTGTATTGTCACAGGAACTATAAACGCATACCAAATTTGAAGACAATCGGATGCGTATAAGTCAGTTAAAATTGATTAGCAAAACATAAACAAAAATAATTTATCTTGAATCCGCCATATTGAATTTTCAAAATCTGATCAAAAATTCGTATTTTTTATTCCCAGGAAACCCCGTATACCAATTTTGGTTGAAATCGGACAAACTTAGGTTTTTCTCTCCTCCACTCCTCTAGTAGGGGGAGAGGGGTGCCTAAAACACCAAGGTATTGTATTGTTACTGGAGTTTTAAACGCATACCAAATTTGAAGACAAACCTCCGTAACCAAATTTTGGTTGACATCGATCAAACTTAGGTGTTTTTCCCCCTCCAGAGGGGGTGTCACCGCAACTATAATCGCATACCAAATTTGAATTTATTCGGACATCTAGGGGTTAGTCAAAATTGAGTTGCAAGATTTGACCCGAACATATAATCATACATACATAGAAGTGAAGTTAAATAAAAGCTTGTAATAATAAATACGCAAAAAACTAGATGCACAAATAGTATTGGGAGATATAAATCAGATATGAATAGTTTATGTTTTAATTTAAAGAAAACCAACATAATATCCTTTAATTTGGAAATCGACTCCATAAACTTACAATCCCAAATTATTGAATGTGTTTCTTACGCCAAGTTCTTGGGTTTGACGATAGATAGGGATCTTAAATTTAGACTACACATTGATGAAAGGCAAAACTTGAGAATTCCTGCTATGCAGTAAAAGTGGCGGTTACTATACCTAACTATGAATCAGCAAGAATGGCATATTTCTCTCTGGTCAACTCGCTATTGCAATACGGAATTCTCTTTTGGGGTTTTTGTGCTAATTATTACCTGTGGGATTCAGTTTTTATATTGCAAAAAATGGCTGTTCGTTATTTCCTACAAGCAAAAATATTAATCTTAGTCGTTTAATCCTGGAGACCGTGTATTTGGTTCATTTACACTACTATTGTTCCAAGAAGACACACATGACAATCATAAAATATACCCTTGCCAATACCCAGATTATCCGTAGCAAAAAACTCATTAATTTATATGAGTAACAAAATGTATAAACATTTACTATTAGCTTTGAGATCGGTTAAAGTTTAAAACATTTTAGACAATTAATTAGAGGATTTTAGTGAGTGTGACTACTCTTTTAAAAAATGTTTTTATTAGTTTTGTTTGGTTTTCTTCTCCTCTTATATATTTTTACTTATTTTTTTATGTGTATATATTTTTACTTTAAGTAGTTAGGTCTTAATCCAATAAGTTAGCGTTAAAAAACCTTTTGGTAATGACTTACTTTTTACTTTATAATTATTTATGGTTTGTCCGCAAGGTTAATTTAATTTATAGTAGTCTTTATGACAATAAAGATTATCTTGAATTGAATTGAATTGATATATCAAAAAATTATTATTTTTTTCTCGACTTCGGCAATCAGTTTCGACCGGTGAAACTTAAGTTTGAGATCTCCGATTGGTAGCTACTTTACCTACGACCAATGAAAATGTCATCATAAATATCAGAAATTATAAAAAATATCAAAAGCGAACACTCTTAAGTCAACAACCTTTATAACCTGAAGTTTCAATGACGTTCTATCTAAAACGTGAAAACAAGTTTACTGAGGGACTTTTCATATATCTTTTTAAAAACAATGTTTTTGTTACTCAAAAATGCGTAATATGTCAATTTAACGGAGCTTAGTTTTGGTTAGGTACTAAAATTATATTGGATTTATTTACGTTTATTATATATTTATTGCCTTAAAACATTATTACTGTTCAGTTGCCAAAAATATAACAAAGGACATTCGCCCAATGCAGTATTTGTCAAACATAAATATAGATGAGACCTATATTTTTCTCCAACTAATACAAATAAGGTCTTACAAACAATCAGGCCCATGAAAAATAGAAAAGCGGCTGGTGATGATGGGGCGTCACTGAAGGTTTTGGTTGAACTACCTGAGAATGCTTTTTGAACTGTGTTTCCATCTTGTTTGAAGCTTGCAAAGGTTATCCCTCTTTATAAAGGGCGCGAGTCCATGCAACTATAGGCCAATTTCCTGGTTACCTACTCTTTCGAAATTAGTGGAAACTTTAGCTCGCAAACGTCTCATTGACTTTCTTACGAAGCATAAAGTCATACATTCTAATCAATTTGGCTTTCATACAGGTAAAAACATCATGGACGCAATGTTTAACTTTTTGTCCGGACTTCTACAGGGTGAAAAAAAAGAAGTCTTGGCGGCATTGTTGTTGATACTTGTAATGTAATGGATTAAGTCGTATCTTTCTGGTCGATAGCAGGCTGTTTACATCGATAGTGTCACATCCAGCAGGCAATGATTATTTTATATAAGGTAAAACCACCTATTACCGCTCTATGGAAAATCGTAACCTGTTACCGCCCTAAAAAGCTATGTCTGCCTTTACAAGACGTTTATTTAAAATATAGGCAAATAATATACGTAAATATTCTTTGCTGCAAGAGAGACATGATTAGGCAACCAGAAAAACATACAGGGGGGGGGGGGGGTGCTAACAAGGGTCAGTGTGAATACAATTATTTTGTTAAGCATTTACACGTACTATGTTAATAATTTTTCTCAAAAAAATCTATTCTATTCTATTATATATCTATTTATAGTAACTGATGAAAAAAAAAAGGTTTAAAGCAATACGTTTAGAACAATTTTTTTAGCAAATTTTAAAAGAAAGATGGCAAAAAATACGAATTAAAAATAAGGCGGTAATAGGTATTCATTTTGAGCATTTTCCCATTACCGCCCTATTAGAGCGGAATTAGAGAATTGTTTCGTTTTTTTTAAATACCTTTTTTTGTATTTTTTCTTTAGTAAACTGAATATTGTATTGATGATAATTTTGAACCAAAGAGTTAATCTACGCGGTAACCCTATTGCGTCCTACTATTTTATTTTCAGAATAACCTATAATTAATTAATTAAATTAAGACTTTATATAACGCTTTTAATTAATAAGTCCGGTTTTTAAATTTTAATATTGGTTTGTTTTAGTCAAATAAACTTAAATTTTAATAATAAAAATACTTTTTCAACACACCTATTTTACTATAATGCAAAAATTTCAAAAAACTATTTACTTTTAGAATAAGCGGTAATAGGTTAAATATATCTTGCACTTAATCCCATTACCGCCCTATTAGAGCGGAATTAGGAAACTGTTTCGGTTTTTATTAAATAGGTTTTTTCTGTTTTTCTAGATATTTTAAATGTTAAATCAATGTTAATTTGCCCTAATTCCGCCCTATGATTTTTTATTCAGGAATAATTTTATTTGATTAATTAACATAAGAGTTTTTTGCAACGCATTTAATCGAAATGTAGGTGTTTTTTATTTCATTTAGTCAAAAAAATTTAAGTTTTATTAGAAAAAAATAATTTGTTGGCATTTTCTTCTTAACATGAAATAAAAAATTTGCAAACGTTTTTAAATTTTAAGGGGGCGGTAGTACCTTTAAACTTTGCTGCACCAATTTCAAATACCGCCCTACATAAAATTTAAAGACGGTACACGGTGCAAAATATTTTAATATGAACTCATCTGAATCACTCAAAAAAAAACTATAAAATATGAAGTTTTTTAAAAATTTTATATATTTTAAGGGCAATAAATCCTACTTTTTGGTAATTAAGCTGCTTGAATAAATTGATTAAAAAAAGTAAAATAAAGGTACTTAAATTGATCGATAGTTTTTTTGAAGGGCCTTGGTGTATCTAAGTAGGCAAAACTTCTAGGTGGACCCTGTTCAATAATCCTGCAAAATAATTCCATGCCAAATTATTAGGATCTTTTACAAAAATATTTGAATATTTATTGAATATGAAAAAGGATAAGTCATAAAAAGTTTAAGATAAAATTTAAAACTTATACATTTTTTTATTCATTTGTTAAGTGTTTAAATAAATTTAAAAAAATACAGACCTTTTTTTGCATTCTTACAGCGATTTTTAAGTTTTTTGTTGAAGATAAGAGTAAGAAAAATTAAATTTTCTTTAATAAATCTATTAAAAAAATTAGGGCGGTAATAGGTGATCTTTAGGGCGGGATTAGGAAATTATTTTTTAAATTGGGGCGGTAATGGGAAAAACGGTATTATTGTGATTTTTTTTTAATTATTAAATTAAATTAGGTTCTTTAATAAAACTATCGGTATTTTTTAATAAAAAAACCTTTAGTTACTTAATATCATATTTTTGTAGAGAAAAACAGTAAAATATGCTTAGTATTGGTTTGCAAAGTGAAAATCTTCTTAAGTGGGGCGGTAATAAGTGAGTTTATCTTATATCAAAAGTGCAACCCTTAAGCATTATCTAACCTATTTTGTCTTTTACAACATAATTTAACCTTGGAATTGCCTAAAATGTTCATCTTTCTTGGGCTACCGCCATCCATTTTTTCGATCAAATGAAGGTTTTTATTTTTAATATTTGTAGGTGGCGAAAATTCTGATGACTTACATATGTAGCTAACCAGTAATCAGTTAAATAAACTACTATCGAAAACAAAATGGACGTGGTCGGGATTTCTCGAAAAAAAATAATGTAGTAAAAAAAACATTTTTTATTTGCAACTTAACAGTATATCTAAATTTCCAAAAGTTATTGCTAAATTTTTAACCCATTTATAAAGGCAATTAAAAGACCTTTAAAATAAGATATCGCTTGACTCATTTTCCCTATTGAAATTCTGCACTGAGAAAAAACTCGGGTTGGCATAACTCAAATATGGGTTTTCCTGCCCGAAGCGTGTTGCAAATAGGAAACAGCCCAGATCTGTGTATTACGCCAGCCCAGTCAACTCAGTTCTGATGATCTTCCATTCATATGTCCTGCGAGCCCCGAATAGGGGTTAAATTTACGCAATTATTTTTTGTGGTTCGGAGAACTCATAAAACTAAAACTACTACTACCCTTATTCTAGACTACATAAACCCACAATTTAGATTACCACAAATCTTTGGGCTACCAGAACCCATATTTTAGACTGCTTGAACTAAACTTTGAACTACCACAACTCAACTCTGGATTCCCAGAACTCATGTTTGAACTACTAGAACTCGACTTTCGATTACCACTGCTTAACTCTAGGTTACCAGAAACCCAATTCTGGGCTACTAGAACTCGACTTTGGACTCCAACTCTGGGTCCTACAACCCAAATACTCCACTCCACTCCATAAGGAAGTTTATAGGCATCCTGTGCAAGCTTCAGCCAAATTAAAAAAACACCTTATTTTGGGGTTATTCCTTACACACTCTCACGGGTGCACGATACATATGGCTCGTTCGTCGAAAATGGCCACGTAATACGCAGGTTCGATTAGATTCAACCAAGAAAATTATCGTCCGACCACTTACGTCAGACGGACCGTGCGGCGAAGCTTGCGACGAACTCAAGCCCGAGATGTTGTGTTGCATGCTGCCGAATCGTAAATGAAATTAAAATAGGTACGCGATTCAGCTCAAAGATTACCTCGGCACTTTCCGCAGCTGTTCGGCTAACCATTTGTAAGTTCCTGCAGCCCCAAACTGAATTACCAGAAAATTTAATACATTTCAAATGTATATGTCAATTTTAGGTCAAAATTGGATATTGTAAAAAACGCTTTAGGTGTAAAAAAGTTTTGTTCAAATCGGACAAAACCCAACGAAGTTCAATATGGCCGACGCAGGATGGCTACTGACATATGTTAATTTTGCTTCCTATTTAAGTAATATTAGAAAACCTTAAAATGTATATAAAATTATGTTTACATCGGGCAAAATATAACGAAGTGCAATGGCCTTTGTAAGATGGCTACTGACATATGTCAAATTTGAATCAAAATTGGATATTGTTGAAAACTCTTTATAAAGTTTTGTTTAAATCGGACAAAAAACAACGAAGTTCAATACGTTCAGTATTTTTTTCAGTTTTCTGTCACAGTTAGGTGTTTTGGAAACGTTTTATAATTTAGAGAAAGTTTCGTTTAAATCAGATAAGAAATAAAAAAATTTAATATGGCGAATCCAAGATGTCAGTGCAATTTTGACGTTTAAAATTTTATTTTTAAAGAGACAAACAAAAATCTTCTTAGGACGAGTACTTCAACATAATTATTAAGAAATCAGGGAATTATATCGAATACAAATTTCCGTTTATAAAGGGCGAAATCCTTTCGTCCCTAAAATTAGCAGCTGTCAATGCTTTCAGATTTTGACAATAACTTCTTTATTTTAAATAGAACAACCTATTTGTTTTTTTTAATTTAGTATGGCCTTTTTTCCTGATTCCAAAAATTTATAATATGTTGGATTGACCTGGGATCGTACTGGAGTATATGGAAATAGTTATTTAACTAACAAGTGCGGAAAGTGATACCTTTCCGCACGCGCCGGCAGTTGTATGAACGACGCGAAGCGGTGTTCGGGTAAGCCGCCAAGGGCGGAAAAGATACTTTTTACACGTGTCAGGTACAAAATTTTTCCTACTTGCGTAAAAATCATGTAGAAAACATTATATTTTCATTTTTAGGTATTTAAATGGTAAAAAACTGTTTTTTTTCTTCATTTCCTTTACACACAAATCCCCGATATATTTTTGAGAATTTGTACATATCTTAAATAAGTTAACCTTTCGCGGCTTTCATCTGATAGTATGTGGTCTTTCGGGCTGTTGGGCCATCGTTCTGTAAAGGTTTGTCTTCTCGACGTTTCCCCAATTCGAGTGCTCGAACGTTAGACCACGTTCAGCCAATTGTGCGAAAAGATCTCGTGCAGATGCCGACACCTCGAATGGACGAAACGTCGAAAAGACAAACCTCCACAGAACGATGGCCCAACAGCCCGAATGACAACATACTACGTACAGGGTGATCGGTTATAAGAGTTCTCTGAGATAACTTTATTTTCTAATAGCCGAAGAAGAATCAAAGAAACTGGCTAAAATGGTATTTAATAGAGACCTCAAAATGATTAATAAAAATTATTCGGTTCAAGTAGTATACATGTTGTGCCAAAAAGATATTTTTTTTCCTATGGAACCCCTTATATATTTTAACACTGTTGAATTCTCCAAAGAATTAATTTAAAAAAAAATAATATAGTATACTAGGTCTGCATGCAACCGTTTTCGAGATATTTCAATTTGAGTGAGATATTAATTAACTAGTATTATTGTAAAAAAACAAAAGATCAAAAGATCTTGGGTGGAAATAACGAAAATTCAAACTTGCATGAGCATCCCACAAGGAACACGCAAAGGACCAAAGCGAAAAGAGAAATGATTAAACGATGTTTCGCTCTGGGTAATCAGCGTGAGCTCATCAGTGGTTTCACTGGTCACCCTCCCCATACATCATTAAACACCATCATACACTTTGATTTCCAACCTTGAATCACTCATAAATAGGCATCGTTCCGCAGTGGTACTTATCCAAGTTACCTGATATGGATTCGTCCTGCCGTATTAATATTTCCAATAGGATTATGCTCTTAAGGCAATTAGAACAAAAAAAAATAAGTTAAGAAAAAACTCCAAATCAATTACTTCAACCGAAAAGAAAACAAAAGATCTTGGGTGGAAATAACGAAAATTCAAACTTGGATGTGCATCCCACAAGGAACACATAAAGGACCAAGGCGAAAAGAGAAATGATTAAACGATGTTTCGCTCTGGGTAACCAGCGTGAGCTCATCAGTGTTTTTTTTTTGTTTTATTTGCCTTAGGAGCATATTCCTATTGGAAATATTAACTCGCCAGGACGAATCCGTATCAGGTAAATTGGATAAGTACCAGTGCGGAACGATGCCTATTTGTGAATGGTTCAAGGTTGGAAATCAAAGTGTATGATGGTGTTTAATGATGTATGGGGAAGGTGACCAGTAAAACCACTGATAAGCTCACGCTGGTTACCCAGAGCGAAACATCGTTTAATCATTTCTCGCTTCGCTTTGGTCCTTTGTGTGTTCCTTGTGTCCAAGTTTGAATTTCCACCCAAGATCTTTTGATCTTTTGTTTTTTGGTTACTTTTCGGTTGAAGTAACTGATTTGGAGGTTTTTTTAACTTCTTTTTTTGTAGTATTAAAGGTTTTATAATAATACCTCATTAATTTATGACGTGCTGCTGTCAAAACGCCGCTATTTTTCTTTTTCGCAGTTAACTATTTGTTTGGAAAGTTAAATAAGTTCTAGTTTAACAGCTTTTTGATGGATGTGATTATGCATATTATTGTGTATGACCTCCTTTGGTTTAATTATAACAAAATAATACGAATCAATTAATATATAATTCAAACTACAATATCTCGAAAACGATTATATGCAGACCTATACTGTACGAAAATGTCAAAACATATAGGGTGTTCCATAAAAAAAAATTTTAGACACCCTGTATACTATTTAAATTACTTTTTGTTAACGATTTTGAGATCCCTATAAAATATCCTTTCACCCAGTTTTTGTTTGGTTCTTCTGCCTATCCCAGGGAACACTTATAACCGATCACCCTGTACATATCTTTTTTGATTTTCAAAATATCGAAAGCAGAAAAATTTCAAATAGTCGTCACCTTGTAGATAGATCTGCGTAAGGGCTAAAAAAAAAACGGTTTTCAATCCTTTTATCCCTTCGCACACATGTATTCCCATAGTTGCGTATTCCCAACCAGAGTTCAGTAATTGACAGCTTGGTCGCCACTATTTAACATTTTATAATAGGGTTAAGGGGATAACGTGGGCTGTATGCAAATGATTTATTTATCATATAAAAGCAATCGAATTTGTTTAAAACGCAAAGCCTCTTACTAAACCTATTGAAAAGTTATTTTATTTTATTAGGCATGGTGAACCTAAACAAAGTAGGGCCCAGTGTCTATTAAAATCCCATCAATTTTGATTTTATTTTAAGTCTTGACGGTTTCTAAATAAAATAAAATAACAAAAACTTTTCAGAAATAAATAGACAAGGAACCGCAGAATTCCATTATTTTTTGTTTAACTAGTTTGAAGTCCTATTGATATAATTTTGTTATCATATATCATCATATCATATTTTTGGAGTCGGAATGACTGACGGCATGACCATGCAGCAACCAAAAAGATACTTTTTGTAAACCGTATAAGGAGGAACACAAAATTTGACTTTTCCGACTCTTTTGATTGTGGAGATATTGAGTAGGACTCGGGCTTTTTTAATACATTTATTTGTACGTTAAAAAACCTCTTTTCGTATTCAAAACTTGCTTTTCAATATTAAACAAAAAAAATCGTTTAGTTTACTCTAAAACTTCTCTCGCTCAGAAGACCATATATTAAAAACCACTACTCGTATACAAATGGGTTAGATTGGGTCGGTCAGATTTTTCCAGGTTATATCCAGACTTTTCTTGGGTGTATCCACACTGTTTAGGAGTGTATTCGGACTTTTTCATAGCGTATTCGGACATCTTCAGAGTGTATCCAGGTTTTTCCAGAGTGTATCCAGACTTCTCCAGGGTCTTTCCAGACTTTTTCAGGGTATATCCAGACTTTTCCAGGGTCTTTCCAGACTTATTTAGCGTGTTTTCAGACTTTTCCAGGGTATTTCCAAACCTTTCCAGAGTGTATGCAGACTACCAAGGTATTTCCAGACTTTTCCAGCGTGTTTTCGCAATTTTACAGGGTCTTTCCAGACTTTTCCAGAGTGTATCCAGACTTTTTCAGTTTCTTTCCAGGGTATTTCCAGACTTTTTCAGCGTGTTTTTTGACTTTTCCAGGGTCTTTCCAGACTTTTCCAGGGTCTTTTCAGATTTTTCCAGAGTGCATCCAGACTTTTCCAGCGTGTTTCCAGATTTCTCCAGAGTCTCTCCAGACTTCTCCAGAGTGTATTCAGACTTTTTCAGGGTCTTTCCAGACTTTTCCAGAGTGTATCCAGACTTTTCCATGGTCTTTCCAGACTTTTCCAGAGTGGATCCAGACCTTTACGGGGTTTATTCAGACTTTTCCAGGGTGTATCCAGAATTTTTTTCGAGTAGACGGACTTTTTCAATAGATTTTGTAAGTGCTATATTTAGATTCAGACTTTATTGTTTCTAAAAACATTTCGTTTTGCATGTGCTATACATATACTCGTATAAAAAAAATTTACGGGTGTCAGTAAATAGACCAAAACCCTTTCCTTTTCTTTTAATTTCTCATGTACCTACAAAATAGGTCAATTAACATAATAATAACACCAGAGAGTATGATGAACTGTGTGTCTTTTGGGAGCTTACACTAAAATCAAAAAAAAATAATTCTTTTAATATAAAATTTATTTTTTTTTGTTTTTTTCAACAATGTATTGTCGGTATTAAAATGTAAACAACATTGGTGACGAGCCGGGTATACTGCGTGGTGAGGGAGTCAGCAGAGTGTCATCTTATCTACCCATCTCTCTCGGCAACAAGAAGACACGCATAAGTTTATCTGCGTCTAACACTTTTAAAATGAAAAAGAGAATAAGATGACCACTCTGTTGCTGTGACCTCATAAACGTCAAAAAATTAAAAAAATAATATAAAAAGAACCTCTCGCCACCATTTTGAGAACTTTCAATTCTTTTAAACAAATTCATGTAGGTTTTTATTATAAGTAATATAAGGCCCAAAAGGGCAAAAAATGCTCAGAATTGTTTAGATATGTCTAGCTTTATTGTTTTTCAATCCACTTTGGTGAGTACATAATTATTTAGATATATTTATATGGCTACCCGTATAGTTTATCTATAATGATTGTAATTTAATTAAGTTAATTATTCTAATGGCTTATTAATTTATTGTAAAAGTCCTGAAGAAGAGAAAAATATATTCTCGAAAGCTTGACTGTCACAAAAGGAGTTTACTTTATTCCGGCCCATATAAGACTGCATTCCCACTAACCAACCGAGGTTTTATAATCGTATATATATATATATAATTAATTAATTAATCTTGCAAAAACGGCTAAAATGATTTGTATGAAATTTGATAAGACAATAGAGTGTGACCTGGGTCTTAACTTAAGCTACTTTTTATCTATTATTTCGTTCCTTAACTCAAGATATATGGCACAGAAAATTGAATTTTTTAAGAGATTTTTTGCATTTTTTATGTAATATATATACTTCAACTATGATTCTACTACGATTTTTATAGGCTTTCCAAAGAGGTATCACACGGTACGAAAAAACATTTTTTTTAAGGATGAAGCTTTTTGGGAGTAGCTCCGAAGAGTATAATAGGGGAATGCTCAAAAACAATAGGGGTCTGCGCGTCAACACAAGTAATTACTATGTAAAATTTTGTTATGATTGGTGTAGGGGTTTTTGAGTTTTAAGGGACAGACAGACCGACTGACAGACCCACAGACGGAGCGATGACGGCGGCGTCTGGATTCGTGGTTATCACTATTCGGAACCTCAAAATTCGTAGAGGATCATGAAAATCTCGAAGTACGATTTTCGGATGATAACATTACTTCCCTTAGCAAGGGAAGTAAATACATATCAACAAATAGCACACCTTGAACAAAAAGCGTACCTAAACGAACAACTTCTTAGTACCTTTGCCATTTTTTGAATAAAAAATTAGCAAAGAAAATTGCAAGCAAAAAAAGTAAGTTCAAAAGATAATAGGGTGATTTATGGGGGAAGTTGCTTGCAGTCGGAGAATATGAAGGTGCTTTTGGGAAATTTAAGTTCTGCAACATATACTTATTCTAATTGGTGGCAGTTGGGAACTGGCCTTTATTCCTCCCCGGCCCCAATCAAATGCCTTCAGATCGCCGATGTCTGTTACCCTTATCTTTATTCTGCGCAAGCGCAATAGTGATCTGTCAGGCTGTTACCTTTATCAAAGGTAACTTAAAGGTAACCACAGGCACTAATTAGCGCCTATTAGCGACTTTCTTTCCGTTAAAAAGCTAACCAACCAAACTTGGTGTGATTCTGTGTTGGCAGCAGTTTGTTTTGGTTTAAAAATATTGGTTAATATTTAATTGGCACTTTATTTTTATGTGATTAGATAGTGTGGGGTTGATATGATTAAGCAAAAATGCAAATATTGTATAATAATTATTTAAAAAAAAAACAACAAAAACAGGTAGTCATATTTACTACCAAACGTTATTTTGGGATACGGACCAAAAGCACTATTTTTAATCTCTTTAAAGTACTGTTATTTACGGTAAAGGTAACATAAGAGTAACGAAATTGGCCGTTACACTGTCTGTACTGTAAAATAACTGCTAAAATAAGAACATTTTAGCGGCCTAGCTTTCAGGATATCCAGAAAAACAAAAGGTTTTTAACCATCTTTATTTTTGGTTTTAAAATTAAATTTTATGAAGAAAACAAAAGATAAACAAAAAGAACATGAACAAACAAAATTTTATTCCATTTTAACTTTTCATTTTCAATTCGTAAAAAACACGAATAGAAAGAAAATTTACTAGTGGCGCTTCGAAACAAAGGCGTATAAAGCTATTTCTATGTGCAGACGACACTTCATCAGCAAAATTCAATAACTTCCGCTAAAGTAAAAATCGAAGGATGGGTCACAAAAGAGAATTTTTTACCTGATTAATAATATAATCGGTCGCTCAGAAGGGTGAGTTTTACCCCCCAAAAACTGATAAATAATAATTTACCTTCCTCAAGTAGTGCTAAATGCAACAAACCTTCCACGAAGATTTTTGATAATTTTCCTATCTCTTGTGATATTAATACAGATTATTAGGGTAGAGGCATATGTCGATAATTTATATCCCGTGGGATTTTTAATGAAGGAGTTTTTTGACTAAGTGGGATTGATAGCTCTTTAGTCACACAATCAAGTGATACCAGGTGTTTTGTTCGAATTCGTGTAAAAGGGGTTGATAGGACAACATCTTTCAAGATGGCGGCCAAAAATCATAAAGAATAAAACTTTCGCAACCAAGGCAGGATTATACTCGATTCCATATAGCTCGAGGACGAGGATTCCAAAAAATTATTTTTCAAGGTCATCCCACCTTAAAGAAACTTGAAAATCGCAAAAAACAAGATTTTTCCATTTTCTCTTCTAAAAATCTTAATAATTCGACGCTTTGTCAAACCAACTTTAAATGTACCGAAAACTATTAGGCGTGTGTGCTACATTAAAGCCTTAGAGTTTGATGGAGTTTGAAGCTTCATAACCTTGAAAAATACCCCAGTAAAATTAACAAATTGCTAAACTAACATACTAAAGCGCGTTATTCATCAACTATTAAAGCGAAGGGGACCAAATTTGGTAACAGAGATAGGAAGGTCAAGTCCAAAAATTATATTTAAAAAAAATTTGTTTAGCTATGACGCGCTTCAATATGGAAGCTGATATACCAAATTATCTACCTATAACCATATTTTATTTTATCCAATTTCGTAAAAAAGCAAAAATGACAAGCTGGCCATCAATTCTTGTTGACTTTTATCTGTTTACTATGAAAAAAAAAGTTTAGTTGATGACCTTGATTGACTTTGAACATACTATTGAAAAACCAGCTTTTTGTAGTGTTTTTTCCAATTTACCACTACGAAAAAACGTTAAGTGCTGGAGATTAAATCAGCATCTTAGCTATAAATACACACTTCATGTTAAACCTCCCTACTATTTTGTTGGGACTAAATTGTTGGGCTTGATCTTCTTATCGTTGTTTCGAAATTTGGTCTTCTTCGCTTTAATAGTTGATGAAAGCCCTTTATTATGTTATTTTTGCCATTCGTTAATTTTACTGGGGTATTTTTTAAGGTCATGAAACTTGAAACTGCATCAATTTCTAAGGATCGAATTTGATATACATGCCGAATAGTTTGAGGTACATTTGAAGTAGGTCTGAAAAAACGTCGAATTATTAAGATTTATTAAAAAGGAACTGGGCAAAAATCTTGTTTTATGCGATTTTAAAGGTCATTTAAAGTCAGGTGATCTTAAAAGCAAATTTTTTGAAATCCTCGCTGTGGAATTATATGGAATCGAGTATAATCGTGCGCCGGTTGTGTTATTATGATTTTTGGCCCCCATCTTGAAATATAACGTCATTTCAACCTCTTCTACATCCGGTGGCATGTGAATGTGTGACCAAAAAAAACTATTAAAGCTTTTGCGTAGTGGTAAATTGAAAAAAACACTACAAAAACTGAGTTTTCATTTGTACATGGTATTTTCAAGGTCAATCAAAGTCATGCATCAACTAAACTTTTTTCTTTATAGTAAGTGGAGATAGGTTAACAAAAATTGGTGGCCGCGTTGTAATTTTTTGCTTTTTTACCAAATTGTATAAAATAAAATGTGGATATAGGTCGCAATTTTGATATATCAGCCGTCCTATTGAAACGCGTCATAGCTGAACCAAATTTTTGTTCACAAAAATGTTGGACTTGACTTTCTTATCTTTGTTACCAAGTTTGGTCGTCTTCACTTTAATAGTTGATGAATAACGCCCTTTAGCTTTTACTGGGGTATTTTTCAAGGTCATGAAGCTTCAAACTGCATCAAACTCTAAGGATCGAATTTGTTATATATTTTGAATAGTGTAGAGTACAATTGAAGTTGGTCTGAGAAAACGCCGAATTATTATTAGGTTTTTTTGGAGAAAAAATGGCAAAAATCTTGTTTTTTCCAATTTTCAAGGTCATTTAAGGTCGGCTAAAATATAAATTATATGTAATCGAGTATAATCATGGCCCGGTTGCAAAAGTTGTATTTTTTATGATTTTTGGCCGCCATCTTAAAAGATGACGTCTTATCAACCCCTTCTACACGAACGCGAACAAAACACCCAGTAACACTTGATTGTGTGACTAAAGCGCTATCAATCCCACGTAGTCACGAAACTCCTTGCCCCTTCGCTATATTTACCTCTTACATTATAAAAGCAGGTCGATTTTCACCTGATTATTCAGCGAAAATTTTATACCAGTTGTTTTAAGTCAATCAGATGCCTTGTTTTTGACAGGTTGCTATGGCAGCAACCCGAATTTTTCGGACACTTTTTCGGTCACGTGACCTAGTTGAAAAATTAATAAGTGATAACTTCCCTGGCTTGACAGCTGTCACGTACAGATGTCAGAATAACAACAGAGGCGTAGGTACAATTTTCTATTCATTTTATGATATTTTCTCTGCGACAACAAAATTTAATATGACGAATAATAATTTATAAACCAAACAAAAAGATATTGGTGAAACGTGATTCCACCGCCGCATCAGTCACAGCAGATTTTATGTTTGCTACCTAAATACTACCTAAATACTTACCGCGTTAAATTGTCATCGACTTTGCAAGAGAATAATTAATTTTCCCTTCTCTCTAGTAGTATAAGATTATTAGAATATGAAGAAATGTGTTCATTTCGGGATTTTGAAAATCGTTTTTTTTTTTACTTGGGCAAAGACAAAGTGAGAAAAAACCAAATTCAAACTATTTGAAATACAAAACACCTAGCGTCTCTGGTACTATAAGATTGTGTGATTTAAATGGAATATAATTAACTTGATACAAATATGCAAACCTTATTTTACTAGAGTACCAGGAAATTGTAAAAATAAAAGACGAATAATTGTATAGCCACAATATACGTAACACAGACATTCAAAGTGTCAAAAAAGTAATTAAATAGCCACCTTATATTAAAACACCAAACCTCAAAGCAAAATAAATGCTTGCCAAATTGTCAAAATTTGTTTTTTTTTTTAATAATTTTTGGTATAAAATTTTTGTACCGAATCTCCCGCAAGCTTGAATTTATCTCCGTAATTATTTTTTCTTTTGCGAATTTTTATAAGAAAATTTCCCTCGGCTGACGCTTCGGGAAATTTCCAAAAAATTCGCACCTCGAAAAAATTTTCGGAAATAATTCAAGCTCTAGGGAGATTATAAGGAAAAATATCCTGCTCAGGTGAAAATCCCTCTTGTAAAAATTCAAAATCTCCCTTATCGAAACTGATAATTGCCCTTTCCAAAACTCAAAATCACAATCAAAACTCATTAAATCTTACATAGATCAGCTTTTATAGATGTGTGTCCGAGAATTACGGAAAATCGTCGTTGTTTTCATTCCGTCTTTCTTTTATCAGGCTATTGATAAAAAAAAACAACAAAGTTATGATTGTTTTCCACAAACCAAAACTACACTTTTTTGCACTCGACGCCCGTTTCGCTAACAACGTTAGCATCAACTAAATTAACCTACACTCTATTTTACATACTATCTTTTAGTGGGCGGAGATAAGACTAATAATTTGTGATTTGTCACGTTTAAACTAGCTATACATAATAGACAAGTCAAACAAAGTTAGCCATATCTTTATTTCTGAAACCTACAACAATACACACACATTTTACAACTTCTACAATACACAAACAAGAACTACAAGTTGCATATCAACTCGTATCGATAACAAATACGTTTATCAAAGAAGAAGTTAAAAAAAACCTCCAAATCAGTTACTTCAACCGAAAAGAAACTAAAAAACACAAAAGATCAAAAGATCTTGGTTGGAAATAACAAAAATTCAAACTTGGATGAGTATCCCACAAGGAACACACAAAAGATCAAAGCTAAAAGAGAAATGAATAAACGATGTTTCGCCCTGGGTAACCAGCGTGGGCTCATCAGTAGTTTCACTGGTCACTCTCCACTATACATCATTAAATACCATCATACACTAAGATTTCAAACCTTGAACCACTCACAAATAGGCATCGTTCCGCACTGGTACTTACTTATCCAAGTTACCTAATACGAATTCGTCCTGGCGTGTCAATATTTCCAGTAGGATTATGCTCCTAAAGCAACTAAAACAAAGAAGAAGTTAAAAAACCTCCAAGTTAGTTACTTCAACCGAAAAGAAACTAAAAAACACAAAAGATCAAAAGATCTTGGTTGGAAATAACGAAAATTCAAAATAGTATAAGGCAACCTTAGGAGCATAATCCTACTGGAAATATTGATACGCCAGGACGAATTCGTATTAGGTAACTTGTATAAGTAAGTACCAGTGCGGAACGATGCCTATTTGTGAGTAGTTCAAGGTTGGAAATCTTAGTATATGATGGTGTTTAATGATGTATAGTGGAGGGTGACCAGTGAAACTACTGATGAGCCCACGCTGGTTACCCAGGGCGAAACATCGTTTATTCATTTCTCTTTTAGCTTTGATCTTTTGTGTGTTCCTTGTGGGATACTCATCCAAGTTTGAATTTTCGTTATTTCCAACCAAGATCTTTTAAATACGTTTATATTTAAACGCACTGGATCCGTTAGGGTAAAAAGTTCGATCACGCAAGTACTATCACGACTTAACTGCCTTTTGTGGTTTCGAGGGCGCAACAACAAAAGCAAAAAGACCATAATTACGAAAAGGGTTCATCGATTATTGTGTTTTTATAGACGTCTTTTCGCGACCGTTGATTTCGAAAGCACTTCGAAAACATGCGTTATATGTTATTTTGGCGACGAAACGGTGGCGTCACGGTTCAAAACATTTCAAAGGATTTCGAAAGCGCCTCGGCCGCCGTTTCGAACATGGTTCAATATGGCGGTACTTGTCAATTTTTAGCAAGAATGAAAATAGGCCAAGGTTATCTGACGGCGACAAAAAAAACGCTCTCTTGTGAATCTAGGACATCTATTTCAAAAAATCACAAAAAAAACTTCCAAATCCAAAAAACGAGAAGCCACACACACACAGCTGATTAATGTCATGCAATAATTGTCATTTTGGCGATCAATGGCAATGGTTCGAAACGGTGACGCAGCGGGTGAAACGGTGACGTTACGGTTGAAACGGTGACATACGTTTTCAAAATATGCTTTCGAAATCATCGGTCGCGAAAAGATGTCTTTTGTAAAACTTCGAATCTATTTTCAACTTGCTGAAAATGCCCGTATTATTAAAACTGCTCACCATATTTGCAACGTTTGGTGAAACAACGTTAAAATTTCCAGCGCTACGTTGCGGAAAAAACGCAACTTTTACCAATAAAGTAATAACATTGCCGTATACATCCTGCGTTTGTCAATTATGTCAAAAATGTTATCAGAATTTACCTTATGGTAATTATGTTTGGGGGTATGGCTAAAAGTTTGCATGTGAATGTGCTATTTGTCGATTTTACCATCCAAGTAGGACTCTAAATTTTCTGATTTAGGGGGAAAGTTTTGTACCCATTAGCTATAATAAGCCATTCAGCTTTAGTTGGCTAGATTTGGGTCAGCTGATAGAGTAATATGCGTATGTGCTGGGATCACGTCACATATTTTATCTGTGTGTCTTGCAAGCAAAAAATTTTTGACCGAGTTTTTTCAGATTTTGTGCATAAAGGTAAAAAAACTCCTATTTAACACCATTACTAAATAAGAGAGTTGTATTACCGAAGTCCGCTAATGCTTTTGAACCTAAAAATTGCACCTTTTTTCCAAATTACCCTCCTTTAGAAAAAAAATCATAAAATAACCTAAATCAAGAATTTTAATACGAAACTTTATTTACGAAAAAAATAAATAAAAAACAATTTTTTTTATACCTTCATCAAAACAATTATTTTACTAACTGTCTGCAGATAACTAAAGCATGGAATTTTTGATCACGAGCGCAAAAAAAATGTTTCTGTCCATTTTTTTCCCAAAATTAAAGAGAAATAGCAAAAAATAGTAATATTCAAAAGATATAATTATTCTTCATTTAAAAATATCGTCAAAATATCAAACTGTCGAAATTAAAACGTCGCAACAACGAACGTCACCGAGTTATTAGCCGCCTTGATTTATATTGTAAATATAATGTGTTGCGAGAAGTGCTCTTCGTTCCAGATTTTTAAAAGTATTTTCCTGTTTTGTGTTAATAACTCACGACTAAACTCTGCTATTTATTTAAACCAACGCTTGTAAAAAAAGCACTATTTTAGCCACTAGTTGTGAAAACTACTATATTCGTGTTAAAAAAAACTTAAAATTTACGCTGTACGGCTGCTACAGTTACGACACATATTTGTTAATTAAGTATTGAGCTAGAAAATAGGCTGAATAGCTGCATGCATGCAATTCATTCGTAGCTCTATTGTGAAGAACTCAAAAGGTTTTTTGCTAAAGCCTTGTTTCATATATACACATGGTTAAATAACAAAGTTCGCGTTGTGATGAAATGGGCTGCTAACTTGAAAACAAAACTTACGTCATATCCTACCAAAACAAGAACGTTAACCGTGACCCAAACCGACCCAACCCATCTCCAATACTCTATTATCATTGCATTAGCCTAAAACTAATAGGACCAGCGTAAAGTTGACTAAATAGGTCAGTTTCAAGTTTTTCTAAATTTGTTCAATAACCGCTCAAGACAAAAGTGACATATGGTATATTTTTGGAATCAGAAAGAAAAGGTATATCGAAGTTTTAAAATATATACAGGGTGTTCCATTTAATATAAGAAAGTTGAAGTCAAATTTTGACATATGGAATGACCTTTGGCAATATCTTTCATGTGGGTTAGAAGGCTCTTAAAAAACTATAAAACTTTTCTTTTGAAACTTTTTTTTTATCATCAATAATAAAAGCGCTAACCAGAGGTTCAAAATATAGTGAATCACCCTGTAAATGATATTTTTAAAGTCAATCAAGGTCATACATCAACTAAACTTTTTTTTATAATAAGTGGTAATAAGTCAACGAGAATTAAGGGCCGACTTGTCGTTTTCACTTTTTTACTAAATTTGATAAAATAAAATGTGGTTATATGTCGCCATTTTAATATATCAGCCGCCATATTGAAACGCGTCATAGCTGAAATAATTTTTTTTAACAATATTATTTGCACTTGCCCTTCTTATCTTATTTACCAAATTTGGCCCTCTTAGCTTTAATAGTTGATGAATAGCGGCTCTTTAGTATGTTATATTTGCAAAATGTTAATTTTACTGGGTTATTTTTCAAGGTCATGAAGCTTTAAACTGCATCAAACTCATAAGATGGAATTTGGCATACATTACTAATAGTATAAGGTAGATTTAAGGTTGAACTGACAACACCTCGAATTATTAAGATTTTTTGAAGAGAAAATGGCAAAAATCTTCTTTTTTGCTATTTTCAAGGTCATTTAAGGTCGGATGACCTTCAAAGTAAATTTTTTGGAATCCTCGTTCTTGAGTTATATGAAATCGAGTATAATCATGCCTCGGTTGCGAAAGTTGTATTTTTTATGATTTTTGGCCTTGAAAGATGACGTCATATCAACCCCTTCTACACGGATGCGAACAAAACACCCGGTAATACTCGATTGTGTGACTAAAGACCTATCAATCCCACATAGTCACAAAACTCCTTTATTCAAAATCCCACGCACTTACACATGCCCCTTCACTAATAGGTCTTAGTTCTAATTTTATTAATGTTCTTATTAACGTTTACGATAAAGCTTGTGATGGTCTCTTTCTTCTGTTCCTTTTCGATATTGTCGACTGTTTTAATGTTGACGGTGTAACGCACCTGCTTCTTCTGCTTTACGCTAATGTCTTAGTCATTCTTGGTGACTCGATGAGTGACGTTCATAGGAAACTTAAAATTACAGAAAAATATATCGAAGCCAATAAACTTACAGTTAACGTACAGAAAACTAAAATAGTCTACTTTAGGCGTGGGGGGCAAGGTGGTTTGAATGATCGTGTCTTTTTGCAAAACAACCCCCTGGACTTGGTAAGCAAATACACATATCTTGGCGCAACATTTCCCTCTTCTTCACTATTCAGGGAAATGCACTGGATCTGCCCTAAATATGTTGCTTAAATCCAAGTTTCTTGGAAGTCGCTTATTCGAGTATACAAGACAACGATTGTAAATTGTTTTTCGGGAAACATTGCTATTTAGGGCACTTGCTATTTGGACATTATTGAAAAAATCCATACCAATTTGTAAAAGATTTTTGCTTCTCCATGAAAATATGTCCTCGGCTTTTTTACGTCTGGAAGCCGGAATTACTCATCTCAAAGCAACTGTCCTTAAAATATGTTTAAACTTTTTGCTTAAATTGCTCGGAATGGGTCACAGTGGGCTTCCAAAGATTTGTTTTTAACGGTAATTGCAATTTGTTAAAATTACCCACACAAAACACAAGTGGGTAGCACAAATCAAACATAAGATCTGATAAAAAAAATAACTAAATCTTTAAGTGAAAACTGCTATAGATATGATGCACGCCTATGGTTTATGAAACCAGGAATTTATCAGACCGTATTTAATAAATAAATTTATCGTAGGAACGACTCACCATAGAAACTGCAATTCGTCAAACCAAGTGTTTATTGGAAACTTATTTCATCAAACCCATTCAATAACAAATTCGAAATGTAACAGACCCGTTTTTAATCGAACCATTGTTCATCAAACTCATTCATAATCAAACCCGGAAATCGTAAAGCAGAAAATTTTTGCTAAATTGATTGCAAGTGTCATCTATAGACAAACCATTGATCGCAATCTGTACAAGTATGCGCGCGTAAAAGCGACCAATGCATCAAAGAATGCCTTTAATTTGGCAAAATAATACAATGTAAAAACGTACTTTCCTAAAATTTACAACAACAAATCATTACTAAGCAAAAATTTTAAAATGAGAAGACTGTGTAGCCGCAAAACAGTAATTGGTCAGAACGTACTGGCCTAAAACCTTACAATACTAAAAGGTTACCAGGGCAAATCGGTAGAAACCTAAAATAGTGTAACATATTGCCGCTAGATGGCGCTGTGGTGTGATGGATACTGTTTGATTTGTTAAGCCAGATTTACAATTAAGCAAGCAAACAAGCAAACAGGTGTGCCAACCTAAACCCTTTCTTTTTTAAATTTTCTCCGAAAGGATGCTATTTTAAGACAATTAAAGAAGCTTAAAACAATGAGGGAATTCTTAGCTTGCTAACACCAATGCAATTTTCTAGTATTATTTGTCGGCTATGTACGGCCATCTAAAGGCAATATATTACACAGGTTTTGCTGGTCAGCTGTTTTCGGCCGTCTGTGTACTGTGTCGCCATCTAGCGGGAATATGTTACACTATTTTGTTTTTGTACACTTTTGCCCTTGAAACGTTTTAGGCCAGTCCGTTATGATCTATTTCGATTTTGTGATAGTATAGTTTTGAGTATTTATTGTTTTTACGTAGTACTGTTATGCACCTGTACTTTTTTATAATTTACCTTTTTTGTAAAGTACTTTTTGATAAATTATACACACCTGCACCAAAACGCACCGCCGCGGAGCCGTCGCGCCTCCTGCGTGTACGCCTCCGGTTCATGTGGTATTAGCAAATGCGCAATTAATTTAGCAAAAATTTTCTGATCAAATACGGGTTTTACGAATTCCGGGTTTGATATTGAATGAGTTTGATGAACAATGATTTGATTAAGAACTTGTCTTATAAATTTAGAATTTGTTATTGAATGGGTTTGAAGAAATAAAGTTCGAATAAAAAATTGGTTTAACGAATTGCTCTTTCTATAGTGAATGATTTTCTAATTAAAGTTTCTTTTATTTAACAGGTTTGATTTTGCACATTCTGATAAACCGTGGGCGTCCGATCTGATTAGCTTTTTGCAGTAACTCTCATTACACTATATTTTACAATATCCTAACTACTTCGGATGCTTCTCCTAGATACCTCAGCTTCCATCTACCTTCAAATGTAACAAGAATTTTAGCTCAACTTCGACTTGCTAGTAACCAATTCTCTAGATTTACCGTATCAATCACACCGAACTTTGTAGTATTTGTAACATTCATGAAAATGAAACTCTGTGTCACATAATATTCATATGTCCCCTGTACAAGTATATCCAAGAGACATTCTTTTCTAACCCGGACTTGTTAATCAACCAACCTGTCCATCCAACTTTACAGACTGTCAGAGATATTTGTGCTGGACTAACAACCAAATTAAAACTCATTTGTTAGAAACGAGTAGTATTTTAGGTTTTACCTTTTTTGCCTACTCGCGAAAGCGTCATTATACTTTGCTTTGTTAGTTTTTCACATAGGCTAAACGGACATAGTTTACTAATTATATAACTGTAGGCTAACGATATAAGACAGTGTTTTATTTCTTTACTTTTTATGGCATCTAGGTAGGCAGTCAAATGTTTCTTCCATAAGCTTAGGGCTAGGTAAGAGGTTGGTCTTTTGACATTTAATATTTTTTTAAAGCTATTATTTTCTTCTGTTGTTAACATTAAGTAAAATACACTAATTGTTACTGTACCTATAGATAAGAGAACTCTGCTATAGGAATTATTTTGTAATATTTCTTTGGGTCCCTATAAAAATCCGAAACCAAATTTGGCGAAACATAATTTGTCAGAATTTAACAGAAAAGAAAATAATTGGTTCGAATAAAATTGTCTCGAAAATGAAATGACGAGAAAATCAAATCGCTAGTAAATATATGAATATAGTTAAATTTAAACGAAACATATTCTTATAGAAACACAAAATATGTTTAACGAAAATGATTTTGTAAAAACATAATAATGCCGAACCACAAAATTCAAGAACCTTAATCTGACCGAAAATCATCAGGGAAGAGTTGAAGTAAGTTGTGATAATATATTAATTTACCCCCTTTACATCCTTTACCCAAATTTTTTCATAATTTTTTAATGTCATCGGACTTACATTACAAAAATGAATCGCAAGATTTGATAGATAACACAAGATGCTGAAAAACTTTTGCAAAAACGTTGCGACAGCAAAACTCCTCTACTATTGTGTTTTTGCTGTTGTCTGCCACAACGTCTTGAAAGTGTTGATAAAACGTCGCCTAGTCCAATTTGGCAATCATTTTTTGGTGACAATGACTATTACAGCACTTTTTGCCACCGATATAGCTTTTTCAGTTAACAATAGATAAAAAAACATTTCTACCCAACTCAAAAAAAAAATGGCAAAAAAAGCAAAAATAGATTTTTATACAAATAAATGGTTGATGCGGTTTTGAAAACACAACTATGGATGTATGGATGATGGGAATATTTATTTATACACACACTTTTAATATCGGATTTTTGCCTTCATCCATGAACCAAATTGACATGCGAAGGCCAGTTTACTGATAATACTCACCAAAACACGCGTGCTTCACATATTAAAAATATTTAAAGTTTTTTTTTATTTAATTTTTAGGTTACACTTTTTTGTTTTTGGATTGGAGCCAAAGATTTATCTCTACCTTAAAACTAGAATTTTTTATTTTATTTTGGAAAAAATATGTTTTTTTAAGGTTGTTTTCGTGTAATGCCCGCCATTGAAACTAACAACGCGACCTAACTCGACAGCTAATATTGCTGTACTTTAGCAAATAATGTTTTTCTTGCACTATTTTTCCTACTTAATATGAATAAGAGGCGGGGCTTTGTTCGCGAAGCAAGCCGAAAGAACCCGACGGCTAAAATTACTGTGCTTTAGCTGAAAATGTTTTTCTCTAACTATTTTCACAACTTCCTCCAAAGAAAGCACATTATTGTCGAAACGACACGAAAAAACCCGACAGCTAAACTTGCTGTATTATAGCCAAAAATGTGATTTTCTGATTTTACAACTTTATTGTTCCAATTTAGTTTTTGTTGGTGTCAGGAATGATTTAAAATTTGGCTTTAATGTATAGCCAACATTCCGCATATTCTTCTGCCCAATGAATAGTACTTTTGGGCAAAGTTTAATAAACACTTTTGCTTTTAATACCAGTATGGTATGAAAGCAAAAAGTATTACAAAAACTAGGCAAGCTAATGTACAACCAAAAAGGTGCTGACAAAACGTTTTCACAGTTTTACTTTCGTCATAAATTCTAATATGTACAATGTGTGTTACTTGGATGTGAAGTTAAATCATTTAAAAAAAAATCTTCGTGTCATCTTCCAAATAGAGAAATTTGTCAACTCCGCAATCCAGGGCATACGGCGCTCTAGAGGTTTAAATTTGATGTATGTCCAATAGCGATTCGGCTGGATTGTGGTATTTTCTATCAATTTGTGTGTCGGGCGTTTTTAGTTTCTAGACAATTATTTTCGAGACTTTTGTAATTCTTATATTTTAAAGTACGGGAAAATTATAATCGGTTAAATTAGGTTCGTGTCTTTTAACGATCGAGTGAATTCAAATTCTATAAAATTATATTTGTATCCATTATTTTCTGGGTGTTATTTCATTCATATTTCGTTTCGGACGTTTTATTTTCTGTTCAATTGTGTTGGTCGGTTTTTGTAAATTCGGCTTTTTTGTGGATTCCCATTTCTTTTAAACAATAAATTGAATATAATTGATGGTTCTTGTTTCTTTGTTTTATTTATTAGTGTTTTTCCGAATTTGTGCTTAATTTTGTGGAGGGAGGATTTTTTACATAGTTACAATTGTGAGTTTTTTTCTTAATATAAAAACTTCCAAATTTGGCAAGTTTTTACTGCTATTTATATAAATTATATTAGCTTAAGAGTAAATATTCTTTTTTTTTTCTGACAGTGAACTTAGCTCAGAAATGGTTCATTTTTTGATTTTAGCTTATTTGGCAAAAAATCAATCATCTAAACTTAGAAAACATCAAAATGAATCTCGTGTCCACAAATACAAATTTGCCACGAACGTTACCTCTTTTGAGTCATGTTACAGTGACCTTATACTTTCACAGGTTTCCACTTTACCTGCTAAAATGTACAGGATTCTGTATTTACGTTCTTCTGCACTTTTCAATTTTGATGTTCTTGTTTCTCAGTTTATTCGACAGGTGGCGCACACAGGTACTAGGTCTCCGAGGATTACAAACTTTTTGTTTCAAATTCGAGAGGTTTGCATGGTGCCTTTTGTCCACTTTGTTGTTTTTTTAAAAATATTTTGGCTTTTTAGTTCTGCGCAACAAGCCTCCTCCAAAGCGATTGCTTGCTGATGCCTTAAAATTAGAGCCACGTAGTATGAATCTCCAATTGGGGGCGGTGCTGCTGCAAACGTTACCTCTTTCGAGTCATGTTACAGTGACCTTATACTTTTACAGGTTTCTTCTTTATAACTTGCTGAAAGGTATAGGATTCTGTTGGTTTTAAATTCGAGAGGTGTGCATGGTGCCTGTGTAGCTTCAACTGACAGGTACATTCCTATGACTCCACGATGATCCCTAATAAGGATGAAACAGGTCTTTAAGTGTCTGGATTCTCCATTAGACATTGGAGGCCTGGTCGTAATGAAGTGAGAAAAAAACGCTTTGTCCGATATGTCACGAGTGTTACTTTAACCTAAACTTAGGTTAGAAATAGGTGTAAGGCCACTACCCAACTACCAGAATGTGGGGAACTCTATAAATTTTATGTATTAAAGAAGTCGAACACTACTGACATGACAATATCAATGTTTTAAGTTGATATTGGTAAATTTATACAAAATATTTTATTTTAATTTCAGGTGAATGGGGGGCAATGGGCACCGGAGCGACTGAGGGGGAGCTGCGGAGGCGAATGCCTTTGAGGAAAGTGAGGGGCAGCGGTGTAGCGGCCGCTTCTGCCACATACGACCTCAGGTGTCATGCAATGCGCTACTACCGACTGTGGATCTACACCTGCAACACCGTGCTACTCGCTGGCGCACTCGCATTTAGCGGAGCCGCTATCAAGACTGTAGTTTTTGACTTCCGAAGGTTAGTGCTGTGCGTTATCGAATACATAAATTCGGCATAGCGTGACTTTAATAAAGTAAGCAGTATTTTTGACAATTCCGCACGCAACTAATACATAATTTTTTGGAACTTTAGCCGCAATGAAATTCCTGGAAAAAATTATCGCATTTTTTACTTTTAGATGGTCCCTAAGTTCGTTACCTATTGCCCTTGCTACTATTTCTGACATTGTTGTTATCTACACATACTCATATCGTGCCACCTATAAAGTTAACATAATTAAAGTAAATGTCGTCAACAAAAAAAAGCTCTGGTCGGATAGGTTCCAGATAGCCCCGGCAACCTAGAAGAGCAAAGTCTAAAATCAGTTTTGTCATAGTTATAAGTCCTGATAAGAATAACTGTGTTTTCTTCCTTATAATTATTGAATTAGAGCGGTAATCGTGTAAATTTAAGTGAAACTTTCCTGAGAAATGCAAGGATTTGTCACAGTCGTTCCATAACGGATGAGTCAAGTGCCTAAAAATATGTGGTAGTTGTTTAACCGACTTTATTAGATAGGCTGTGACAACTTTCTGTACCGATAAGTCCCTGATAACAAAGAACTAATGCATTTAAAAGTATCTCAGCAACGTACACTTCGCGACACATAAAACCAACACCGTTCTTAACTAATTGAGAACGCTGTTGCATAAAACGCATACGCCGATTTGATATGCAATACGTCCTTTACGATTTAGCAACCTTTTCTGTCACAAAATGTCAAACTCCACACACTATCATGTTTCAGTCTTGTCTAACTTAAAAATACCACGGCAGCTATCGGAATTCGATACATCCCAAATTTTGGCAAAATTAGATGGAGGTTGGTCTGTTCGTCGGGTCGCCGATCCTTATGGACTAGATAAATCCACTATAGTAAGACTAAAAAAAAATACGAAGAAGAAGAAACTTGGTTTACCAAAGTCAGCACTCACTCCCCAACAAGATCAGCAATTCACTAATTTCCCTCATAATTTCCTGGAAGAACATCAATTTGCCACGGCCAAAGAAGCAAAATTAACAATTAATTCGGTACGGTAAGAACTGCACTAAGTCGGATAAAGAAATCGAGGCTGAAATGTCGTGTTGCAGCTAAAAAGATACAGCTAAGTGAAGAAAAAAAACAAGCCAAATTGCTTTTCCGAGACAAACGAATTTTGGCGACAGGTAGCTTTTACCGATAAAAAAAAATTTTAATCCCATCGAGAACGTATGGGGGCTCATTGCAAAAAAGTTATCAAAATTTAATATTCTTCCACGGAATGCTGACCATTTGAAGAGCTTATTAAGAGATCGTTGAAGAAAATCCAAATTTATTTTAAAATTTAATAGGCTCCATGCCAAGGCGTTTGGAAAAAATTATTCAAGCAAGCAGATACTATAAATTAATATTTCTGATTTATGTGTATCGATAGGTTTTTTATTTCTATTTGTTTTTTAATATTTTGTTGTTTATAAAACTGATCCTGTTGATGTGTATTGACCTTGCTTAACCCAAAGCCTTCCAGTTCTCTCTTCTTCCTATTTTCCTTTTAGTCGCACTATAGTAAACTTATTTCGTCCATTTTAACAGGCTATTTGACGAAGGGGCCAACTAGTTTTGCCAAAATTTGATTGAATTGCTTTCTTTATAATAAAAATTTTGTTTTAAACTTGTTTTATCTTTTTAAAACTATAGAACCAGTAAATACCGGTAAAGATAATTTCAGTCTCCTTAACAAAATTTGTTTAAGTTCTCTAAAAGTGTTTACCTACAAAAGTCGTTAATAATAACCTCGCAAAATTTTTAAAACATAGACATGTGACTAACTTCTGCTGTATGCGTTTTATGTGTCGGGAAGTGTATGATGACAAAACTGCAGTTAAAAGTGATGCTTTTTAAAATTATCACATCCATAGCAATAGCAGCCAAGAAAAGGAATTAGAGATTTATCGGTATATAAGGTTGCACAGTCTGACTTTAATAAAGTAGACACTATTTTTGACAGACAAATAACGACTACATATTTTTAGGTACTTACACATCTTTTATGCCTTTGCTTGTGTTGGTAACCCGGCCTTAAGGGACCCAGAGCTCCCTTCTATGAATCCCACTTGAGTAATTCTCAACAGGTTACGTTATTTTATTTTATTTATTTACACCACTCGAACTCCACAGAAATACATCCAATTATTGAGTGAGAATGACAGAGATGTAGGACAAAATTATGGGTAATAAATTATTATTAAATTACAATACATATAGGTTAGAAAGTAAAAAAAAGAAAAAAAATTAGAAAATATTTGATTCATCTAAGTCAAGCGCACTTTTTTAATGTCTGCTAGGCTGCAGTTAAATATGTCACATCGATCTTGAACTGTGTTATATGTGTTGCATGCTATTCGCAATGGAGAGAAATTTCCAATATTAATTCTTGGTCTTGTTAGGTAAAAAGTTCGTAGATTTCGCGCTGATAAACGTGGAACTTGAAGATCGAGCTGTTGTAATAATTCTGGTGAATCAATTCGGCCTTGTATTAGTTTATATAAAAATTGTACACCGAGGTCATTGAAAGAGTTCAAGTATTCTTCTCCAAAAAGCTATTACACCACCCTAAAAATAGGCCTGTATTGTATGAGTAGAAGCCTTACGTATACTCTTGCCAAAGTTTAAAAGTAACTGGCTTATCAAAATCCTTGGCATGAGCGACAAAAGGCTTCCAAAGATATGTTTCCGTAGGCATCTACAACTTATTAATAAATCTACAATAAAACATAATTGGGTGCTGCAAATTCAACAGCTTTTTAAATTTATTGACTTTGAGATTACCTGATCGACAGAAATCCCAAGCCAGTTTTTTAAACTCAACAAAAAAAAGATTCAGCATGTTTCTTGAAAAATTACAGACACTGGATAAAAATCAAGCATGTCGATCTACTTTTTTAACTATCTACCCACATCTAACCTACTTAAAACACACCCAACCATTTCTCCTAACGAAAGTACCACTTTACATCATTTGAATAATAGCCCAGTTAAGAACTGCAAATACTCAGCAAAATCTCTTTCATATTCTGTTTAAATGCCCAATATATAAACCCATCCGACTCTCATGCCCTTTTCTCCTAACCCCAGATGATCCCTAAATCATATCAATCCACAGATTGCAAACCAAATCTTCTTGGTTATTGTAAACATCCTTAGGCTGCGCTCATTCAATTTTTATGTAAACGAGTAATCTTCCTCGCTATTTGTTTTTGGTACTAGTTTAACATTACTCGATTGATTATAGTTTTAGGTGGTCAAAAAAATTATTATTAGTTTTTTCTTCTTTTTAAGTATTAGTTAATTTGTAGCTAGGTATATATACTTTTTCTTATCGCTAACTTTAAGCCTCTTGTTACTCATTGTTAGAAAACCACGTGTTTTATAAACAATAAAGCTAAAATAAAAAAAATAAAAATTGTAAGTCAGCTGAGTCACGTCTATTAACCAATGAAGTTAAAGAGAATCTCTCTAGCAACCTTTCGTGAGGAACCTCATTTTCTGGGTACATTCCATCGCATTTAAACGCTAGGTATTTAAGGAATTTACGTTGAATATTTTCTAATTCTTGAATGTGATTTTGGTAGTGAGGTGACCAGACTTTACAGGCGTATTCTAAAACGGATCGGACAAAGGAGAAGTAACAAATTTTTAAACTGTGAATATTGGTGAAGTTTTGAGAATTTCTGATAACGAAGCCGAGCATTTTATAACTCCATTTCACGATATCCGCTATATGCGGAACGAATGACAGAGTGTTAGGATACTCCAAGACCTTTGAACTGATTTGATCTGGATAGAAGTAAATTATCAATGTTATAGCTAAATTCAATTATATTTTTTTATAAGCGAATAAGAGGCAGTTGGCAGAATAAAGTGGCAAGTTATTATTTTTGCACCACTCATTAACTAGTTTAAGATCTGATTGAAGTTGCAAGAAGACTGCTATGCTGTCTATGCGGTAATATACGTTCTTGTCGTCACAGAATCAAAGAGAAGGGGGCACAAAATGGAACCTTGAGGGACACAGGATATTGCTATAATATTTGCCGACCTGCGACCAAAACATTCTACGTGCTGCGGACGTTCTACTAGATATGAGGTAAAAAACTATATAAGCGCAAAGAAAAGCCATAATGATGATAGAAGTTGTTGATGAGTATAATATGACTGAGTCGGTCAAAGGCTTTTGAAAATTCCGCATAAATGATGTCGACCTATGAGTTACAAAAAATAGCAGAGGAAAGAAATTCAGTAATTGTCATAAGGTTAGAAGTTGTAGATCTGCCTTTGATAAAGCCGTGTTGGCGTGTACCTATAAGATTTTTCATAGGGAAATATAGAGCAGAGTGAAGGACACATTTAAAACATTTAGAAAAATCATTAATTATGACAATCGGTCTGTAGTTCTCAATAACGCTATCGTTTTAGATGTTTTCCACAATTGAGGAAATTCTTCAACTTTTAGGGAGATGAAATTTATTCTGTGTTTCGGACTTCCAGTGTCTATATTTTATTTATACACGACGTTTCGAACAGTACAATCTCTGATCGTCTTTAGGTGCAAACTACAATCTATTCCTAAGGCTACCTACTATAGTGTAGATTGTAGTTTGCACCTGAAGAGGATCAGAGATTGTACTGATCAAAACGTCGTGTATAGAGTTAATTTCAAATACATCATTACCTCAAAATTTTAGGGAAATATTGAATAGGATTGTGAGAGGTTTAACAAAAACATAAGCACAGTAACTCAATAAAAAAGCAGGAATTTTATTAGGACCAACAATAGCTTTGGATTTGATGGTTTCCAAGGCTCGCAGGATCTCATCTCCTGTGATGCAATTTATATTAATAGTGTCAGTTAAGTAACTGTTTTAGGAAGAATTAAGTGTGTTATACCGCACCCCCCTGAAACGCAGCTCTTTAGGTGAACCCAACTCTTGCTCGGTCTCGACTTCTCTAAGTGGTGGATCGGGGACGGTAATTATTAGGTTTCAATCATAAAAAAGAAAGTACATTACACAATTTAGGTTAGATAACGCCCTTCTTGGTTGCCGAGGCTATCCGAAACCTATGATCGTGCTAACCAGCCAAAACTTTTATGGTCGCGGAGCATGTTTAGATGACAACAATAGGAGCAAGAAAGTTAAGTAAGCAACTCAGGGGCCATCCATAAATTATGTAGCACACCCAGGTGGGGGATAGTGTTAGCTGGAAATGTTATAAAAAGTGAGGATTTGTTCCAGTAATTTCATAGCAGGTGGGTAAAGTACCTAAAAATATGTAGTCCATAGTTGTTTAACCTTCGTGCGGAACTGTCAAAAATAGTGCCGACTTTATTAAAGTCAGATCTCCTCTGATCTGAAAATTTGGGAGGGTGGGGATTTAACCTCACAGCACCTAGGCCTCATTAGATCCGTTTTGTATCCTCTTATAGGACTTCCACCTAGATCGTCAGCCATCCTACGCTTCGAACTTAGTTGATAACGTCGTCAAGGGGAGCCTCCCGTATGTGGGCTGGTGTTGGCCAAAACTCGTGGAAAATAGACTTTCGAGTAAATGACAGCGCTGGACAGTCGCAGGGAATGGTTTCATCTTCTTATTTACAACCTCGACATAAAGCTGTTTCAGAAAACATCATTTTCTTGAGGTGTTTATTAAGTTGGCAGTGGCCGGTCAGAATGCCCATGACAAAGCACAGGTTCTATCTGGTTTGATAGGAATTTTTTTGGCTGATGCTTGGTCAGGGTAACGTAGTAATTCTCTGGCAAGTTTACATTTTCTAGTTTCATCCCATCTTTTTCTGAAGTCTTTTTGGGAATGTTCGTCACTATTATTGCTATTATACTGGCAGAAAGGGCAGGTTGTTGTTTCTTGATACTTTGACCAAGGTTTCATGGCATTCTAGTACTGAGCCCATTGTAATACGTAATCGTTGTAGGGCTAATAGTGCTTGTCTGCTTTCTTTGTAAATGCAGATGTTTTTTTCCGAAATTATTTCATGTATATTTCTTTGGCTACTATGTGGATGCCATTCAGTTCTGTTTGAACTACGCTGACGCGTTTGGCCATAGCTCATTTAATTTTGAAGTTTAGTAATGTTAAGTATATTCCACATCCAGAACCGTGTTCAGTTTTGGAACCGTCCGTATAGATACAGATAGTACCTCCCATGACCGGTTCTTCTGCTGTGTTGGATATGCTTATTTTGTAGCGCTTGTGAAAAATAAAGCGAGGTGTAATGGAGTCCGTGTTCGCCTGTAGCATCGGGAGCGAGTTAAGCCCTTCGCGCCACAAATGTCGTCTTGTTTCACTGGCTTCTACTTCTGGTTCAATGCCAACGATGCGGAAACGATACATGGTCATCAAAACAACCTCCTTGATGTGAATGTCAAGTGGGGTGAGACCAAGAATCACCTCCGCTAGCTCTGGTTGGCGTGGTTTTAATAGCTCCCATTATATTGAGACATGCTATTCTTTGGATTTGTTCTAATTTTCGGATTATTGTTGTTTGTTGGCTTTTGGACCCCAAACGACAGCGCCGTATGCTAGCATAGGTCTTATGATTGCCGTGTAAATCCATAAGGCTATCCTAGGGGATAATCCCCAAGTCTGTCCCATAGTTCGGCGACATTGTTCATATGATATATATGCATTTTTTTCTCTTTTTTCCAGGTGAAAGTTCCATGTTAACTTTTAATCAAAGGTGATCCCCAGATATTTTACCTTTGTAGAAAAGTTTAGTTTGGTTTTTAGAAGTTCTGGAGCTTTTAGTTCCGGTAACTTTCTTTTTCTTGTGAAAAGGACCGTTTCTGTCTTTTTGAGATTTACCGATAGCGAGTGGTCCTCACACCATTGTTCAGTGGATTTGAGAGCAACCTGCATTCTTTCGCAGAATACTTTCTCGAATCTTCCTGTTTGCAGGACGACTAAGTCATCCGCATAAGCAACAGTATAAAAGTTGTCAGTATTAAGGCAATTGAGCAGGGTGTCAAGGACCATGTTCCACTGTAGAGGTGATAGTACCCCTCCCTGTGGACAACCCCTTACAACCAGGCCTCGTGGTGTGACATCATCTACCTTAATACTTATTGCTCTTTTTGAGAGCATATTGTGTATCGAACCCCTTAGTCGACTATTTTTGGGAAGGTGGTTTAAGTCAGTACTTTATGTACCGATAAGTCCCAATTGTTTCATACTGAAAATCTTTAAAAAAATAATAATCGATGTAAAATCATTGAAAACAAAATTTTTAAGGCTACGAAAGTAGAAATCATCACAGGAAATCTTCTCAACTCACTCTGATCTACCCCTGGAATCCTTAATCTTAAAATTTTAAAAATCACCATAAATATACCGTGATAATTTGACAAAAAATCCCTTATTTCCCTTAACGATCCCGTAATCCGTTAGTTAGTGAATTAATTTTAATGTAGTACTTGTACTTTAATGTTTGCCATAAAATTATCTTGAATTTGATTTAGTCTCTGAATCTTATTCAAATAAATAAATCTTTGTGACCCATCCTACTTTAGTTCTTTTAAAATTAAAAGACGTTTTCTTTTCAGATCTCTAGTGCCATCGTTAACTATGTACCAACCGTCTTTCCTCTACGCCTACTTAGCAATAATGACGCAAAGTGGCGCCCTCCAGTTGTTAGGATGTATGGCAGCATTGCGCCTGTCAGAACGCTTACTTAATGCTTATTGGCTGCTGCTGCTAGTGCTTACCTTCGGAGACATAGTCATAGGGGCCTTTTGGGCTTATAAATTCGAAAGGATATGCCAGGTAAACACGCATTACCAAAAGTTCATATATTACAGTTAACCTACAAATTTTAGATCAATGACCGAAGAGATGTTGACGTCACATCATCTTTGTTTATAATCGGTACATAATCTATAAAATACAAATGTAGATTTTTGTTTGCGACACATCGCCACCCAGCAATTACCGTAAAAAGTAAAATCCCCTATGTAGTTCTTTTGTGGAGAGCTATTTTTGGAAAATATTCTGAAAATCTTAAACTCTCTATTTTGACTTCGCATTTAAATTTTCGCTCAAACTTTCCAATGATACCTCATATCTTAAGGTTACTTTACTAGTTTTCGAGATATTGGCTTTTAAAATTTCAAAAATTCAATTTTTAATTTCTTAAATTTTCAATACCGATTTTATGGGTTTTTTACGAGGAAATAAAAAATGAAAACAATTTGAAAATTCAACCTTTTACTTCATGTTTTCATATTCATTTTTGTTACTATTTGCTATTTATTCTATCTATTTTCATTATCCTTAATTGTATGGTTTTAAAGTCACACTAAATCTTTATATTATATTTATCGGTATCAGTCACAAAGTTATAGAATTTAAGATGGAGATCAAAACTTTCTTCGTGGTCTTCATTCTTCCTTTATATTAAAATAGTTTTTTTTTCTACTAAATATAATATATTTATATGATTTTTTTAATTCTAATCTTACAAAAAAGGTTAAATTTATTAGTTTTAAGTTAAACTCGAGGTTAAGTGGAAGAGCGCAGCCCCTTTATTGGTTCCATAGGGTACCTATCCATAAGGAGGTGTGAACTTTGCCTTTTGTTGTTATTTCTTTTATATATTTTTAAAAGTCTTAGATTTAAGTTTTATTTATGCTTAATTAATGACAATAAAAATGACCGAAAATCAACTGTAAATAGGCACATAAACGTCAAACTGTTTTAATTTTTTATTTGCTCTTAAAAAACCCTCCAAATCGATAATAAACACAATAGAGATATTTTCTTTAGTTTCTAAAAATTAATTTTTAATATTTTAAAAGTCAACATCTCGAAAATTAGTAAAGTAATTCAAATATGAAATCAAATAGGGGGTTGGTATTTCAGGTTCTCAGAATATTTTCCAAAAATAGCCCCCCAGAAAAAGGCTAAGTGGTGATTGGCGATGTCTCGAAAACAAAAATCTATGTTTTCAAGATTATATATTTTTTTTTCTTAAAACCCTGGAACAACTGCTTACCACCTTGTCTGTTTATTCGAGCACTACTTTTTGCACAAAATTCATAATTCTTGACTTTTTTTGAGGTAGATTCAAAGACGTAATGTTCATAAACGTTTAAAAATAAAAAAAATTAAAAATAACAAAGTAAGGTTATGTCTATTGGTTTGATCCAACTCCGTGATCCGTCAAGATTGACCTTAGGATTTCAAGAAAAAAAATATACCTTCTCCAAATTTGCGTTTTCAATAATCTTGACAACAACCTTGATCAACAAGGCTTGTTTTCTAAATCGCCTGTGTGGAATTGAGTGTACAGTCGGCTGATCAATAAAGACTATACAAAAAATAGTACTTTCTTAGTGATTTAATAATCATAAAATTTTACACTACATAATTTTATTCAAAAAATATACCAACTACTGCAAGACAAAAAATTGTTCCCCCCCTTCCCCCGCTGAATTGTTAGGAAGGATACCCTAGATACTATTGATCAACTATAAATCATATGCTTATCCTTTATGAATTTCACATGATTTTGGAATTTTTATTATGCATGGCTTGCTTCCAATATTAAAAGCTTACCAAAGTTGGACATGATTTGAAGTTAAAAAACAATTGCTCCTACAATGACAGGTTCACTCCTGCACGTTTTATTCTTCTTTAGCAGCGAGCAAATTGGTTTAGACCAACTATTCTAAAAATGGTGAAGGTAAATTATTATGAAGAGTGCAGAAAATCGGTTGGCTTTTGTTTTCTCAATAAAGCCCGTAAAAAAAACTATAAAATTAGTGGCAATCTGTTGACGTTCTAAGAAAACAAGCGTTTCAACTTTGATCAATGCGATCGAGGGTGCCCTTCCTAACATTTCATTGGGGGAAGGACAGCCTTTTTTGCTTGCAGTAGTTGGAACATTTTTTGTATAAAATTATGTGGTTTAAAATTTTCTGATTATTAAATCAATAAGAAAGTAAAATTTTTGTTATGTCGTTTATTGATCAGCCGACTGTAAATTCAATACCACACAGACGATTTCGAAAACAAATTTTATTGATCGGGGCTATTGTGAAGATTATCAAAAATGCAAAATTGGAGAATGTGTATTTTTTTTTCTTGAAACCCTAAGCTTAGGAAGCTGTGTGACGGGGCAAGAAAAAGAGCATGTAGATCACAGTGGGAGCGTGATCCGTTCTTAAATCAAACACGCAAATCTTTTTGGAATTGATCTCGGATCGCTCGGGAGCGGCTTTTGAACGTACCTCGGAAACACTATTGCATTAAGTACTTATTAAGTTTTTTTTTACCAACCCCAATATATCCAAGAAAAAAATAATATCACACCTTAAAGGAAACCTTTTTTTTTCGTTTCCACATTGATTTCTTGATTTTTGAATAATAAATTGAGACTCAAGCCGAGAACTGAGCCCCTTGCTAAACCTTTTCAAAACACGCGCTTTTTAGAGCAATTTCGAATAAAGAAATAACGGGGAAAGTAAATTTATTAGTGAAAAAGGTCCGATGGCGTGAAAATTTGAAATTATTTTTAAGGTAAGGAATAAATAACGCTCTCTTTTATTTTGTATTTTAATATTAATTAAGAGGTGGTTTGCAAAATAAACTAACTAAAAAAATTTACCCAATTCTTCAGTTTAAACAAACACAAATTTCCTTTCTTTTAAATTCAATATACACGACCTGAAAGTGGAATTTCTGTTAACAACATATTATGATCAAGTAGGCCATGAAAATAAAGATTTCACGGCCGTGTTGCGCAAGTGCGTTGGATTGACGTTTTTCGTGATGCCATTTTTGATTTTTGATTCAATTCAATTCAATTCAATTTATTAATCCCATAAGCTGATTACATAAGTATACAGGTTCCCGAAGTGGTGTGTTTTTTTAGTTTTTAATTTCACTGACAATACACTCACTATAGTGTACTGTGATTTTACTTTATCTTCTATGTTTATGGCAGGCATTTTTACTTTCATTCATGTGTTTATTTGGTTTGTGGAAAAAATTAACTTACCTACAAAATTAAAAAAAAAACGTCTGCCTTGGCACTTTCACATCTTATTAATTTTTCGATCATTAAAATGCGATTAAAAATGACGTAGGTAAAGCTGGGGTGACCACCATAAGGGGCCACAAAAATAATTTGTTATCGAAGAATTAAATTTGTCGCTGTTACCATTTCTGAGATATCGCGACCCCTGTGACTTTACGGTAAAGCTAAGGGGCCACCCCATAACTCCTGATTGGCAAGCGATAGGAGAATAAATCAAACGCCATAATTTGTCACTCGAAGGCCTTATGTGCATTAACATAAAAAACAACGAAAATATCGCCGTTTTTTTTTAATCTTCAAAAAACTCTATTTTGCTAATAAGTTCTCTTGTATTGAACCAAATGATGCAGAACTAAGCCCATTCGACGTCAATAATCTTGTTCGAATTTGTTGCTGCCTTTCAAAGCTATTTTCCTAACAAGTGCCGAAAATCGATTTTTCCGCACGCAATTGCCGTTGACGGAACGACGCGCAGCGCAGTTCTGTTAAGCAGATAAGTGCGGAAAAAAAGGGTTTCGCACGTGTTAGGATTAATTGTTTTTCTATACTGAAAATAGTTTTTTTACATTTTCATTTAAAATAATATTTATTCATTTATTTATATTTTTCTCATAACTTTTTCTGGATTTATCTGGCAACAAATCCTCTTTTGCAAATTCAGCCGACAAAAGAATCTCGTCAGGTACCTCTTCTACCGAATTTTCGGTAATTTCTTCATCGGAAGTCATTTAAATTTTTTTGCCACTGACAAATAAATGCATAAACAACTGCTTAGTCACACCATAGCAACAAGGTATTTCATAGGAATATGATTAACAGAAACTTCGAATCAGTACAGGTGTTTCGAAATTTGACATATCGGTACGAAAAAATTTTTCCCCACCGTGCGGAAAAACCAATTTTCCGCACTAAAAATACTGTGGAAAATGCTATTTTCCGCATGCTCGTAGAAAAAAGTCTTACAAGCAAAATTTAAAAAGAACTATTTTTTTTTCGGAAATTGTACCACTGCGCGTCCAATAATACGATTTATCGGTTACTCCACGAGATATTCGGCTTAAACCAAAAAAATTATTTATGTCATGCAAGGTCAAAATTTGTTCTGTACAATAACAATACGTAGCTCCTGTGGGGTTCAAAAAGCTGAGCTCAAAGTGGGTTTTTTAAGTACACAAACACAACATTTTTCGCCGGTGCCGTTATCGACCGAGATATTGCGATGAAAAGTGGTTCACTATTCCACAAATCTGCACCCGGATATCTACAAAACTATTTATGGGGCCACCAAGATTCGTATACTGTTTAGCTTGGCTCGAACAGGGCTTTTCAAGTAACTAGACCCAGAATTTGTCGCTGGTGCCGTTATCGAGATATCGAGATTTAATTATTTGACATAGAAAAATGAAACAAACGATGGATGGCTTATGAAACTAAACGGGTTTTTTTTCCACTACACCAATTTTTTTTAGGTCACCCTGTATAGCAAAGATGAAGAAGTCAGTTTTTTTAAATAGAACACCCCTTATATTTTTATATTTTTGGATTCCTTAGAAAAATACCTTTACAGCAATATAACATGTTATGGGTCTATCTCTATCTATCTATCTATAATTTTCAAAATGGGAAAAACTTGCAATTTTTCAAGACTAAGTTGGCCATGAAAAGAAACACACTACAGAAACAATAGGTTGGCTTTGAAGCGTGCCGGTGTTGCTTTTGTTGTTTTTTTTTGTCCATGGCAACCTTTGATTAATTATTATTAATTATAAATTAATTACGAAAGAAAGCTTTTTCATTAAACTTATTTATATATTTTTTCATATAACATTAAAACTCTTATCAGACACGTTTTCTCTTTTGCTCCGGATTTAGAGCTTGCACGGTACCTCATTTCTTACCTTTCCATAAGAGTTGCTATTTTGATACCCTTCTTGCCTTAAAACTCAACAAACTTGCCGAATTGAGGATTTAGGATTTTCTTCAAAATGAAGAAGAATATTAAGGTTTATTTCTTCATTAGAACACCCCTTATATTTTTGTATTTTTCGATTCCTTAGAAAAATACCTTTACAGCAATATAACTTGTTATGGGTCTATCTCTCACCGTTCGCGAGATATTAACATTTAAATTTTCAAAATGGGAAAAACTTGCAATTTTTCACGACTAAGTTGGCCATGAAAAGAAACACACTACAGAAACAATAGGTTGGCTTTGAAGCGTGCCGGTGTTGCTTTTGTTGTTTGTTAATTATTATTAATTATAAATTAATTTATTTAATAAATTAATTACGAAAGAAAGCTTTTTCATTAAACTTATTTATATATTTTTTCATATAACATTAAAACTCTTATCAGACACGTTTTCTCTTTTGCTCCGGATTTAGAGCTTGCACGGTACCTCATTTCTTACCTTTCCATAAGAGCTGCTATTTTGATACCCTTCTTGCCTTAAAACTCAACAAACTTGCCGAATTGAGGATTTAGGATTTTCTTCAAAGTGAAGAAGAATATTAAGGTTTATTTCTTCATTAGCAGGAACATACCTCTTTTTTCTTCGTACGTTTGACGTCTGTCTAAATTTACGAAAGGGCCGTCTTATTGTGGATCTCGTAGGACATTGTCTGTTTGGAAACTGCTGTCTATACTCACGAATAGTTGCACGAGAATTATAATTGTTTCTAGCAAATAACAATAAAATTTCTTGCCTTTCTTGATCTGAATAAACCATTTTTGTGAAAGAAAAGGCCCTACAAATTTTTATGCAAATGATTTGTGTTGACGTTTTTGTTTCCTATTTTATTTGTTTCTTTTTTCATGGGTAACTAGATAACTATAGTGACAGTTTTGACCGTGGGGGTAAAAAATGAATCAAAGGTTGCCATGGACAAGTGGGTTTCTTTACGTGGCCAACTTAGTCGTTAAAAATTGCAAATTTTTTCAATTTTGAAAATTTAAATGTTAATATCTCGCGAACGGTGAGAGATAGACCCATAACATGTTATATTGGTGTAAAGGTATTTTTTTAAGGAATCCAAAAATATAAGGGTTGTTCTATCATCTTTCTACATCAAATAATAAAAAAGTTAAAGGTTTATAAATGATCACCCTGTACATCCCTCCGTAGGCAACAAGTGGAGTTAGCTGTTTTCCCATCACATCCAACATAGAAGCAGGACTCGTTCGAAACATGCCGTAAACAAGTGAAAAATTTAATTCCTTTTGGCTTTATTATGAACGCGTTAGGTATACCGATACCGATGCGTTGAAATATTTACTTTAAGTGTCTAATAAAACCTTGATAGATGTCGCTATTATTGCATGTATTTCTTTTTAGTTAGTTAGCAATGCTTTATTGTCATAAAATAAATACAATTTTAGTTGACAAAGCTATTTTGATACATTAAAAAAAAAGAAAATGCCTTAAAAATATAGAATAAAAGAAGACATAAAGAGATAATTACTTATCTATAAATAGTCTAGTTGCCAAACCACGATTTTTGCCTCAAGTGGGAAATGAATGGTATAAGAAATTTTTTTGCTAATTTTGTTAGGCAAAAAACTAGAGAATAATATATCTGAACAAGATATTGGTGTGTGGAATATCATTTCAGTTGGATTTGAGTCGTCTAAATCCAAATCCGGTATTATTTTTATTCTGGAGGCTCAACGGAGGGGGGGGTTGATTTTATGAAAAAAATCGACCTAGTAACATAGGCATGTAATTGGTGGTAATTTGAAGGAGTGGGGGGGTATTTATGCGGTAAGCCGTAAAACTGTTTATGTGGACTCTTAACGAACTTACTTTATTCAAGTTTTTTTGCGGATTTCGACAGCTCCGCTCAACCCTGTTTTAAAACTAATTAATTATTTTTGGGCAAAGATACAGGATTTTGTATTTACGGACTACTGCACTTTTCAATTTTGATGTTTTTGTTTCTCGGTTTATTCGACAGGTGGCGCACACAGCTTCCACGTCCACGCGGATTACAAACTTTTTGTTTTAAATTCGAGAGGTGTGCGTGGTTGCCTGTGTAGCTTCAACTGCCAGGTACAATCCTATGACTCCCCGATGATTCCTAATAACGATGAAACAGGTCTCTAGGTGTCTGGATTCTCCATTAGATATTGGAGGCCTGGTCGTAATGAAGTGAGAAACAAAAATGTTTTGTCCGATATGCCACGAGTCTTACTTTAATTTTTAGTCGCGGACACGAGATTCACTTGTTGTTTTTTAAATATTTTGGCTTTTTAGTTCTGAGCAAAGATTGCTTCCTGATGCCTTAAAATTAGGGCCACGTAGTATGAAGCTCTAATTGGGGGTGGTGCTGCTGCGAACGTTACTTCTTTTTAAGTCATGTTACAGTGACCTTATACTTTTACAGGTTTCTTCTTTATTACCTGCTGAAAGGTACAGGATTCTGTATTTACGGTCTACCGCACTTTTCAATTTTGATGTTTTTGTTTCTCGGTTTATTCGACAGGTGGAGCACACACCTTCCACGTCCCCGCAGATTACAAACTTTTTGTTTTAAATTCGAGAGGTGTGCGTGGTTGCCTGTGTAGCTTCAACTGCCAGGTACAATCCTATGACTCCCTGATGATTCCTAATAAGGATGAAACAGGTCTGTAGGTGTCTGGATTCTCCATTAGATATTGGAGGCCTGGTCGTAATGAAGTGAGAAACAAAAACGCTTTGTCCGATATGCCACGAGTCTTACTTTAATTTTTAGTCGCGGACACCAGATTCACTTGTTGTTTTTTAAATATTTTGGCTTTTTAGTTCTGCGGAGCGATTGCTTGCTGATACCTTAAAATTAGGGTCACGTAGTATGAAGCTCTAATTGGGGGAGGTGCTGCTGCGAACGTTAGTTCTTTTTAAGTCATGTTACAGTGACCTTATACTTTTACAGGTTTCTTCTTTATTACCTGCTGAAAGGTACAGGATTCTGTATTTACGGACTACTGCACTTTTCAATTTTGATGTTTTGGTTTCTCGGTTTATTCGACAGGTGGCGCACACAGCTTCCACGTCCCCGCGGATTACAAACTTTTTGTTTTAAATTCGAGAGGTGTGCGTGGTTGCCTGTGAAGCTTCAACTGCCTGATACACTTAAAAATGGCCGCCATCTTGAGTTTTTCAAAATGTCCAAGGGTGCCAGAGTGGCATCAATCGGATTCATAAAATAGAGCATCTGGGCTAACCAAATCAGTGAAAAAATTTCTTTTCCATTCATTTCCACATTTTTCTGATTTCCTCCAGACTAAAATGATCACATAACAAAACTTTGCATTTAAAAATGAAATACTAAAATGATTTAAAAATTGAAAAAAAAAATTTAAGTAAATAAGTTATAACACACACAAAATATAAATGAAAACAAAATACTACATTAAACATAAATAAGTTATAAAACACACAAAATTAAGCCCGATGAGCCATTCAAAGAAAGAGTCGGAAGTATTCTTTAGTTTCATAAAAGGCATGCTTTGCCAATAGATCTCTACAATTATTTCTAAATCTCGTAAGATTAACTGCTTTTTTTAAATCTATTGGTAACTGGTTTTTATAACTTAATGCCATTATATACAGTGCAAACGTAAAAAGTCCCCCCCTCTCTGCTAACTCTTAAACGGATCGACTTAAAATAAAAACCGTGTTTAATGATAATATTTTTGCTACTTTTGGACGTATTTGTTATAAGCGTCATATTGACGTAGGTCTATAAGGTCACTAACTACTTTAAAATTTTAAATATAAAGGGGGGTCGAGTGACATTGTTTAAAAGGTAATTTAAAATTTTAATTTCTTTAAAAATCGGTTTACGACTTACAGAGTTATAAGTTTTTCCGACTATAGTTTACGCATCTCACCTTACTTTTGAACGAATTGAGATATTGAATTTAAATAAAAAACATGCGTAATGATAACAATTTTACCACTTTTTGATGTATTTTTTATAAGCGTCATATTGACGTAAGTCTGTAAAGTCACTAGCTACTTTAAAATTTTAAAGAGAAAGGGGGGTTGAGTGATACGTTGTTTAAAAGGTATTTTAATTCCCTAATTTTTTTTTAGAATCGGTTTACGACTTACAGAGTTATGACTTTTTTTGACTATAGTTTACGTATTACCTATAGTATTACTTAACAATAATACAAACTTTAAGTTGCTAGTGAACTTATGGTCTTACCTTTATTTAAAGTCAACTGAATTCGTTTAAAAGTGGTAAAATTGTTATCATTAAGCATGTTTTCTATTGAAAGTCGATATCTCAATTCCTACAAAAGTAAGGAGAGGTGCGTAAACTATAATCGAAATAACTCATAGCTCTGTAAGTCGTAAACCGATTTTAAAAAAAAAATTAAAATTTTAAATTGGAAATTAAAATACTTTGAAACAAGGTATCACTTGACCCCCCATTCTATTTAAAATTTTAAAGTAGTTAGTGACCTTAGAGACTTACGTCAATACGTCGCTTATAAAAAATACGTCAAAGTGTTATCATTAAACATGGTTTTTGTTTGAGGTCGATACCTCAATCCGTTCAAGAGTTAGCAGGAGGGGGGGACTTTTTACGACCGCACTGTATAAATGAACGCTAGACTAACGCAGAGTGGGGAAGTTAACCTAAAATTATTGCTCTGGGGCGTTTGGTTTGGAAGAAAAGCTGATAGATGTTCTTTTGTTTTACTGCTTTTGAGTTTAAGCCTTTTAGGTCATTATTATCTATCCAGTCAAATTTACCTCACTGTGCGGTACCCACATGTTTTATAATTCGGCGCCGCGCCGCCGCGCGCCGGCGGCTGCGGTAAGTTTATTTGCCTTGCTAATTTGGCAAAAAAAGGGAAACTTTATAAATTTCAAGCTAGGTGAGAAATTTATTTGATTAAGTTTAATTTTTTCAAAGAATTCAATTTACACCAAATCGTCACCTTAGAATTACACGGTTCTATCTACCTGCCTTGCAACTTTTGGCAATTGCATTTTTTAAAAATCGTACTCTTGAACTATGCCATCTGTTTTGTTTAAATATTTTAAACTAATAATTAAATTTGACTTAATTTCGAAGATTTTAAAAAAGTTGTTCTGATCTATTTTGTTCCACAGGAAACTGTCAACGTTTGATACGGAAAATTGGGATAGAATTTTGTAATTCTCAAAATAATTTTTATATTAAGAAACTGGTAGATAGAACTTAGGTATATTTAAAAGTTTTAACTTCTCGTTAACCGAGTTTAATAAAATTTGGTAAACTTATGTAATTCCACAATAAAACAATACAAACTGCGTTGGTGGGGGGTAGTTAAGAAGGTGAGTGGGAGTTAATTTATTTAAAAATTTAAAAAAAAACTTAACTTTAAAATCATAGCTGCTACGGATATGCAGTCTTTTAAGTTTCCCTAAGTTTTTTTCTAATTTTATAACAAAAAACGATATTTTTATGTGCTCTAGGGAGTAGTAGGGGCTTTTAAACCAACCAAATTTAGTTTTACTAAATATGTCCTTATAATTGATAAAAAAGCTATGATGATGGATGTGGGGTGATTGGAGGGATGAGAGGGTTTAATATATTTAACAATTCGTAACTTTTGAACCAGAGCTGCAGTTTTTAGATTTAAATTTACTCAGTATTTCCCAAACAAAAAAAAATACACTAAGAAGCAGAAAGTAATTAATTAAATAAAAAATAAGTTTTAATAAAGCTCTCCGTTTTTAAAACGGACTAAAAAGTATAAAATAATTTGTGTTTGTGGAGATTAACGATAAAAAAACTTTAGTCGCATGCAATAAATAAACTTAAGAACATAATTTAATTTAACTTTTTTTGTATAAAATTGGGTTTCAAACAAAATAATTTTATTGGCATTAATTTAAGAAAATTAAATGAATGAATACAAAATTAATAAAAAAAAAATTGAACATAGGCACGAAACGAAGACGGGCCAAAGGTAACGATTACTTGCGTCAGACCCCCGATGCGTCCGCCGAATCATAAAAAACGTACCTTAAAAGGGAGAGGGACATTTATATTTAAAAACGGCAAAAAGATAACTTAAAAGTCAGGACTGGCAGAGGGAAAAATTATAATCAAAATCGCGACTAAAAATATTTTGGTCGATAGAACTTTGTAATTCTAAAATAATTTATACTCATCCACTTGGAACTTTGTAATTTTCCTAATAAACCTAAGACTACCCACCGGTTTTTTTTATTTATTTTTTGTTGGATAAAGCTCATAATTATTCATTTATTTTTGCAAAAAAGTTAAAATGTCAAAATGTTTTAAAACCTTGTAATTCTGATGTGACGAAATGTATAATTTGCTAGGAATGTATTTTGGTAAGTCTGACCATTTTTATGAGCAGTGGATATACTTGGGATCTAAAATAATTGTGGTGAAGTCCCTTGTAGACTGAAACTGAAAAATTGCATACAAAATACCTATATTTAAACTGTAATTATACACTTTTATATAAATTCTTTTTGCTCATCCAGTTAATATTATTAGTGAGTATCATACAAGTTAAAAAAATTCGAGTACCTCCTTAATTTTAACTTCCACATTCACAAGTTCTTTGAAACATACGAAGCGTGTAGGTGAATTCATTAAATATAAGTAACTGGAATAAATTAACTTATAGTGCCGCTAATTGAGCGCAGAATATGTAACGACCCTTGTTATTACCTGTCTAATTTTTGTGCATACTTTCACTTCGTAAACTCTTTTTTTTAGTCCACCTTACCAATATGGTATGGAGGACTATTAAATTGGTGAAATTCCCTCGTTAGAGGGAAGCGTGTACTAATAATACCATATTATTGTATTATCGCCGGAAATTTGAACACACACCTTTAATTTTTAGATTTCTACACTTAATCGTCCATTTTGAATCCGCCATATTGAAATATTCAAATCTGATTCAAAAATTCATATTCCTTCTCCTTAAAAACTCCTGTACGCCAATTTTGATTGAAATCCCTCCACTTCTCTCGCTAGAGGGAGGTGAGTACCTGAGTATACCATATTATGGTATTTTCAACGGCACTATAAACGCATACCAAATTTGAACACAATCGGATGTGGATAAGTCAGTTAAATCGTCCATCTTGCATTCGCCATATTGAATTTTCAAAATCTAATTAAAAATTCTTTATCTCCATAGCCAAGTGCCCCAACACACCTAATTTCAACGAAATCGGGCGTACTTCAACTGTACCCCGCTCCACCTCTTTTGAATAGGGAGGAGCTGTCAATTTCATCACATTATTTTCTGGTGTTTTTACCGCAACTTTATAAGCATGCCAAATTTGAAGCCGGTCGGAAAGTTGTTCAAAATTAAGTTGCAAAATTCCACCTGACATATCTAGTTAGATATGAATGCAAGTTAAATAAAAGCTTGTAAAAGAGCTTCAAGGTTTTATAATCGTTTTTACGATATAAAGTTTTTTCTAAAGGCGGTAATTTTTTTTCTCTTTTAGAAGCACTACAAAAAGATCTACAATTTTTTTCACCATTTTGTAAAATTACACACTTTGGCTTTGTTTTTGTGCCAACGTTAATCGCTAAATGACGAGGTTTCTATTTTTATATATTGCATTGAATGCAAGTCAATTGAATGCAAATGCAATGATTTTTGCTTTGATGTAAAGTTTTATATCATAATCAAGTTTACATAAATTTTATAAGCCAACGATACGACATAAAGAGTCTTTAAGAATGATTTTTATGAAGGCTGTTATAAAATCAAGGATTAAGAGACATATTTTCATAGCTTTTAGTTACACCTAAGAATGAATTTAGTAAAATACTGTTACGTACATAAATTTCAGATCCTTGTTTATGTATTTTGTATGCCCGGTTTATGATTTTCATAAACTTGTTCATACATTCCATAAAAAGTTTTAAATGACAGTCAATGATCGTAATTTATTAAATTTATTTAGGGCATGGATTAAAATCGTTCTCTCTCTTTTATTATCTCCATAAAATGTCAAGAAATATTTTTCATTGATTTCGTAACTTCCGTTTATTAATTTCATTACTGTAAATGACAATTTTTATAACTTTCCTCCTATTTTTGTAAGTTATGTGTTATTGATGTACAAATATCTATAACAAATTAGCAAACGCCTGTTATAAATACTATGTACGATATTTTTCAGTGGTCCCTCACACGATACCCAAAAATTAGACCCCAGAGCTAGAGATATATATGTTTATAAATCCTCTTAGGATTTGCATTAATGTGGACTCATATTTTACCGATTTTGCATGAATAAAGGTTTCTAAAAGCAGAAGAGAGCTTTAGGTGCGGTCAGATTTGAGTTAATCTCTTTGTCGTTTTCCTGGGCTCTATTTATAATCTAAAGTAACATAGTTCGTACCCTTTAGATTTAACAGCTAAAATAATGCTACAATAAATAATATCACAATAATGTTTGGACTTATATGTTTTATGATTTTTAAATAAAGGACTTCCTTCAAACATCCCTCAAACGGGCTGAGACGTTATTATAGGTGTTTAAGATGTTTCAAATTGCAGCTTCTTCCTTCCCCCTCCTCATTTCTTCTGCCCCTCAAACCCTTTCATCCAGTGGAATTCAAGCTTTGCCTGCTATTTTCTTCGGTTTTTTGCTTTAATGACCATAACTTTTGTTCCCGTTAATCGGTTTTGATGAAATAGAGCATAGTTTCTGCGCGGGAATAAAAAAATTCCAGTGTAGTAAAACTCATGCACGATGCTAGAACAAATAAACAGAAATGTACAGAAATGGTATATCTGAGGATTTATTACATGTATAAACTATACACTGAAAAAAAAAATATGCAAATTTATCATTGCTTTTTACAGATCATGCAGCTCATTTTTTTTCCACATATGTGTAAACTCTTGACAAAAATCATCTTCTTTTCAAATGCTATGGTAATTTTACAATATAAGGTATAAAACTCCTAAAACGTGCTAAACTTTCCTTTCTACAATGTAAAGATATGGTTTATGTTGGTAAAACCAGAATATTACAAACACTGAACCAAAAAAGGCACCTTTTTCTAAAAAAAAATACATTGAGTCAATAAATTTTGTATATGATTTTTGCTCCGATGTAAAGTTTTATTAATATCATAATCAAGTTTACATAAATTTTATAGGTAAAGAGAATTATTGATTTTACTGCTGCAAAAAAAGTTAAGAATGATTTTTATGAAGGCTGTTATGAAATCAAGGATTAAGAATGCTTTCAAAGCTTTTAGTTACACCTAAGAATGAATTTAGGAAAACGAAATTATATGAACAAATTGTAGCTGCTTTCGGTATTTGCCTGGTGTACGCGACGGATTTTTGATCACGTGATCAGGGATTAATCTAGATGTATTGCAATTAACGAACGGTCTGGATTAATTGCCTTACTTTTTACAAGAACTGGTTTAAGGGAATTATAGTGGCCATTTCTGGATAGCTTGGAGAAGATGCATAAAGTAGTCTGTACTGCAAGTTGAGGGCTGTACTGAGAATAGAGAACCCTGCCAAAAAAACCACATTAAACCTCATAAAAAACACACCTGATTTTTATCAGCTTTTGTAAGCTTTATAAGCTTTTTTGTAATAAAAGTTTTTAATAATTTATTTGGTATGTCTTTGATTTTGGTAAGAATTTATGTGGACAGACTTATGAATGTTTATAAAATTTGATAAGTGCAGTTATTTATTTTAACATATTTTATGGTTTTATAAAAGCACCATTTTCTAAGAGATTTTATAATCAAACCGACACATTATATTCTTTTTCTTTTATAATTGTAAAAAAACGTTTTTTCATGAAATTTTGAAATATTTTATGATCAGACCAACTAATAGAATTTGACAGATTTCTATGAACATTTATAATTTTCTATGAGTAGGTAAAAACAATTTTTTTATCAGTCTTTAAATAGATTTTATGGTCAAGCAAACTTACAACATTTTATAGATTTTTATGTGTTCACCCCAAACTCATAAAAAACACACCTGATTTTTATCAGTTTCTTCGACCACCTGAAAACTAATTAAAAAAGCTATATTTACTTCCTTACTTACTTACTTCAACAAAATTTTTTTTTTACAGGGACGTACATTTTATGTCCATTTTACGTCGGTACATCCCGGGACCAATTAGGGCATACTATGTACATACAAAAATGTACGTACAGAGTACGTAACAAAGTGTACGTACCTACGATCATTTTGCGTCCAATTTTGGTCCTACATGGGAATAAAATGTACGTACTGTGCCACATCCCAAGAACGTACCATTATGTATACGTGTACGTTCCGAGGCTGTATGGGGATATCTTATAAAATATTACAAAATCTCATAGAAACTTATCAAAGTAATAAGATTTTACCTGCCATAACTTATATGCCCTTTGAAACAAATATATTAAGTCGTCGCCCACCAGAACTTATAAAATATTATAAAAAAAAAACTATAATCACATCATCTGTCATAAATACTTTTACAACAAAAAAATAGTTTTTGGATTATGAAATCTTGTAAAATTTTATAAACAATGCCTCAAAAATGTTACAGGTGGGTCTTATAAAATCTTTTAAAACTCTCGAGGAGTTGTCATATTAAAAATCATAAAATATTGTAAAATTTTATAAGCCAACTGGCTAATAAAATATGATGAAGTTCTATGCGGGATTTGTGTTTCACTTTCACTAGTCAAAAATTATAAAATATCAAAAGTTTATATGAGCACAGATTATGAAAACTTATGACGTTTTATCTGTTATTTTCTATGAGCTTTTATGAGGTTTTCTTGGCATGAAATAGCCAAGCATTTTATTACATTTAAGTTCGATTTTAACTCGTGCTAAAACATGAAACCTAAAAATTAAAAAAATAAACATACCTAACCTCACAATCTCAAATTGATCTGTTTCATCGGCCAAAAACCTTCGACCAAACCGATTTACGTCTGACTGATGCGAGCTAAATTACCGAACAGTTCGGATTCGGTTAACCTGGGGGGACCATCATAAAGAGTGCAAATATTATTTTCAATGCTACATTTTGTACCCATTGTGTACCTATTTTGTTACGGTTACATTAATTTTTAAGCTGCAGCCAAACGTGATCTCCTCCCACTAAGCAAGATCTGTTACATTACAGGTTTTCAACGTTGAAAAAATGTAGAATTGATGTAACTTTGTATACGTTGAGAAAAATGTTTGAAAAAAGTAAAACGTAAGTTTAAAATTAACATTATATGTGAAAGTAACTGAAAAATAACATTATTTGAAGTTTCATAAATGTTGCAACAAATTTGCTTCTTTGCAGTTACATGATATTACACAATATTGTAAGTTTATTAAATGTCAAATTTAAAAAAACTTGGATCTTTATTGTGACTTGTCAAAGTACCCTATTGTAAGTCTAATTAATAAACATCAAAGTTAGAACAAGTTTAGTTTATTAATGATGGCATGAAAGCAGCACCAGTATTGTGAGCTCAATTAATGTCAACTGTAAAAGAAACTTGGTTGTTTATTGGAAAATGACCAAATACAATTTTTATGCAAAAATTCCAAAATTTATGAAACTTTTAACCCAAATATGGCGAAAATTTTTGAAAAAATAAATTTTGAAATTTTTTTGATAACTTCCTACAAAAGCCCTGTAACATTAAATTTTAAATGCAAGTCACATACTTGTTAAAAAAATAGAATGTAACACTGTTACGTAAACATTATCGGTGGGATTAACTAAAAGAGTTTAGTCTATTTTAGAACGGTCCTAAGTTTAAGTGAAATTTTTGGTTTAAAGCATTTTAAACCAACCCTCCTTAAATTTTAGACATAGTTTGATTTATACGAAGAATATGAATAAATTTGTTTATTGAATAATCATCCTAACACAATCTTTTGCTGGATTTAAGAAGAAAGTTTCAATTTAGAAGAAACGAAAATTAAAATATTTAAGCCCACGCGAGTTTTAAATAGCAAATACTCTGTAGAATAAATTAAAATTGGGGTTATATATCACTTTCATTAAAACTTACCCTTATTTTAGATGGGTAATAATAAAATAAGGAGTAGATTAATTTTGTATTTATTTAAGAGGTGTTTTTATTTATGAAATATATTAAAAAAGTTAAATACAAGTTTTGTCTACATTTCTGTCACTGTCGAAATGTCAGTTTCTAAATATTAGCTGCGTTGAAATCACAAAAAGCGAGTTCGGATTTCTTAACTCTGCTTGTACCTTTCCTTGCACCAACCTCTACTGATGAAAGCTCTACAGCTTTGAAATGAGTGGGCTTTGGGTAAGGAAAGCTCTCTTGAGTGCGCTTTTAGATAACCTCAATGTTTTAATTTTAGTTTGTAAATAAATTAATATAGTTGTTTTGGGTTTTTTTGTTTGGTATATTTTTCGTGCATAATTAGTGACCTTCACTTATGTTTGTTTTGCCTAGTAGTCCTCTCATAGATATATTTTTTGTGCCAAAAACGGGTTCAAAATATGGCGTTTTTCTGGACAAAATGGAGGTGTTTTATAGGTCAATGAACAACTTGGTATATTAAATAAGGTAAATTGATCCTTGTAAAAACGGTTACTTAGGGAAATTATAAACGAACTTATTACCAATTGCTACAAAACAATAATTTCTGAGGGCTATAAATTTAAACCAGCCCCCAGAGGTGGTCCAAAAAAATCATTAACTTTCTAACCTCATATACAGATAATGAAGCTATTTTGTGCCAAATTTTTAGCGTATTCACCATTTGCCATTTAGAAACCTGTTAAAAAAAAATTAGATTTAGGGCATTTTCTCTTAGAATGGGGTATATTTTCAAAAAAAAAGCAGTGTTTCATTGGTATTTTGCAATAACAAGAAAAAATAATCAATAACTTTGTGTAGTTTCTGTATGGGTAAGTGTTTTTTGAAAATTGGTTTTAAAATTTAGTACCCCCACAGGTGTAAATATTTAACCCTGTGTGAGGTACTATTTTAGATCTTAGTATATCTCACTATTTATGTTTAGGACAATTGATGTACTGGCAATGTAATATTCTCGTTAAGGCTACAAGCTGTGTTAAGTAACAGGTCACAAAAATACGTTAAGGTAATGTAAATGTAACGGGTTTCTGCTTAGTGAGCTAGCATAACCATTAAGCTGAGGGACCACCCTATAACTTCAGTTCTGCTAATGCTAGAAAGTTCAAATAAACATCGCATCTTGTAGCTCGGCTTGTTTCTTTAGTTAAAAAGAAGGTGTCTCTTTTTTCTTAAAATATGTAGGCCAACGTGATATATTTTTCTCATTTACCAAAGGGCCCCTACTTAATGATTGTTTCATAGAGCACATTTTTGGCTCTCGTCTGACGAATTAAAATATTTTGTAGCTGTTGCGGCAAACGATATATTTTTATTTTATTTTAATGCCAAATGTGCTATGTGATATATTTTTCCCAACCAAACCCCACGAATATTTTAAAAAGTTTTAATATGTGGTCCCCTCGAACAAGCTGAGCTACAAAATGTGGTGTATATCTGAACTGTCTAGCTTTAGCAGAATTGAAGTTATGGGGTGGCCCCTCAGCTTAACGGTTAAGTTAAGGGGGATTGTGTTTTCTCGAAAACGGCTACAGCTACAAAATTAATTTAACCTTAACAAAATAGCTACAAAAGTATTTACGAAAAAATCATTTAAAATATCGTCAAAATAACAAATTGTCAAAAATTATAATGTCGCAACAATGAACGTCACCGAGTAAAAAGACACATCGCTATGGATTGTTATTTCATTTACCAGTCGCCTTGATTTATAGTGTAAAAATGGTGTGTTGCGAGAAGTTCTCTTCGTTCGAGATTCTTAATAGTAGTTTTAACAACTAGTGGCTAAAATACTGCTTTTGTTACAAGCGTTTGTTTAAATAACGAGCGCAGCAAGGTATTTAAAAACGCGAATAAAAAAAGCACAGTAAGTTGCTAAGTTAAAAATCTCGAACGAAGAGCACTTCTCGCAACACACCATCTTTACACTATAAATCAAGGCGGCTGGTAAATGAAATAACAATCTTTTCCATAGCGATGTGATATTTTACTCGGTAAAGTTCATTGTTGCGACATTTTAATCTTTGACAATTTGATATTTTGACGATGTTTTTAAATGATTTTTTCGTAAATACTTGGTGAAAACTGGTGGAAATGGCTTAGTTTTTAGACAAGAATAATTAGATTTTTTCAATATTACTATTTTCCGCTATTTCTCTTTAATTTTGGGTAAAAACGGACAGAAATATATTTAGCACCCGTGATCAAAAAAAGTTTTTTTGCATCGGTAACCAAAAAATCCATGCTTTAGACAGTTAGCAAAATCATGTTTTTGATGAAGGTATAAAAAAAAAGTATTTTCCTGTTTTTCTTGGATTTTTCGTTAAAGGTATTAAAAAAAAATAGTGTTAACAACTCGCGGCTAAACTGTGCTTTTTTTTTACGCGCGTTTTTAATGCTTCTAAGAAAAAAGCACTATTTAGGCACTAGTTGTTAAAACTACTATTTTTTTCGTGTGGGGTTATTTTATTTTTGCATAAATTTTTGTAACAAAAATTGTATTTGTTCATCATTTGTTTTCTTCTAGCCCAAATTAAATACCCTGTGATATTACTTACATTATTTTTGTCATAGGTTTTTTTAGTAAAAACGCGCATCATTAAATAGGTAATTTAATTAAGGTAAGATTTATTGCATATAGTAAGCACGACAAGTATTTCTAAACATGCCTGGCAAAAATCAAGTACAAAATAAAATAGCTTCCAAAACAGGAAATATAACAACTAAGTACATAAATACTTATGCCCTGTTCTCACTATGCAACTTTTCCATGTATTAAATTTTTTAATAACAGGTAAAAAGAAGACACCAGCAGATATTGTCTTCTTTTAACCTTATCAGAAAACTTGATGCATGGAAAAGTTGCATATAGTGAGAACAGGGCTTTAAAGTTAGTTTGTTGGTTATCCGCTAATAAATGGCTGCAAATAAAGTTACTCTGGTTTCTTGCTTTGCACGCGGCATTACTATTTCCTTATTCTGTCATAAACTCGACCACCTATTTGTCAAAAACAGAGATTTTAATAATTAATGAATTAGGTAGGGACGGTACAATTTAAAGAAGAAAGATAAAACGTTTAGAAGGCGACTCCGAGCTGGTGTAAAAAAATTTAAGGCTTTTAACTTTTTTGGTGGGTATGTTTTCATCTTTCAGAAAACCAACACCTTTTCCACTAGGGGCAAAAACTTAATAAATGGCTATAAATGGTTACCCTGGTTTCTTGTTTTGCAGGCGCCAGTATTATTTTATTATTCTCTTATAAATTCACTTTGTCAAAAGCAGAGGTTTTAATAAATAATGAATTATGCCTCATGGATAGAGATGGTAAAATTTAAAGAATAAAGATAAAATTTTTGGAAGGCGATTCCGACCTAGACCTGCGTGTGTTACAAAATTTTAAAGTTTTTAACATTTTTGGTGGGCACGCTTTCATCGTTTCGAAAACTAATATCTTCTTCACTAAGGCCAAAAACTTAATAAATAGCTATAAATGAAATTACTCTGATTTCTTGTTGTGCACGCGGCAGTATTATTTCCTTATTCTCTCATAAACTCGACCACCTATCTGTCAAAAGCAGAGATTTTAATAATTAATGAGTCCCCTTCATGCCTCATGGATGGAGATGGTAGAATTTAAAGGAGAAAGATAAAACGTTTTTAAGGCTTTTAACTTTTTTAGTGGGTACGTTTTCATTGTTCAGAAAATCAATACCTTCTCCACTAAGGCCAAACGCTAGTTTTAAGATAGTCTTCACCTGGGGCATAACAATTTTTTTTCCCGTAAGACGTAATGCTAACTGAAATAAAAATTTTGTCTAAATTAAAAAGGAAACTGCGTTTTTTGCAAAATATTCAAAAATATAAGCTCGCAAATCGTTGTTAAATAAGGTTGTGACCGCTATCCTTATCTGTTATGCACTTATTAAACTAATGTGCATACTCATCCAGACTTTTAATAGTCGATCGAATGACTTGATTGAGATAATAGACACTTACGGTGGGATTTACTAAAAAGTCTAGTCTATTTTAGAACGATCCTAAGTTTAGTGAAATTTTTGCTTTCAAGCATTTTAAACCAACCCACCTTGAGTTTTGGACATAGTTTGATTTATGAGAAGAATTTTAATAAATTTTTTTATTGAATAATCACCTTAACACAATCTTTTGTTGGATTTAAGAAAACATTTTCAATTTAGAAGAAAAGAAAATTAAAAAATTTAAACCCACCCGGGGTTTAAATAGTAAACACTCTGTAAAATAAATTAACATTGGGGCTATATGTCACTCTAATTAAAACTTACCCTTTTTAATTAATTTTTCCAATTAATACTTGATGTCACACAACAATTTAGATGGGTAGTAATAAAATAAGGAGTAGATTAATTTTGTATTTATTCAAAAGGTGTTTTTATTTATGAAATGTATTAAAAAACTTAAATGCAAGTTACTACTGATATAGCTACAGCTTTAAAATGAGTTGGATTTGAGTAAGGAAAGTTTTTTTTTGATTGAGCTTTTAGATAACCTTAATGTTTTAGTTTCAGTTTGTAAATAAATTAATATAGTTGTTTTGGGTTTTTTGTTTGGTACATTTTTCGTGCATAATCAGTGACCTTCACTTATGTTTGTTTTGCCTCGTAGTGCCCTCATAAATATATTTTTTGTGCTGAAAATGGGTTCATAATATGGCGTTTTTCTGGACAAAATAGTAGGTGTTTTATTGGGTAATGAACAACTTGGGATATTAAATAAGGTAAATTAATCCTTGTAAAAACGGTTACTTAGGGAAATTATAAACGAACATATTAGCAAATGCCACAAAACAATCCTTTCTGAGGGCTATATAACACAAATAATGAAGCTATTATGTGCCAAATTTTTGGCGTATTCACCATTTGCCATTTTAAAACCTGTCAAAAAAAATTAGTTTTAGGGCATTTTCTCCTAAAATATGGTGTATTTTGAGAAAAAAAATGCAGTTTTCAGTGGTATTTTGCAATAACAATACAAAATAATCAAGAACTTTCTATCTTTTTTGTATGGGTAAGTGTTTTTAAAAATTGGTTTTAAAATTTAGTACCCTCTACAGGTGTAAATATTTAGACTTGTGGGGGATAAATCCCACTATTAAAAAAAATATTTTAGTGCATCGGTGTTGGTATTCCTAACGCGTTCGAAACAAAGCCAAACTATACTACATTTTTGACTTGTTGCAAAAAGTTTTATTGGTGGTGCATATTGGCGCATAAATAGTCCACTCTGGTACATTATATTTTTCTTCAAAAATATCAATGGGGGCGGGCTAACTTCATGGTAAAGAATCAGCTGTAACTACTCTGGGGAGGGGGTGCAAAAAGTTTTATAGGTGGTGCATATTGGTGCATAAATAGTCCAGTCTGGTGCAATATATTTTTCTTTAAAAATATCAATGGGGGAGCTAACTTCATTGTAAAGAATCAGCTGTAATTACGCTACTAAACGAACTATGCCCGCTTTTTTGACGAGTGCGATGACAGAATAGCTGATTCGAGGGATTTACGTAACGTTACGGACCCACAAACATACGCAATAACTTCAATCAGCAGTTCTGTCATCGCACCTTTGAAAAAAGCGGTAATCAAACTTCGAATTTCGAACGCGTTAGATATACCGATACCGATGCGTTGAAATATTTACTTAGATAGGGATGACGGACATCGATTTGCTAGCTTACTTTTGAATATTTTGCAAAAAGCGCATTTTTCCTATAGCCAGGAAGGATTACTCTTAAAAAATTATTAAATTCTTGTGACTGGATTCTTTTTTATTTAGACAAACATTTTACTACGTTTTCACGTGGAACTGATAACGTTTTCAATACGATTTACTTTTCGGTTTTCATGAAGCGAATTGAACACGTTGTGAAGACGATTTGATCTTTTGATATTTGCCCGATGTATTTTGGGGTTAGTTTGTGCCAATCCACTAGTTATAATATATAGGGTGGGCCACAAAATTCCGCACTTTTTGGATTGGCTATAACTTTTGACTTGATTACTCGATTTTAAAGTATATTGGCTTTTTGGAAAGATAAAACGTGGGAGTTTTTCGATTCGGTTAAAAATTTAAAACTTCTAAAAAATTCAAGATGGCGGACAGTTTTAAAAAATGTGTAATTTTCACCCCCCCCCTGAAAAAAAATATGTGCGACGATGAACCAACTCTAAAGCTTTCACTACAAACGCTCATTTTTTCTGTATATAATGAAATATCATTTAATTAAATCAGTTGGGAAATAAAAAAGTTATAAGTTTTTTGACTACGAATATTTTGCAAAAAGCGCATTTTTCCTATAGCCAGGAAGGATTACTCTAATTAAATTATTAAATTCTTGTGACTGGATTCTTTTTTATTTAGACAAACCTTTTACTACGTTTTCACGTGGAACTGATAACGTTTTTAATACGATTTACTTTTCGGTTTTCATGAAGCGAATTGAACACGTTGTGAAGACGATTTGACCTTTTGATATTTGCCCGATGTTGGGGTTAGTTTGTGCCAATCCACTAGTTATAATATAAATTCCGCACTTTTTGGATTGGCTATAAGTTTTGACTTGATTACTCGATTTTAAAGTATATTGGCTTTTTGGAAAGATAAAACGTGGGAGTTTTTCGATTCGGTTAAAAATTTAAAACTTCCAATTAAAAAACCGAAGATGGCGGACAGTTTTAAAAATGTGTAGATTTCACCCCCCCCCCCCTGAAAAAAAATTATGTGCGACAATGAACCAACTCTAAAGCTTTCACTACAAACGCTCATTGTTTCTGTATATAATGAAATATCATTTAATTAAATCAGTTGGGAAATAAAAAAGTTATAAGTTTTTTGACTACGAGTGTTTTGGCTTCACATTGAAAAAAATCACATCATTACATACATTTTCCATTTGCTATATTTTTTTATCTAATTATTTATTTAAGAAAAAGAATCTAAATACACATTACATTTTTATTTCTTATCGGATTTAATTAGGTTATACCTCGATATACGAAGAAAACATGGAGATTCATTCATCTTGAATTTTTTTTATGTCAAATTTTGAACAAGTGAACGCAACTCTCATGTTTTTCCTCTTTAAAGAATATTTTTTTTTATTTAGTAATCAGGCCAGAAGTTATAGAAAATTGAAAAAATATGTAATTTTGTGATTTTTTTCCAATGTTAAGCCCAAACACTCATAATCTAAAAGCTTATAACTGTTTCATTTCTCAACCGATTTAATTAACTGATACGTTATTATACACATAAACAATGCACGATTGTAGTAAAAACTTTAGAGTTTGTTCATTGTCGCACATACATTTTTTTCAGGGGGGGTGAATATTACGCATTTTTTAAAACTGTCCGCCATCTTGGATTTTTGAGAAATTTAAAATATTCAACTGAATCAAAAGAGTATCACGTTTTATCTTTCTAAAAAACGAATATCTTTAAAAATCGAGCACTTATGTGACAAGTTATAGCCAATCCAAAAAGTGAGGAATTTTGTGGCCCACCCTATATTATTGTGCTGTGCAATAATATAATAATTTAGTGCCTATTTTTGTGGGAATATTGAAAGTGCTAACAGCTTATTATAGCTGTTTGAAGGTGGTAGGTATTGTTGAACTTAAGAGTAAACTAGAGTCTTTATATTTTACAAAAAAGCATATTCTGGTTCCTCTCTATGAGTGCAGTTTCTTTGAACTTCCGCTTGAACAGATCTTCCTCGTTGGTGACGATTTTTGCCTCCTTCCATTCCATATGATGTTAATTTTCCCAGCAATGTTGAGCTATTTTTATCCAGTTATGTTTCCTTGTCGAATTTTTTGTTTGTGTTCTGTAAGGCGAACTTCCATTGGTCGGATGTAGATATCCTCACACTCGCATGGGACCTGGTAGATGCAGCTCTTGGTATTGTGGCGATATGGTTTAGTTTTTTTTCGTTGAGTTCGTATTGTTGTGGTTAATCTAAAGAGAGTCCGAAAATGGTACTCCCGTACAATTAAAGAACCAAGTAAGTCGACTTACTAGGAAATTGAAATTTCTAAACCAACGTATTTTTCAAGAGAAGATATATCTGTTGCCATTTTCAGTTTGTTCATACCACAAACCATTCCAAAGTTATTCCGTTTTACTTGGTCCACCCATTACCTTTTTTATCCAAAATGTAATAAAATTACCTACAAAAAGTTTATTAAGTCACATTAACAAATTAAAAAACATTTAAGTCGATATAATTTTCTAACTTGAATGTAGTTCCTATGATAAAAACAAGTAAGTGTTTTTGATGAAAATTAAAAGAACAGTTTTGCCAAAGAAAAAAAAAGTTTGTCGCTTACAAATCCTTTACAGTGGGATTTACTAAGATATAAATAGTACCCCCACAAGTCTAAATATATACACCTATGGGGGGCACTAAATTTTTAAACCAATTTTCAAAAAACACTTACTCATACAGAAAAGACACAAAGTTATTGATTATTATGTATTTTTATTGCTAAATACCACTGAAAAACTAATACCATATTTTAGAACACAATGCCCTAAAACTAATTTTTTTTGACAGGTTTCAAAATGGCAAGTGGTGAATACGCCAAAATTTTGGCACAAATAGCTTCATAATCTGTGTTTGAGGTTATAAAATTGGTGATTTTTTAGACCATCTCTGGGGGGTGGTTTAAATTTATAAACCCAAGAAAGGATTGTTTTGTGGCAATTGGTAATAAGTTCGTTCATAATTTCCATAAGTAGCCGTTTTCACAAGGATTAATTTACTTTATTTAATATCCCAAGTTGTTCATTAATCAATAAAACACCTCCAATTTTGTCCAGAAAAACGCCATATTTTTAACCAGTTTTCAGCACAAATATGGGCACTGCGAGGCAAAACAACATAATTGAAGGTCACTGATTATGCACGAAAAATATGCCAAACAAAAAAACCCAAAACAACTATATTCATTTATTTACAAACTGAAACTAAAACATTGAGGTTATCTAAAAGCTCAGTCAAGAAAACTTTCCTTACTCAAATCCAACTCATTTTAAAGCTGTAGCTATCATCAGTAGTAACTTGCATTTAAGTTTTTTAATACATTTCATAAATAAAAACACCTTTTGAATAAATACAAAATTAATCTACTCCTTATTTTATTACTACCCAAAATTAATTAAAAAGGGTAAGTCTTAATTAGAGTGACATATAGCCCCAATATTAATTTATTTTACACAGTGTTTACTATTTAAACCCCGCGTGGGTTTAAATGTTTTAATTTTCTTTTCTTCTAAATTGAAAATGTTTTCTTAAATCCAACAAAAGATTGTGTTAAGATGATTATTCAATAAAGCCAAGGTGCAAGCAGAGGTAAAAGATACGAACTCGCTATTTGTAATTGAACGCAGCGCTAATATTTTTAAACTGACATTTCGACAGTGAAATGTGAACAAAAGTTGCATTTAAGTTTTTTAATACATTTCATAAATAAAAACACCTTTTAAATAAATACAAAATTAATCTACTTCATATTTTGTTATTACCCATCTAAATCTTTGTGTGACATATAACCCCAATTTTAATTTGTTCTATAGAGTGTTTACTATTTAAACCCCGCGTGGGTTTAAATTTTTTAATTTTCTTTTTTTCTAAATCCAAACTTTTTTCTTAAATCCAACAAAAGATTGTGTTAAGATGATTATTCAATAAACAGATTTATTAAAATTCTTTTTATAAATTAGATTATGTCCGAAACTCAAGGATGGTTGGTTTAAAGTGCTTAAAACCAGAAATTTTACTTAAACTTAGGACCGTTGTAAAATAGACTAAATTTTTTTAGTAAATCCCACCGTTAAACTCTAATATTATTTTTGAAAAACAAGTAAGTTAGATTACTGTAAATAGTGACCGATTCCAAAACGAGTAAATTATATGGTCTTCTGCACGTTTTGCCGATTCGACGGACAGGAAAATCTCATTTATGAACGTTCGGGTTTCACGAAAGGAGAAAAAACTGGGCCACACTGTATACTGAAAGCCGACGCACACATCTTAACAGCAACTCTAACCATCAAGGCAAAAACAAAGAATCATAAAAACACTCTTAGATCGTTCAAAAAGAATATACGAATCAGAAAACTTTAACGCGGAAGTAATCCAACTAAAAAATGTACTCAAAGGTATTTTGATCTTACATACCTGGCATCACTGATAGAATTAGTAGAATCTTAAACAAATACAAATTCAACACCATTTTTAAACCAACTAGGAAACTAAAAGATTACTTTCGATCAGCAAAGGACGAAACGGATTATCTATCTTCGTCAGAAATATACAGAGTACCTTACTCTTGCGGGAAGGTTTACATAGGACAGACCAAGAGGTCTATTAACACCAGACTAAGGCGCAATTTTACAACTCATAGTTAAACGTCAAACTTCAGTTTAAACCACAGATATCAATTTTTTTACGTTTTATAGGTTCAGTTTAAAGTGCTTGTTAAACTTCAGTTTAATATTTACCGAAAGATTCTAACCTTAAAACAATTATCAAAAATTTATTTAAAATTTCTTTTTGGTACAAAACTGTAAGTATTTAGTAAAATCGCTATGATCGATGGCTGAGAATTTATTTTTGATCAACTGGATGAAGTTGATGACGAAATTATTGACATTGTCGAAGCACCACGAAGACCAAAAATTATTGATCCTATAACAAATCCCTTGAAGGAGTACAACGATGTAATTGTAGGAGGTTTTAGATTATCTAAAGAGACATGCGAAATTGTGCACGAGGAAATTCGACAAGAGTTGGAATATCCCACATTTTAAAGATAATCAATCCTATATGCCAAAAAAATGTAGTCATTTTAAAGTAGAAAACAACTTGTTGTCCTCCTAATACTACAGCTAATCCGACAGCTCTTCTTTTCTTCCTGACCGGGGTTTAAATGCGACTTATAAAATTTAAGAACTTGCTTACCAGTGGTTTAATCTAAAGATTAAACTGAAGTTTAAACTATGGTTTAATCTGGAGTTTTACCTTTGGTTGTAAAATTAGCCCTAAAGGAACACAAGGCACAATGCAGACTAGGACATATAGAAAAATCAGTGGTAGCAGAACATACTCTCAACCATGAAAATCACCAAATCAAGTTTGGGCAAACTCAAGTTTTGGCGCAAGTGGCACATTACCACACTAGACTTTATCTTGAAGCCATAGAAATCCATAATCACAAAGAAAATTTAAATAGATTAGAAGAAACGCTAAAAATTAACCGCACCTGAATACCAGTCGTACGAGATACACAAACTCCCCGGTACACCAAACAAAAAGATAAGACACGCTCACTGATTCCGGTTTCGACCAATGAGATACTACCCGTTTCACATAAATATGAGCTGCGGAGTAGAACAAATCACGTTTATCCAATTGTGGGAAGAAATCTCCTGAAGATGCCGAGCAGTCGAATCGGCAAAACGTCGGGAACATATGAAATCAGACAAAGGCCGCGAAAGCTTCACTTGTTTGATTGGTTTAAAACATTTTATATTTTGGGCAAACAACTGCTCTGCCCAAAATTAAAAGTGGACATTATTCACAACAATAGTTTTGATAGTTAGCGAAGCTTGGAGTCCCGATACAGTAACCTTTAAATATTTTGAAACAGTCTGTGAATTTTAAAAAGAAAACAAACTGCTCTACTATAAGCCGAATCCCGATGACTTGAAACCGAGGTTCACACTTAACTTGCCACCGCCTTCATATGTGCCCAGAAGCATCACCAATGACAAAAAAGAAAATATACTCCAGGACTTGGTTCATCATATGCCACCAAAAAAGCTAATTTTTTTGCGGCAAATACCGATTTCGGAAGCATCGGATGACCTTGGCAAAAGCTTTGAAAATGGCGAATCGTCTAATCAGGAATGATCATTATTATCTTTATAATTAATAGTTTTAGGTCATACAAAACAAATATAAATAATATTTCGTTTTGTTCGTTCTGTCAGCTGTAAATTTTGTAGTTTATTTTTAAGTTGAGTAAATCTTAAAAGTCATATTTTCTCAAAGCATAAGATTAAAACATGTTTTATTTGCTTTAATCCTACTGAATTTTTTGCACCTATAAAATAATATTAGATTGACAACAAAATGCATAATGAACTATTGCCTAAAATGACTAGCAAGTAGATATGTGTATACTTTTGAATTGACCATTATAACAAATTCACACAAGCAAGAAGGGTTACATGTTTTTTCATTGCAAAAATTTGTTTTCTTCCCCAAAATTGTTAACCAAGATAGTCTTTGTCTCCAATTTATGCCAAAGTGATTTATACAGTGCGTATATTCTCGTCAGCTTATGGTTTGAAAGGACACTGTCTACCACTCCTCCAGAAATAAAGTTAACATTTCAAAAAACAAAGGAGTAAGTACAAATTAAAAAAAAACTTTAAACTAAATTTCCCAAAAATCGACATTTTCGACTTGTTTCTTTAATTGTACGGGAGACTATTGGTTTGATGTATTGAATTATAAGTGTCGCCTTTCTTTCAGTATTTATGTCTGCCATCCTGTGTGTTGGAGTGGTGTAGTTAGAGGAACCGATCCTTCGCCGATACGATCGAATTTTTGACTTTTCTTTATTTAAAGCTTCTTCTATATTGCAGATGTAGGTGGTTCGATCTATAAGTTATTTTGCAATTCCCAGTTTGGTTGATGTAGAGTGGTTTGATTTGAAGTATAGATGTATAAAAAAAGTTTCACTTTATTTTTAATTCTAAAATTGTTCTGTACAAATACTACTTCTTCTTCTAGTTAAAATTTAAAAATGTGATTTAAATTATTAAGATATTAGTTAAAATTATTTTGTTAAAACAAAACGTCAATTTAAAAAATGTAAAAAAGTTATACTTGCACTACTTTTTTTAACATTTTAAAAATTATAATTGATCCTATAACAAATCCCTTGAAGGAGTACAACGATGTAGTAGTACGAGGTTTTTTCCCTCAACATACAGTTCGATCTATAAGTTATTTTGCAATTCCCAGTTTGGTTGATGTAGAGTGGTTTGATTTGAAGTATAGATATTGTCCAGTATGAGTTGGTTTGCAATATACGGAAGCCATTATGGTTGAATTTTTTTTTAGTAACTAGAACGTCGAGAAAATGGAGCTGACAATTTTCTTCTTTGTCCGGAGTTAATGTGCTGCAGTTTCTTATGCTGTTGACATGATTGAAGAATTGTTCCAGTGTATTTTTGTCCTTTTTCCAGATGATAAATATGTCGTTCATGTATCAATGCCATAGTGTTCGCAGAGCTTCTACTTTAAAGGATTCCATAAAAATTATGGCCACTACCGGCGAAAGTAGAGATCCCATGGATGGGTAGACCATCTTCCTGTTAAAAATATCTGTCCTTTTCTGGGAAGTAAGAATTCTGCAGCTTTTATTCAATGATTTGGAGTGATTCTTTCCGTGGAAGTACGATCGTGTATAAACTTTCGACGTCAAAACTAAGGAGGCCCATGAAGAAGGATAGTCATTATCAATTGTCAAAAATTGAAAGCACTTGGTGGACCTCCTTAGAGGCATCAACCTACATGACCAGTTTATTAGTTTGGCCGTCGAAAGTTTCTACACGAACGTACCATGGCTCAGCCGCCTCATTTTTAGGGGTCACGTGACGCCGGTGGTATACTTTTGAGTTTAATGTGCAATTTACGATTATTTGCTTTTAATCTGTATTTTCGGACAATGTAGTGACAAACGGAATTAAGAAACTGGCAATTTTACACAAAAAAAAGTTTTTTTCAAAAATAAATTATACATTAAACCGTCGTTGACACTTTTTTTGGTCCAATTTGTTAAATATCTTGAATAAAATGAGTCGCACACTTTCCATTTCATACATATTTTTTTTTCGATATGTTTTAAAATGATTTGGACCTAGATTTGGGAAATCAAAATAAAAAAAGTGCCCTATGTCCCCAACTATCCTAAAGCCTCCGTTTCTATGGTGATCATCAACAAACTTTGAATCGGGCCACAGTGAGACAGAACAACACCGTTCTAAAGTAAAAAGCCAGTTAACTCACTTTCGTTTTAGTATCCTTTGGCCTATGATCGGTGCCATATTGACACCAAAGTGACAGAAAATCCATGTTTTACCAACACCGTTCTCAACTAAAAAGCCAGTTAACTCTTATCTCTTCAGTGCTCTTTAGCCAAAGATTGCCGCCATTTTTATAACCAAATTGACAGGTAACACATGGATTTTCTGTCAGTTGGGTGTCAACATGACCGCTATAGTAGGCTAAAGGATACTAAATCGAAAAAGAGTTAACTGGCTTTTTACTTAAGCAGGTGTTGGTTTTACTCGTCAATTTGGTTATAAAAATGGCAGCCACAATAGGCTAAAGGGCACTGAGGCGGTAGTAGTTACCAGGCTTTTTAGTTGAGAACGGTGTTGGACAGAAGTGTATTTTTCCGCTTTCTGACAGAAAACCGTTGGAGGTTATGTTTACCCTAGGGGGTAACCACTAGTTCAGAAAATGTGGCATGATTGTCAATTTTTTTGAATTGTCAGTGATTGCAGGGGACTACCGAGAGATTTCTAAAGAGTCCCAGGGACTCACGGTGGGATTTTCTAAGGGATTAGCATTTTAAACCAACCCTCCTTGAGTTTTGGACATAGTTTGATTTATAAGACGAATTTTAATAAATTTGTTTATTGAATAATCATCTTAACACAACCTTTTGTTGGATTTGAGAAGAAAGTTTCAATTTAGAAGAAAAGAAAATTAAAAAATTTAAACCCACACGGGGTTTAAATAGTAAACACTGTAGAACAAATTAAAATTGGGGTTATATGTCACTCTAATTAAAACTTACCCTTGTTAATTAATTTTTCCAATTAATACTTGATATCACACAACGATTTAGATGAGTAATAATAAAATAAGGAGTAGATTCATTTTTATTTATCTAAAAGGGGTTTTTACTTATCAGATGTATTAAAAAACTTAAATGCAAGTTTGATTTACATTTTTGTCACTGTCGTAATATCAGTTTCAAAATATTAGCTGCGTTCATATCACAAACACATCGGATCTCTTACCTCTGCTTGTACGTTGGCTTACACCAACCTCTACTGATGAAAGCTACAGCTTTGAAATGAGTGGGCTTTAAGTGAGGAAAGTTTTCTTCACTGAGCTTTTAGATAACTACAATGTTTTAATTTCAGTTTGTCAATAAATCAACATAGTTGTTTTGGGTTTTTTTGTTTGGTATATTTTTCGTGGATAATCAGTGATCTTCACTTACGCTTCTTTTGCCTCGTAGTGCCCTCACAAATATATTTTTTTTGCTGAAAACGGGTTCAAAATATGTCGTTTTTCTGGACAAAATTGGAGGTGTTTTATTGGTTAATGAACAATTTGGGATATTAAATAAGGTAAATTAATCCTTATCTCGACTACTTACGAAAATTATAAACAAAATTATTACCAATTGCCACAAAACAATCTTTTCTGGGTGCTATAAATTTAAACCACCCCCCAGAGGTGGTCAAACACAGATAATGAAGCTTTTATGTGCTAAATTTTTGGTGTATTTACCATTTTCCATAGTTTTTCACTGGTATTTTGCAATAAAAATACAAAATAATGAATGACTTTGTGTATTTTCTATGTGGGTAAGTGTTTTTTTTTTAAATTTAGTACCCCCCACAGGTGTAAGTATTTAGACCTGTGAGGGTACTATTTTAGATCTTAGTAAATCCTACTGTTAGGGTCTGCAAGCCAGGGTTTAGTGAGGTTTAGAAAGTTATAGGGGCTGCAAGGGACTGCGATCAGATAAGATTTGGGACATGATTGCCAACAGTGGTTACCCCCTCGTGTTTACCTTTCAAAAATGTGTTTTTAAAAACATTATTCAAAAAAATATATGTATAAAATTGTCTTTGTTTGCACAATATAAATTCATTTTGCATTATGTAATTATTATCTGTGCGTTGCAAATAAATAAAAAGAAAATAAAAATAAAATAAATAAAACCACTCCGCGAGTGCGGTCACCCGCTGAAAATGGCATAACGCTGCGCGGGGCGACTTTTCCACGAGTTTATCAAAGAACCAAGAAAACTTTACTGGCTCGCTGAAATTACTAGGAATTCACATGGAAACATTCGGCGCCCCCACATAATTTGGTTTCATTTTGATGCAATAATACTTTAGCCGAAAAATGTGTGAGCCTAAACATGCATGCAGCACCTTTTTTGACATTTTAAAAATGACCATTTTTTTGTTTGACGTTTTATTTTACCAAAAATAATTTTGCCTAATATTTTAAAAAAAAGTTTCACTTTATTTTTAATTCTAAAATTGTTCTGTACACATACTACTTACTGACATAATCATATGATAGTTAAAATTTAAAAATGTGATTTAAATTATTAAGATATTAGTTAAAATTATTTTGTTAAAACAAAACGTCAATTTAAAAAATGTAAAAAAGTTATACTTGCAGTACTTTTTTTAACATTTTAAAAATTATAATTTTGAGGCTTTGTTTTAACAAAATAATTTTGCCTAATATTTTGAAGATACGATTTTAATGGTTAAATTTTATAACTTATCTAATTAAAATTTTAATAATTTAAATGACGTTTTAAAATTTTAACTATCATATATCAGTAAGTAGTATTTATAAACAAGACTTTTAGAATAAAAAAAAATCAAAATATATTTTTCAAATATTAAGCAAAATATTTTTTTTTAAACAAAATATCAAAGAAAATTGTTATTTTTAAGGTGTCACAAAAGGTACTGCAAGCGGGTTTTCAAAATATCTTGAGTAAATTGAATGTAAAAATTGAATTTGGCCTGATGATAGTCACTTAACCCTTAAGGTGACTTGTCAAAATAAGGTTGAAAAAGTATCAGTCATCCTTTATATACCAAACGGTATCGGCAGGAGAAAAAAAGCATGTGTTCCTAAGAAAAAATGAACTTGACAGTGCTCCTGTCACACCGAAATATAAAATCTCAAAAACGTCATTACGTCGATCTGAAAAAAGTGTCGGTAGAAAATTTTAATCGTTTTTTTGACAGCTTTAAGAAAAAAGGTGCAGAAAAATAAAAACTAAAAATTAAAGTGTTGTTTTTCCTCGGGTTTTTCCGGAACTATCCGAAATCTGTAAACTATTTTTTTAGTTTTGAGCAAAGTAACAAATTGCGCAACTTTGACTTAATTTAAACCTTTTTGTATCTCCTACTGTTTAGGAGATCCCTACGGTGAGCATCGAATTTGGAACACATTGTATACCTTCGTTTTACAGAGTATCATGGGCATTGTGCACAATTATTTATCTCACTCAGAGGCACAGTTTCCTGTACTTTTCCGACAAAATAATACCCTTGACAGACACTAGACAGATTTTCACAATTTCCACGAAAGAGAGTTTGATGAATTTTGCGGATAGGAAATGTTGGTTTCCTAGAAAGTTATGTATGGGGGAGTCAGTAATTTGAGCCAGTCAATAATTCAGAGAATATAGGATAAGAAGTGCACTTCTTATCTCTAACTTGACTAAATATAAAATTACATAACAAGAGAAGAAAGTGACAAATTTCACACGAGCGTGAATGTTGTGAACGAAGCGCCTGCCGAGTGAAACAACACGCGAATGTAAGAAAGTTACTTCTACGAACACTGACGATTTGCACTAATTTTTGTAAAAAATTGTCTGTTTTTTGCATAAATCAAATGAAAGGGCTTTTTCCTACGAGCGTGCGGAAAGTGCCACTTTTCCGCACGACGTGCGTGGAAAAAATTTCCGCACGTTGTGCGTTGAGTAAAAAAACATTTTCACGCACGCTGTTGAGCAAAAAAAAAATTTACGCACGCTGTTGAGCACGCTTGCGTTGTTGAGCACGCTGTTGCTCAGTGATGAATCAGGAAGACTTGAAGTCGATGATGGCATTAAGCAACATGAGCAGTGGTACTTTCAATGTTACCGAGATTAATAATTACCATAAAATAGTAATTTTTACAACTAGTGGCCAAAATAGTGCTTTTTGTTACAAGCGTTGGTTTAAATATCGAGCGCAGTAAAAAAAAAACACAGTATAGCTGCGAGTTGTTAGCACTATTTTTTTTAATACCTTTATTAAAAAATCCAATAAAAACAGGAAAATACTTTTAAAAATCTCGAACGAAGAGCACTTCTCGCAACACACCATTTTTACACTATAACTCAAGGCGGCTGGTAAATGAAATAACAATGGTGGTTTACATGGCGATGGGCCTCTTTTCGGTGACGTTCATTGTTGCGAGATTTTAATCGTTGACAGTTTGATATATTGACGATGTTTTTAAATGATTTTTTCGTAAATACTTGGTGAAAACTGGCGGAAATGGCTTAATTTTTAGGCAAGAATAATTAGATTTTTCGCTATTTCTCTTTAATTTTGGGTAAGAAACGGACCGAAATCTTTTTTTTTACCGTGATCAAAAAAAAAAGTTTTATTTGATGAAGGTATAAAAAAAATAGTTTTTTAACCTTGTTAAAGTTTAGTTCTGAATAAAACATAAAATTCGTAGTTTTGACTATTTTTTCATTTTTAGTCTGCTAGGTTTAACTAAAATAATGACAAAATATTTTGATATTCCGCACGCTCTCCCAAAAATGTTATACCTAACGCGTGCGGAGAGTACTTTCCGCACTTACGGCTTGCCCGAACTCCGATGCATGAAAAGTATAACTTTCCGCACTTGTTAGGTAAATAACTATTCCGCACGTACACTTTTCCACACATGTGCGGAAAAATTTCTGCACACGGTTGAAATTTGACTTTTTCTAAGGATGAAAATTGTGTGAAAGCCATTATTTTTATATGTGGTCGTAGGAAAATTTTATTTTCCACCCTCGTTTCACCCCCAATTTTATTTTATCGCCGCATATTTAATCCCAAAAGTGCAAAAAAATAATAATTTTATATCAATTTTTTAGTATTAAATTATTATTGTCAAACTTTCCCAAAAAGTCACCAGCGTACGCAGGGAGGTTAAGGGCTACGTGTACGCCCCTCAAAATAGATTAAACCCTAACAACAATAAAAACAATGTTGTTTAGAGCGCAAATCTAGTCTACGGTTGACCCATATAATTATGAGATATTAGACACTTACATTGAGATTAACTAAGATCTAAAATAGTAGCCCCCACAGGTCTAAATATTTACACTTGTGGGGGGTAGGTACTAAATTTTAAAACCAATTTTCAAAAAACAATTACCCATACAGAAAACACTCAAGGTTATTGATTATTTTGTATTGTTATTGCAAAATACCACTGGAAAACTGCTTTTTTTCTCAAAATATACCATATTTTAGGAGAAAATGCCCTAAAACTAACTTTTTTTATGGCTTTCAAAATGGAAAATGGTGAATCGCCAAAAATTTGGCACATAATAGCTTCATTATCTATGTTTGAGGTTATAAAGTTGGTGATTTTTTAGACCACCTCCTGGGGAGTGGTTTAAATTCATAGCTGCCAGAAAGGATTGTTTTGTGGCTATTGGTAATAAGTTCGTTTATAATTTTTTTAAGTAACCGTTTTTACAAGGATTAATTTACCTTCCTTAATATCTCAAGTTGTTTATTAACCCATAAAACACCTCCAATTTTGTCCAGAAAAACGCCATATTTTGAACCCGTTTCCAGCACAAAATAGTACATTATAAACTTAGAGACTAAATTGCCACATTTAATCCCGCAAAGAAAGGTTTGTAACCCGACCGTTGGGAGGGCTACAATTTGCTTAGATATTAAACGACACTTTAGTCCCGAGGTTTATATACTATTTTATGCTCTTTAGGAAAAGATCTTTGTTAAAATGACGTTATTTCTACGCCAAATGGTTCGTCAACTACAAGAAAGGGTGCTAAGAATGAAATTTTGGCCAGGAACAAGTGCTGTTTGGCTGGACTTGCCATATATTTAATTATAATTTTCCAAGGATTAGTTTTTTTTTAATCCTTGAGGGATTAAATTTACTTCTAATCCCTAAGCTGAGGGATTAAATTTATTTTAATCCCTTAAGGTTAAATTTTCTTTGAATCCCTTAGGGTTTAAAAGTGTCACTTTAGTCCCTAAAAATAGGGATTAAAAGTACCTATTTAATCCCTGAAGTGCATAAAATATATTTATGAGGCAAAACAAATATAAGTGAAGATCACTGATTATGCTCGAAAAATATACCAAACAAAAAAACCCAAAACAACTATATTAATTTATTTACCAACAGTCAAGAAAACTTTTCTTACTCAAAGCCCAATCATTTCAAAGCTGTAGCTTTCATCAGTAGAGGTTGGTGCAAGCAGAAGTAAGAGATTCGAACTCGCTGTTTGTGATTTGAACGAAGCTAATATTTTAAAAATGATATTTTGACAGCGACAGAAATGTAAACCAAACTTGCATTTAAGTTTTTTATTATATTTCATAAATAAAAACATCTTTTAAAAAAATACAAAATTAATCTACTCCTTATTTTATTATTACCCATCTAAATCGTTGTGTAACATCAAGTAAAAATTGAAAAAATTAAGTCACAAGTTAGTTTTAATTAGAATGACAGATAACCTCAATTTTAATTTGTTCTACGGTGTGTTTATTATTTAAACCCCGCGTGGGGTTAAATTTTTTAATTTTCTTTTCTTCTAAATCGAAACTTTTTTCTTAACAAAAAAATTTATTAAAATTCTTTTTATTAATCAAACTATGTTCAAAACTCAAGGAGAATTGGTTTAAAATGCTTAATACCAAAAATTTCACTTAAACTTTGTCTAATAACTCTTAAGGAAATAAGTATATCTATAAACTTCGATGCCAAAAATGTCTATTCTTATAAGTAATAATTCAAGCGAATCAAACTTTCGCGATAAAATAAGTCATAAATCTGAAAGTCTTTAAAGATATATTTGTACTACTCAAAGTTTAGGTATCTGGAGTGGTTAAAGTTTTTAATATAGGAGAAGGTTATATAAAATGATATACATACACTTTAAATATATTATAAATAAAGATGTAACAAACGAGAATAAACCTGAAAGGGTAAAATTACATATTTTTTAATATTAGGAATTAATTTACAAATAAATAATTTTAGTTATAAAAAAGATTGATTTATTTATTCGTTATATTCTTGTATCATAAAACAACAACAAACAACAAGACAAACATTTTTGTTGGTCATAAACAAGTAATAAGGGCAGTTGCTTTCTTACAACGGATGAAACCAAAATAAATAGAAGTCGACCAGTATGTTTTCAAACTGTACTTAATATATATATTGAAAAGATTGTCTTCATTTTCTTTCATAGAGCATGGCATCTTCTCTGACAAAGAGCGTGTATGAAAAAACAAGATGTTTGATTTTCGATTCGTATTAAGTACGATATGAAAACATACTACTTGATGCGATAGAAAAATCTTGGGCCAAAAGTATCTCTGAATCGAACCGTTTCTTGTTATCAAAAATATTCATTAACTTATTTTTTCAATACACAGGATGTAAACGATATGAAAGTCATTATTTAAATGAGTGTTAGGAGGGGGGGGGCAAAACAAACAAAAAGCTTTATATAATATGGGCGTCAAAACTTGGTAATTATATATATTTTGATTTATTTGGAAATGTAAATTGTAAAATGGTTAAAGTTAGACAAGAATATTTCTAAAATTCTGCTAGATATAAGCACCTATATTTTCCAATTTTAAAGTCATTTAGACAAAAATCTGTTGAGTTTTGCCCCATAAGTTATATGAACTTTTTGACTTGTTTTGACCCTTCCTTTCATCAGTGTTTACCCCTGTATGTTTTAGAGGAAAAGATATGCAAGTCTTATACAGATATTGTTTTATGTAGAACTTCGGTTATCTATTGCTAGGTAATTTTTTAATTTTTTGTTTTCAGTTCCAGGTTCCAATCTTAGTGAAAAAGTAGGAAAGAGATTAGGAATTAGATTTAAAATAAATTTAAAACGCTTTTTAATAACAAGCTTTTATAAAAGACACTAAAAGCTAGAAAATACCTTTATAGCTTTGTGATACCATAATAAAAGCTATGAGCTCTAATTAAAATTTGGGCACCTTTTGATTCTAGTAGATAAGTACATCTAAAACGCCATATCAAAAAATGGTAGGAAGGCTTAAAATGAAGTATTTATTTATGGCTAAGGTGTTAATTTCATCTCCGGCCAGTACTCTCGCCATACAGGCCGATCAACTCCTGCCGATTTAGTGTCCTTTAATCCACCTTCGCCGCCATTTTTAGTCAAAAGTGACAGAAAATCCATTAGTTTTCTGTCAATATGGCAACGAAGGTCGAGAAAAGGACACTAAAACGGTAGGAGTTGATTGGCTCCTGTAGAGAAGGTATTGGTCCGGCACTTAGAGTTTTTGCGTAGTGGTAAATTGGAAAAAACATCACAAAAAGCTGGTTTTTCACTTGAACATATTATTTTCAAGGTCAATCAAGGTTATGCATCAACTAAACTTTTTTTTCATAGTAAGCGGCGATAAGTCAATAAGGATTAATGGCCACCTTATCGATTTTGCTTTTTTACGAAATTGGATAAAATTTAAACGCGTCGTAGCTGAAGCAGATTTCTTTTAACAATATTGTTGAAGGTTCTGAAGGTCTCCAAGGTGAAGGTAAGTAGTCATTTTAAAGAAAAAAACAGTGATCCTTTTCCTTCACAATTTTTAATTTATTCACTAATGCATATTATGCCTGACGCGTTTCAATCAAATAAAGCTCATCTTCAAAGGGTTCCAATAAAACTTAGATCTAAAACAATATAACTTTGGTCAGAATACAATTACTTAAAAAAACAAAAAAAAAACTATTTGTAAAAAAGGAATGCTAAACTTACAACAAAGATAGACTCCTGTATGGACCATACCATAGTTTCTAAGGCCATACTTTAAAAAAATTAACATATAAAATATTCACATTTAAAAAATACAAAATATTAATTCTATTTTTGGACAGACAAAGTAGCTTTCAAGGAAGGAAAGCTTGTAGTAGGCAATGTTCTCAAAAGTTTAAACGACAATATTACCATAGCTTTTAAATTTTTCAAACAATTTCAACTCTTCAAAGTCAAAAGACAGGATTTGGAAAAGAATGGTGTCTATAAACTTTCTTGTAACAATTGCAATGCTCAGTATGTCGGACAAACAGGTCGAAACTACAAAACTAGAATACAAGAACACCTTTACAGTCAAAAATCCCCTAACAACAATAAATCAGCATTCGGAACACATCTGAAAGAAACTCAACATACCTTTGATATTAAAAACAACTTTAAAATAATGCACAACTCCCAAAAAGGCCTAAAACTCAACGCTCTCGAGAACATCGAGATTGCTAAATTAGAATCCCACACAGACACATTATGTTTAAACGACCCGGTATTAAATCATTTTAAGGATGCTGCGTGCATTGTTAAGCTATTTAAATAGTCTACTTTTTTTTCTCTCTTTTTTGAACTAGTTCTTATCGAAGCTTCCAACAAATTGAGACATTAGTCATAAAAAAAAATTAACAAATGTGTATTTGGTTGTTATCAAACCTTCCAACAAAATGTGTTTCTGGTTTTTATCAAACCCTTAAAAAAAATGTGATTCTGGTTCATATCGAACCTTCCAACAAAATGAGTCATTGGTTCTTATTAAACTTTTTAACTTTTGGTTGTTATCAAACCTTCCAAGAGAATGTTTTTCTGTTCTTTATCAACCATCCAAAATAGATATTTCCAGTCCTTACTTAACTTTCCTACAAAATATGTGCCTGGTTCTTACCAAAGCCTCAAACAAAATGTACTTTTGATTCTTATTAAACTTTCCTGAAAAATGTGTCTCGAGTTTTTATCAAACCTCGTACAAAATGTTTCATTGTTCTTATCAAGCTTTTGTTCCTTGAAAGCTACCTTTCTCTAAAATTAACAAAACCTTTTTACTGAAAGATTACAACTAAAAATGTCAACTACTTTGTCTGTCCAAAAATAGAATTAATATTTTGTATGTTTTAAATGTGAATGTTTTATATTTTAATTTTTTTAAAGTATGGCCTTAGAAACTATGGTATGGTCCATACAGGAGTCGTTTTTTGTTGTGAGTTTAGCATTCCTTTTTTATAAATTGTTTTTTTTTTGTTTTTTTTAAGAAATTGTATTCTGACCAAAGTTATATTGTTTTAGATCTAAGTTTTATTGGAACCCTTTGAAGATGAGCTTTATTTGCTCGAAACGCGTCAGGGATAATAGGCATTAGTGAATAAATTAAAAATTGTGAAGGAAAACGACCACTGTTTTTTTCTTTAAAATGAATATTGTTGAACTTGACCTTCTTATCTTTCTTACCAAATTTGGTCCTCTTCGCCTTATTGTTAATTTTACTGGGGTATTTTTCAAGGTCATGAAGCTTCAAACTGCATCAAACTCTAAGGATCAAATATGGCATACACGCCTAATAGTTAAAGGTAGATTTGAAGTTGGACTGACAAAACCTTGAATTATTCAGATTTTTTAAAAATAAAATGACAAAAATCTTGATTTAATGTAAAAAATAAATATATAAGTAAATTTCTTGGAATTCTTGTTCTCGAATTATATGGAGTCGAGTACAACCGTGCCACGATCTTGAAAGTTGTATTTTTTATGATTTTTGGACACCATCTTGAAAGATGACGTCATACAAACCGCTTCTACATGGATGTTAATAAAACACCCGGTAACACTCCATTGTGTGACTAAAGAGCTATCAATCTCACATTCAAAATCATTCAAAATCCCACGAACTTACACATGCCCCTTCAGTACCAGGTACAGTTATATGTTCCCTGATGATTCCTAACAAGAATGAAACAGTCCTGTAGGTTTCGGGACTATCCATTAGATCTTGTGTGTCCGATATGCCACGAACTTTTTTTTAATATATTTTCTACTTCCAGTTCTAGGGGCAGCAGGCAGTCGCAGCTGCACAATAAGAGAAGCTTAAAGTAAACTAAATTCTTAATACACATTTAATCGGACGGGTGAAAATTAACTTAGAAGGGTTTCCAAGTATTTCTTAATTCTAGAAATAGGAAGGAAAAAAGGTATTTAGGTATCTTTGGAGTTGGAAATCTGAATGATATTAGATACTTTTTGGTCGTATCAATTTACTTTCCGATAACTTCGCCATCAACGATAACTTTAACACTATTTGATAGGTCAAAATAGCCTATTTGGTACAGGTTTTACGTCGACGGTGCGGTTATTTGACGTCTGGGAGAATCTATTCGCTTTTGTTTTTAATCTTTAAATAAAATAAGTTTACTGGTGTGGTTGTCTATTTCAAGACAAAATGTATACCTTAATGTTATTAAGTTCCGAGAAAAAGTAGGGAATTAAAACTACAAAAATTTTTTGCCTTTTTTATGTAAGTGCAGCAAGGTCTTTCAAAATAATTTAACAGGTAATCCATATGTTCGTTATTTTTAACAGTTTCTATGGTTGATATACACTGCGGTTTTATATCAATTTAATTTAGTAAAACCTCTACATTATTTTACAAGGAATTACCTGTTTAACCAGAAATATAAATCTTTTTTTTTCTCGAGATTAAATGGAACCTTTGTCATTTTGTTTTATTACAGAAGTAAATTAAAACTCAATCTAAACTCTGCAAGAACAAACGTAGTCTACATAGACTTTAAAGACATGGTTTTGGCGAACATAATTATTTTGGTATTCGGATCTTTGGCGCCCATCATGAATTTGGTCCGCAGAATTTGGAATGAGCTGTAGTTTCGTATATTGTTTATATATTATTTATATAGTATTTATATATTATTTATATATAATCATTACGATAAACTTAAGTCCCATAAGCATTTTATGTACTCGATGTAAAGTTCAAGAAAAGTTAATGTTAATAATAGTCCTCCAGACAAAATCTCAGTTGCACCACTGCTTTGGCCAAGGTCACCGACAAAAATAACAAGTTAGATTTGCTGGCTAGCGTTGTTGAATTATATTGAATTTACTAAAAAGTTATAGATAACGCCTGCAAGCTTATCAATCTGGACCTAAACTCTATACATGACATGTCCTAAAAAATATTTTCTCACTATAAACGCAAAAAATGATGACATGACATTTCCTAAAAAATATTTTCTCACCATAAACGCAAAAAAATCTCAGGTAATGCTATTTGGGCGAAAGCTGGCACGAAAGACATGTTCAAGAAGGCTGACCCTTGATAATCAAAAACTAGAAATTATCGACACAGCTATAGATCTGGTCATGAATTCGTTTCCTAATTTTAATAAACACATCTCTGTACTAATTAAACAAGGATTCCGTAATCTAAAACTAATATACAGAATAGAGCCCTGCTAGGTAGATTATTTAAAATCATGCTATGCGAATCTCTAGTACTATCTTATCTTATGGCTTGTTCGGGTTCCGAATTTTAAAACTGTCCTAGAACGTTTTAGAACTGCGTGTGATAGTTGCGTAATCGACGGGACTGTTCTTAACAGTTTACAATTTTTGGACGAACCCGAATACATTTTCATAAAATTGCCGCATGTACATTCAGAGCAAGCCATAATAATAGACTGAAGAGGAAAAAGAAGAAGCACGTGATGTGACTCAGAGTGTCTTAAGTTTAATTCTTTATGTTTAGATATATATTTTACCGAAAATTTTCCATTGTGTTTCTACAAAATTCATTATTTTACTTTTACATTGCATTTAAAAATCTGGCAATGGCTTCATGATCACTTTTTTTTTAACTTCTTTTTTGTTTTAATTGCCACGCCAGGACGAATTCGTATCAGGTAAATTGGATAAGTACCAGTGCGGAACGATGCCTATTTGTGAGTGGTTCAAGGTTGGAAATCAAATCATATGATGGTGTTTAAGGATGTATAGTAGATGGTGACCAGTGAAACTACTGATGAGCCCACGCTGGTTACCCAGGGCAAAACATCGTTTAATACTTTCTCCTTTCGCTTTGATCTTTTGTGTGTTCCTTGTGGGATGCTCATCCAAGTTTGAGTTTTCGTTATTTTCATCCAAGATCTTTTGATTTTTTGTTTTTTATTTTACCGGTTAATATACCATATTTTATAAAATAAAAGAAATATTTTATAAAATATGGCATATTACACTGTAGAATATCCTTTACAAAAAATCTTGGACAAATAAATTTTATAGTGTGATACCGGCCTTAGAAAAAACGATACGCGAATGCTTCAGCTGCTCCAAAACTCCTGCGTAAAATTTATATGTAGGTTGCGCCGACGTGATCATATTGCAGTGGCCGCTCGTCAGGAGACGGACCTACAATTTCCATATTTTTTATTGTTAGGATTTTTACTTATACATATTGTTACGTCTCCACATTCTTTACCCATAAGTAGATAATTACACATTCACTGATATGTTTTTGAAAGTAAACGTTCTAATCATTATTTTAACATTAAGCATTAACCTTTCTAATGTAAACATCTTAATATAAAAACAAACGCACTTTTTCTTTCACATATAGTCGTATAGATATACCAGTCAGTCTGTTCTTAGGTTTAGAAGTAGCAAGAGCTACATAGTTGTAAGCCGTAGTAATAAATAAAGTTTTTTAAAAAAGTGATTTTCTGGTGGTGATCATTTAACTGGCGCTGCGAACAGGATAGCTACAGCTCTTCTTTATTGGGATACCATTGCAAGAGTGTGGTTCTCAAGCCTTTAGTAGCTATCCTACGGGAACTGGTTCATCAAGAGACCGCAGTAGTGAAAACGATCCTCCTTTATTGGGCAACCATTGTGACGGATCCCACGCTGTTTCCCATTTTCCAGAGGAAAAATAGGCCAATTTTCCTCAACGAACCCGACGCACCAGAAGACACGAAGAATACAGCCTACGCTTACCTTTTGCGGAGAAAACCACATGAAGATCTTTATCGGAAGCCCGTTGCTCTTCCTGTAAGTTTTTTGCTGATTATTCGTTAAAAAACTTCTTAGATTAGGTAGTTATTAAGAAAACAATTTTTCATGACTGATGAAAATATTGAAAATTTAGCAAGTTTTCTAACTCAATTAAAACTAGAAACCCCTTCAAATAATAATCAAGTAGTTTGTAAGAGTACAAAAATGGAAGAATTTAAATTATTAGCCTCATACCTCCCAACATTTGACGGAAAACCGGAACATTTAGAGTCTTTTATTTTAAAAATAGATAGGTTTTATAATAAGTTTAAAGTACAACACTCAGAATTAACAGAATATTGCATAGGCTCGCGAATTGTAAAAGATGCGCAAGACTTTTTACTTTCACGACCAGACCTGACCACCTGGCCAACAATTAAAACTGCTCTCAGAGAAAAATACGGAGATCCCATCTCTTATCAAGTTCTCATGCAGGAAATAAATTATTTTTCTAAACTTAAAAACGAAAATAACATGGACTTTTTCGGTAGACTAAAATCATTTTTAAACCGAGTTCATTTAAAAATCCATGCTGAAGTTAGCGACGAAAACATTAAAACAGCTTTTATTTCTCAAACAAGTTATCAAGCAGTAATAACTTTTATGGCAAATGTACCACCAAATTTACAAAATATTCTTATTCAACAAAAACCAACTACTCTCGATTCGGTGTACACACTCTTAATCGAATTTAATTTACTCGAATCACAACTTAGATTTACAACTCAACACACCCCATTAATTAAAAACCACAATCAAAACGTTATACAACCTGCAAAACTTAATGTACCACACAGATTTCAGCAAAACCAACCATCATTTTTCCAGCAACCATCATTTTCACAATTCTTACCCAGACCTACATTTGCACAACAACTAAACCCAAATGTTAGACCCCAACAGTTTCCGCAACAAAATAATAACAATAATGTATGGAAATCTCAACCAATACCAATTCAACCCCGACAATTACCTCCCAGACAATTCCCTACTAATGCACAAGTTTTCGGCAAACCCCAAAATGTTTTTCACCCCAGAAATGCAATTCCAGCGAGAGACACCCCACAACCTATGTCCACATCCACTATTCTAACAAATCGACAACGTCAAATGCATAATATTGAAGTACAAGATAATAATCTTTCCTTCCCTACATGTGAAAATTTTGAAAATTACCAGTACGAAAACCAAAACTTTTCACAAGAAAATGTAGAAGACAGTTTCTCAACACAAAATGAATTAGACCCAAATTTTTACGAAATCCAAAACGAACCTCAATCAGACGAAATACAAAATTTTTCCAACCTGCCTCACGATCCACCATTGACTTAAATAACATTTGTTTAAAAACAGAACTTCCTTATCTTTATTTACCGCAAAAACAAATTACAGTTTTAATAGACTCTGGAGCATCCGACTCAATAATAACTCCAAAAATTGCAAGCCTTTATCAAAATCAAATTTTTGAAGAACCCTTTCAAGTAATAGCATGCCAACAAAAATTCGAAGCAAACAAAAATCTAAATTTGCAACTCTTATCTGACTTTGGAATAAAGAAAAATTTTAAAATGAGAATCTTGGATTGGCATAAACATTTTGACGCCCTTATAGGAACTAGCGATTTAGAAGACTTAAAAGCCATAGTAAATTACCAAGAAAAAAACTTAATAATAAATAATATAAAAATCCCCTTTGCTAATATGTATAATCAACCCCTTGAAAAATCTATAAGAAACTACAATAATTTATTAACTATTCCTGTTGACTATTATAATGGCGATGCAATTCTCCCATCTTTTCAAATCGGAGATTATATAATTCCCGACACTCTAATCAAAGTGCAAAATGGCCTTTGCCATTTACCAAAACCCCATTCAGAAATTGAAGTAAATTTTCTTGAACGAATGCATGTAATTCCCCAAGAACATTTTGAACTTAAAAATCCGCCAAAATCTTTCCAAAAAAATGAAGTAATCCAACAGTTAAGATTAAATCATTTGTCAGAACTAGAAAAAATCCATATCACCAAATTGTGCAAAGAATTTTATGATGTCATGTATTCAGAAAATTCTGATCTAACATTTACAAATCAGATTAAACATTTTATTAGGACCACCAACGATCGCCCTATTTACGTAAAATCTTTTAGACACCCACCTACAATGAATATAGAAATACAGAAACAAATACAAAAATTACTCGATAATAAAATAATACGACCCTCTATTTCCCCTTATTCAGCCCCTGTATGGATTGTACCAAAAAAAACTGACGCATCTGGCATAAAAAAATATCGAATGGTCATAGACTATCGACAATTAAATACACAAACAGTTGAAGACAAATATCCTTTACCCCGAATTGACGAAATCTTGGATAATTTAGGCAAATGCAGATATTTTACAACCCTTGATTTAGCCCAAGGATTCCATCAAATTGAAGTTGATCCCCAATCAATAGAAAAAACTGCTTTTACTGTTAATCATGGTCATTTTGAATACTTAAGAATGCCTTTTGGTTTAAAAAATGCCCCGGCTACATTTCAACGCATGATGGATGAGATTTTACGCGATTACCTTTACAAATTTTGTTTTGTTTACATGGATGACGTCGTTATATTTTCAAAATCCCTTGAAGAACATTTAGTTCACTTAAGAAAAATATTTCAAAAATTCCGTGACGTAAATCTTAAGGTACAACTTGATAAATCTGAATTTTTGCAACAAGAAGTTCAATTTTTAGGACACATAATCACACCCGAAGGAATTAAACCAAACCCCAATAAAATCGAAGCTATAACCAAATATCCATTGCCCAAAACAAGAACCGAAATTAAATCTTTTCTCGGATTAATTGGTTATTACCGAAAATTTATTAGAAATTTTGCAAAAATAACAATACCATTTACAAAATGTCTACGAAAAGATACGAAAATAAACCTTAATGATCCCCAATACCTAGAAGCTTTCGAAAAATGCAAAGAACTAATTACGAACTCTCCCGTACTCCAGTACCCTGACTATTCAAAACCTTTTAAATTAACGACCGATGCTTCCAACGTTGCCATAGGTAGCGTCTTATCTCAAAATGAAAAACCGATTGCTTACTATTCTCGAACACTTAACACCGCCGAACGCAATTATTCCACAATTGAAAAAGAGCTCTTAGCCATTATCGATTCAACCAAACATTTTAGACCCTATCTCTACGGACAAAAATTTATTGTTGAAACTGATCATAGCCCCCTTGTTTGGCTCTCGAAAATAAAAGAACCAAATTCGCGTTTAATTAGATGGAAATTAAAATTAGAAGAATTTAATTTTGAAATAAAATATAAAAAGGGAAAAGAAAATCTTGTTGCTGACGCGCTTTCTAGAATCGAAATAAACAATGACGAAACCGAATCAATTGCTCCCAACATAGGTGACGATGTTGCCAATCCCGATGATTTTATACTTCCTGAATTAAACGAAGATAACCAATCAGACATAACTGTCCATTCAAATCAAGACAACACCGGAAAATATTTACCGATTTCTGAAAGTCCTTTAAATTTTGCACAAAATCGCTTAGTTATCGATTATGGAAAAAATTATTATTGTTACCACTCTAAACCCTTTAATAAAAATCATTATTCTTGTCGTGTCCAAAAAGAAAGGGAACTAGAGCACTTAAACAAAATTTTATTAGAAATTATACGACCCGACACTACCTTCGTAGTATTTATCCCCAAAGAAGATCTAAAACAAAAGTTTCAAGATATCGTAAATTGTCAGTTAAACCCTACAGCTAAATTAATTTTTGCCACTAAATACCTTGAAGACATCATTAACACAGAACAACAAAAACAAAAAATTGAAAATTATCACACTAAAAATCATAATGGCATAAATGAAACTTATCAAACACTTAAAGAAAAATATTACTGGCCAAAAATGCGAGATACTATTCAGGAATACATAAATCAATGTGATATTTGTTTACAAACAAAATACGAAAGAAATCCCTACCACATATCTTACCAAGGACCTCTACTAAGCGAAAAACCATTTAAAACTATTTTCCTAGATACCTTTTCCACTCAAAGCTGCAACTTTTTAACAATAATTGACTCATTTTCAAAATATGCTCAGGCTTATCACATTCAAGACAAAAATGGAATTTCTGTCTTAAATAAACTTAGACATTATTTTTCGCACCATAATACTCCAGAAAAAATAGTAGCTGATTCTGGTTTAGAATTCAAAAATAAGACAGTACAAGAATATTGTAAACTTTTTAACATTGAGATACATTTTACTACCCCCTACAACCCTACCTCAAACAGCTTAGTTGAAAGACTACATTCTACTCTTGTTGAAAAATTAAGAATATTAAAATTGCAAAACCCTCACGAACCAATACCAAACTTAATGACATCAGCCATCTTGATATACAATCAAAGCAAACATTCAACCACTGGTTTTACACCTTTTAATCTAATTTATGGACCCTACATGAATGAACCCATAATTAACCATGACTTAACTCTTTACGAGCAATATAATGAAAAACGGAAAAACGAAGTTTTACCCTTTATAAACGAAGTGTACCAAAATACCCTTCGAAAACAACAAGAAAATACAGAGAAAAGAAATAATAAACCTAATGAGACATTAGAATTGGCTCAAGAACAAATTGTTTATAAAAAACAAACGAAACCAAGTAAAATTAACCCCAAATACATTCCCTTAAAAATTACTAAAATAAAAAATAACACTTTAACTGGAAAAACACCAAACAGGCAAAAAGCGAAAATTCATGTCAGAAATATTAAAAGAATAAGAAAGAAACCAAAAAAAGATGTTTCATTACAGGAGCCTCCTGACCCTTCTGACAACCCTCAACCAGGCCCTTCAAGTACATGAAGTTCCTACTACAGGGTATTACAATGAAAAAATCGATCAAGCCTTAGTTTTTGATCATAATCATAAGACATTTATTTATTTTAATCTTACACAAATTAAGTTTACTATAGCCCAACTAACAGTTACAAACGAAGTAATATTAAAATCAATCATATCTCAAAAATTAAACAATACTATTTTTCATAACAAACTAAATCATCTTAACAACCTTTTATATGACAGCTATGACATATACTCGCGTATTACGTCAGTTAACAAAAACGAAAGATACAAAAGAGGACTTTTTAACTTTCTTGGTTCAAGCGTAAAATTTATCACAGGCAACTTAGATAACGAAGATCTAGAACTAATAAACAAAAACATGAACATTTTAAAAAGCAACGAATACAAAATAATTCAAAAAATTAATGATTTCTCTTCATATGCAGGAAATATTACTCACACACTTAGCCGTGCTATTCAATCAATTAATGTTAACACCTTACAAATACACAACGAATTTGAGATAGTGAACACAGAGATTCAACTATTATTTAGCCTTCTTAATCAACAAACACAATTGGAAAATTTGCATAATTATTTGGAAAAAATATTGCGAACTATTTCTTTTGCCCATTTAGAAACTGTTAATCTCGAATTATTTTCAACTCAACAAATTACTGAACTTTGGTCATTTTTGCAACACCATTATGATGATAAAACCTTATGGTCCTTGCAGCATCTTTCGGAACTAACCTTAGTATGTAAGTCAGGAATTGTATTTTACGACGATATGATTGTATTAGTTCTTAAGATACCTATATTCACTAACCAAAAATGTAATCTAGAATTTATTTATCCTCTGCCAAACGAGCAAAATCAATTGTTAATTATACCTAGCAAATACTATTGTTCCTCTTGGTATTCAAATTGTATTGAAATTTCAAGAAAATGGATTTGCTATTCAAATATACAGTCAAACTGCACACTTAAAAATTGCACATCAGTACAAGTTCAAAACAATTTTGAAATTTCTCTTTTAACTTTCCAAAATAATCTTTTATTATGCTCTAAACAAACTCATGAAGTTTTTGAGAATTGTCAACAATTTAAGAAATTCAAAATTCCCAAATGCGCTTTACTAAATAGCAATTGCGAAATTATCTATAAAAATCAAAAATTTCTTACAAAAGATAATTTAATTGATTTTAGCACAACACTTAATACTAGCATTTTGCCAATCAACTCTACAATTAATTTAAAACTTGAACACATAAAAAGCCCAGAACTTATTTCACGGGATCTAAGTGAACCCATTTTTCTTGAAAATAGGTTTGCACATCATTCCTCCTATTTGGTTACAGTTATTATTTTAAGCATAATAAGCCTTTGTATAATATGTGCTATTTTTCTAATTAGGAAAAGAATTTATACAAAACTTTCACAACATGTAGAAAATTTTGTAACTTTTGAAAAAGTTAAGAAATATGTTCATGAGGACATGAACTTTTCTAAGGAGGGAGATGTTACGTCTCCACATTCTTTACCCATAAGTAGATAATTACACATTCACTGATATGTTTTTGAAAGTAAACGTTCTAATCATTATTTTAACATTAAGCATTAACCTTTCTAATGTAAACATCTTAATATAAAAACAAACGCACTTTTTCTTTCACATATAGTCGTATAGATATACCAGTCAGTCTGTTCTTAGGTTTAGAAGTAGCAAGAGCTACATAGTTGTAAGCCGTAGTAATAAATAAAGTTTTTTAAAAAAGTGATTTTCTGGTGGTGATCATTTAACTATATGAATAAAATTCCAGGTTGTATATAAAAAATTTCCGTGTGCACTTCTCCACTCAGCAACTTTTTATTACGAGATCATCACAGAATATCAACCCTCTATTGGTAAAGCCATGATAATAATTTAGGCTTAAAATATTTTATCATAATTTAAGGGGTAACGTTTTTGTTTAAGCAATTTTTACTATGTTTTTCAGATTTTTATTTTTTTTTAATTTCTTTCCAAACTTTCGATTTCTAGAATAAAACCCTCAAATTTTTCAAATTTTTACTGTTTTTTTAGCGTTCAAAAAAAGTACTTCCAAAAAACATTGAATGAACATGAATTTACCCCCATACTTTTCCGCACTAGGATTTTAATTATTGACTTTTTTTTCTTTGCGTTCACCTGGCAAATATTCAAGTGGTCGTAGAAAAAGAATTCTGCCTAACACGTGCGTAAAGTCACTATTCCGCCCTTGATTTCTGGCCAAACTCCGCTGACGCGTGGTTTGTCCATTTGAAATCGCGTGCGGAAAAGTGGCACTTTCCCCACTAGTTAGGTAAATTCGAAGGGTGGCTCGGTCGTCATTTTGTGTACACCAAAATGCATTTTTTACCAGATTTTGCCCCTAATTGGCTCCGGAATGCCTCGAGATAATGTTTCAAATTGCCTCAAATTGTCACGCAATGCCATTGGCGCGTACACAAAAGTGCATTACCGAGCCACCCCTTTGTAAACTACTATTTTCTTTGTTAAAATAAAAAATATTTAGAGCGAGAGGCTATAATTTTAGAGGTAGATGGAGAGATAATTTAGTAAAGTGCGAAAATATCTAAGGTTAAAGAGAGACAGCAGGCTATAAAAAAGTATTTTAAGTTTAAGGTCGTAGTTACAATCTGGGGAATTGTTTTTAGCAACACTGATTTTTTTGCAAAATTTTACGTCATTGAATTTGTTTTCCATGGCAACGCGGAGAATTTATTTATATTTCTCCACAGTGGGACACCAGAAATTTTTTAGCACTTGGTCAAAAATTTGGGGTTAGGTTACTTATTTTGACTTTTCGAGTTCTGCGCCGCTAAAAAACCAAGTAAAATATCTGCTAAAAAAACTACCTATTAAAGTAACTGGGTGTAATGTTGAAGGTTGCATTTACAGGTGCATTTATAATTGGATTGGAAACACTCCCACTATAGCTGATACCGACAACAGGTTAACTTAAAGACTAGCAAGAGTCTTTCCAACCCGTAAATGGAGCTTTATTGACCTGTTTTGTTAGTACTCAAGTATCCGTGTGTTTTTGAAACTGAGGTTCTAAAATCTATCCTTTGCACTCCAAGATTTGACTAGTACACTTGCACATGTTTATGCCGCAATAATTTAAATTTAGAAAAAAATGGTTGAATAAAAAAAACAAAATTATGTGGGGTTATGGGCACCGAATATTTCTATGCGAATCCTAATAATCCCAGCGAGACAGTAAAGTTCTTTTGGTTCTTTGTAGACTCGAGGTAATGCACGCGCAGCGCTAGGCCGTTTTAGGCGGCCGACCGCACACGTGGAGTGGTTTTATATTTGTTTTGGAATAATGTTTTTGAAAACACATTTTTGGTTTTGTGTCAGAAAACGTAAATATACTCTTCTTTTCCACTGCGGCAAGTTTGTTGACAAAACACCTGCAGTTTCCATGGAATCGTATAAATTATGCAATCTATCGGCCAACACTTGAACTGCGGATGTCTCCCAAATTTAATGAAGTTTGATTGATTGATCGGTTTTCTTTTCCGAAGTGCACAAGCTTTTAGAAAAAAGGAATCTTAGTTTTTATTTTAGCTAAAGCAAGGAAATATAAAAAGGAAAAATGTAATCCAGAAGAAATTGTGAGTATTTCTCTATTTTTTTTGTAGATCGGGTTTGTTCTAAACCGCAATTATTTTTAAGAAAAAATAATTGAGAATTTTAAAAAATCCTTCAGATATTTTTGTTATGCATTTAAAAATGATCACCCCTGCAAAATTTCAGCTAATTGTTACGTTTAGTTTTCCCTATTTTAAAAAATAAGAGGGGGTCCAATCCTTCTTATTTTTTTGCTAATTTATTTTTTTATTTAAATCCTGAAAATTAAAAAAAATGCTTTAAACCTATTTTAAACTGTAGCCAGTCTATAGATTTTTTAGCGGCGGAAATCAGGCAAAGAAAAACGATATGGCGGAAATAATCATTTCTTGATTTACTGAAAACCTAATTATTATGCGACTAAGGAGATGCCGTCTATAATTGTCAGATACAGTTTTTTTTTTGAAATTGGCCGCAATTGCATTGCACAATTGACTCGTAAAGAGAAACGTTAAAAGAACGTAAATTAATTAACTCTAGTTAATTATCAACGTTTTGGCATCGTTGACCCGTCGTTCGTTGCGGTCGTTAGAAACCCCATAATATTCCAGTAAAAATAAAACAACGTTGCCAAATTTACCCTAGTTAATAACAACGGTGCGGCCGTTGCACAAATGACTAGTTTTTGTACTTTATGCAACGTTAATTTTAGCGTATTTGTTAATTATGGCAACTACGGCAACTAAAAATTGTTACTTGGGTTACCTTTACAACTGCTCTTACAAACAAAAAGCACGCCACTCTGTCGGAAATAGGCACGGAATTTAATGAAAGCTCGCCAAAATACAAATCTGCATGTCAAAATTCTTACGTTAACCGTTCGTCCGTGTGCGGCGTTTTAAGGCAGTCCTTAACTATATATGACGTTCAAATGTCAACAGTTCCAAACAGCGTTATTCGTAGGGCGGGCTATGTCACAAAAAAATTAAATTGAACTTTTCATTCATATCTTCCAAAAAAAAAATGAAACTATTGAAAGTAAATTCAAATCTGAAGGACACGTTTGCCTATTTTTATCAAACTGGCAGATAGATATCACCTCTTTATACATTTTTAAATTTAAATCGATTTTGACCACGCAATGCAGCGGTATTTCGTTCGTGTCAGAACGAAATTGGAAACTAAAAAACTATATATGAATTGGTGCGATAAAAACCAGTTACAAAGTTACATCTAACGGCCGGGGTGCGCGTAGAAAGCCCACACTTTAAGGCTTTTTTCTCGAAGTTACTAAAAGCACCGAACATTAACAAGAGAAGAAGGGTCACTCTAAGCTCCTCCCCTTTATACGCATATCTCACTCGAACATCAGACGCTACTCTTTCTCGGTCCCTCGAAGTCGCCGCTGGGCGAAATCTATAAACCGGCTGTCCGTCGCGTCACACAGTGGTCGATTTTCAAAAAAACACGGCCATAAATAAAAAAAATCAAAATCTATCTAAATTTGCTCCTTTATTGTTGTCAAGATACTAGGCGAATAGTTGGCCAAATAATAAACTATGTTGTTTACGCGTTTGATATTATGCAAATATTTAAAAGACGGGTTATCAAAAGTCAGTATTTTGTATTTATTTTAAAATATTGGTTTGTGAAGTTTCTTACCTCTATAAAGTCAGTTTGTTTATTATTTGTGTGATTGTCTGATATAAATACTTGTGGGTGTACTTTAGCTTTCTACAGGCAAGTTGGTTTTAAAAATAATTTTGAGTAAATGATTGTGTTATTCAAAAGTTTATACTTGAGTTTTCTAAGTATATTTTCGACGAGTATTTTTTTTGTTTAGCTTTTTCTTGATGAATGAGCCTTGATTCATTTCTCTTAAAAACATTATAATCTGCAACTATTATACTTAAGAATATAAAAATATAAATTTGCGCATAAGAAATTTGGGAAATAGTATTTTTTTATGTGTATCAAAATTTTTCTATTTTATTAGATGCAGGGTTTCCTAGTATATCTTTGTACCCCGCCTAGCGAGTTCATTTGAATAGATACGCAAATATGGTAAATACAAAAGCTTGACATTTTTTTATGAACCTTAAGAATTTTTTGAAATTTGAAAGTTTCGGTTGGCATTCTTTTTAATATACCCTATACACATAAAAATATACTAGTATATATATTGTGTCAATTACTTTAAAGTAAATTTGATTTTTCTAAATATGCATTTTAAGTTTAATTTAGCCAATTAATATATATGTATCTTAACTCTTAAAAATTTTGTTAGATAAATGTGAAAGTTCAGACAATCATCCTGTATATCAGCTAAATAAGAGTAAATGCATAAAACGAAATATTTAGTTGTTTATTAAAACTAAATATTTTGTACGAATAAATTACAATGAGAAAGTTTTTCTGAATGTCCGCGTTTTTACAAAAACTGACCACCGTGCATCGTAGAGAAATGTACACCGCACGGCTGCATATTTCTCGGAATCGTTGGTGTGTTTTTATAAGCACAACATCAAAATTCCGACGGATCGTGAACCTTCTTCTCTTGTTAATGTTCGGTGCTACAAGTAACCAGGTAACTCGGTTACTCGTTTTCAGTTTTTCTTCGCAGAGTAACCGAAGCCATGACGTCACGAGTAAACAGACTATGTTACCAGCCTAGGGGATGTGGCTTTTTGAAAAATGTAAGGTTAAAGTACGATTTATTGTTCATTTTCATTTAAATCCTTTAGTTAGCAAAAAAGCTAATCAATAAGTTTACAATTATGAGTACAAAAGCATTAAAACTAAGCAAAGCTAACAGGTCAATAGTCAGGAATTAGTAAAAAATAGTTATTAAAAAACGGTTATACAAAAAACAACAGTAGTAGACAAAAACCCGTCCAAAAAAATTAAATAACATTATTTACAAATCATTTTAGGAAAGCTTATTCAACAAAAATAAAACAAAAAAAGTTGAGATAATTGAGTATAAATTCCTTCATATACCCTACTTTTTTCTAAATAAATTAAGGCTACGCATGTTTTTTTTCATCGGAAAGATTATTCAATTCATTTATATCTTTGAAAAAAACTGAATTTATTGCTAAATTAGTATTTCTTTGCGAAATATGGAAATAATTATGTTGTCGAGTTTGGTAATTATGTATTTCATTATTATTAAGTTGATTTTTCATATTTATATCGTCAATAGATTCAGGAAGATCGTTAATATAGAGAATAAATAATAAAGGACGTAAGAGGCTTTGTTGAGGTAAATCACGGATGTTCTCTAAATCATCTGATGTCACTCCATTTAGTATAGTTTTCTGTCTACGATCCGCCAAGTAGCTATTTATACATTCTAGCACGGTTCTCCTAATGCCTATGTTTCTAATTGTTTTATAAGCCTAGCTCTGTGTATCATCTCAAAAGCTCTTGCAAGTCCAAAGACACTGCTAAAATACTATAACCCTGATCACATTTACACTTGAAATCATATAAAATATACTGAACTGCTGTTTCGGAGCTATGAACATGCCTAAATCCTGATATATTTTCATGGATAATGTTAAATTTATTAAGAAATTCTATAAGCTGCATGTACACTACTTTTCCAAAAAAAATTTCTATAAAATTCTCAAATTTCTTCTAAAGTTTACCGCATCAGAGCTTAGGATATCTGTAAAGATAATTATATCTGTCTCCGTAGAGACGCTTAATTTTCCTTCAAAATGAAGGTACATCTGCCGATTCTGCAATTTGACAGATGGTTTTGTTTTACATGAATCCTGTGTCATATTTTTCCATCATCATTTCATCATTTCATTTCCTAATTCCTAGCACCGTACTGATGAGCACCACAAGTGCGAAATCCGGATCTACGGTTACCATTACCTTTTTGAGGGAAAGCTCGCTATTCATTGATTTTGTTATTTATTCACCCTCACTAAATCCCTTTTTACATTTATTAACTCCAGAGCTTAGGATATCTGTAAAGATAATTATATCTGTCTCCGTAGAGACGCTTAATTTTCCTTCAAAATGAAGGTACATCTGCCGATTTTGCAGTTTGACAGATGGTTGTCTTTTACGTGAATCCTGTGTCATATTTTTCCATCATCATTTCATCTCCTAATTCCTAGCACCGTACTGATGAGCACCACATGTGCGAAATCCGGATCTACGGTTACCATTACCTTTTTGAGGGAAAGCTCGCTATTCATTGATTTTGTTATTTATTCACCCTCACTAAATCCCTTTTTAAATACATTACAATCTTTGACAACGACTATGTGTTCATTAGTTTTAAAGAACTAAATCTGTAATTAATTTGTAAGGTGTGCAGATCAACAGTCTCTGATATGCGGTTGATTTTATCTATATAAAAATTATTTAAACTGTTAGGCAAATTTTTTCATCTATCAATATTTCTCCTTCTATGTTAATTTTGTCCACTTTTCTATGCTTGTAAGTTAGTTAACATTAATTTAGGATTGTCTTTACATTGATCGACCTCTCGTTCGTAGAATAACATTCTCTCTTCTCTAATTGTAGTCATAGCAACATTCCTCTTTTTCTTATATTTTTAACGCAATTCTTCAGTTTTCAAGTTTTTGTAGTTTTTATAGCATTGGTCTCTCTGTTCTATACCATACTTAACATTTTCTTTCCACTGTAATTTATATTTGGGAAATATTTTTATTTTCTTGATAGTGGCCACGCTCTCTAAAGCTTCATAAACCATTGTAACAAAGAATTAACATTTTATATTTATATTTTTTTCTTTAAAACGCGAATTGACTTTTCACAACTTTTTCATAATTAAAATATAATTAATATTTTTGCCTCTTGTTTCTATGTACTGTGGACATTTATGCTTATGCAGTCAATTTTAGAAGTTTGATTAACTTTATATGTCAGATGAACATAGTTACTGTACACCAAATCAATTAAAATTCCTCCATTCCTATTTTTGTGTTTTCTGATATTTGCTGGCGGAATCCAATATCTTTTGATATATTATTTAATCTTTTTGCATTCGTAGAATCCATTATTAACATGTCTATATTAAAGTCCCTAAGAATTAAGGTAAGTATATGGTTTGTTTATTGATTTTTTTACTTTGTAATATTTTTTTAATAAATTTCATGTTTGTGAATGATGAGTTATTATTATCCTCGAGAAAAAACCCTTTTTGGTGTGGGTGCTCGAAACTGATGTGTCCCGTCATACAGTGCACATGGCACCAACTATAATATGTCATTCTTCTTCTTCTACTGTAAGCTGAAAACAAAACAATGGGACGGCTGTATGTGTGGGGTCGGCAAAAAAAGCTTGGACAGTTTTTTAAACCGTACGTAGTGCTTTTTTATTTCTAACCAGATTATTTCAATATTGTGTGGTACTTCTTTAAAAGCCCCTGTATAAAGTATCTACGGGTAGGTATAATAAGAAAATTTAAGTCCACAAAGGCATAATTAAAAAGAAAAACAAAACGATTTCATAAATTCCCATATTTTGACTTAAAACGGCTACAAAAAAAAATTAAAAATAGTGTTATTCACAAGCGATAATGGAAAAAAATGTAGCTATGCAGAACCATACATCGGCCATATCGAGACTGGGATGATGATGACGGTGTTACATTTATTTGATAAGCTAAGCAAATAAAATAAATTATTTTTTTCTTACTTTTTGTTTAGAAACTTTTACTTCTATCCAAGCCCACTGAATACAATAAGTCACCAAGGCTAACTCACTAAGGATAAAGAGGTAATTTCGCGAATAAAAAAAAAGTACCGATGCCCCTTATAATTCAGCAATTTTTAATAAATTCCTATAATATATTGGCCCTTTTGACAGTAAAAATAATTTCAGAAATCAAAATATAACAATTTATTTTAAAATTTGAGAAGGGGCGTGCATGGCGGCGACACGCTCTAAGCACTCTGGATTGGGTATTTCCGACTTTCCGGCTTCGTCACGCGATTTTTATAAAAATGCAGCAAACCTGGATAAGGGCTAAAATCAGGTTAATACAGAAAACGAAACATGAAATAGACAATAACCATATACACTGTTTTTAAGAAAAAAACGCCAGATAAAAAATAATATTAGTAGGGAGTGGATAAAAGAGATCGCTGAATGTCTAATTCATTGCAAATAGGATTACCTACTCGCACGTATCGTTATCGTTATCGAAGCAAAATTGTAGTTTTTACCACTAGTGGATCAAATACTGCTTTTTTACATGAGTGCTTTTAAAGAACGAGCGCAGCAAGTGCAAAAATGAGACACGACCGAATATCAACTGCAGAAATCGATTTTAAGTTTTTGCGACTTGTATGCTATTCTCGTTTTAGTGCTGCCATGTCAAGCGGACTTGAAACTCTTTTAAACTCTTCAAATCTATACATATTATAAATGTCATTTCTGTAAGTTCCCTCTCGTTTCTCTCTTATTATGCATTTTACAATAAATAATCTTAAACAAAAGTTGCATAACTTCAACTATTCTTATTTTAAATTCAACACTCTCTAGGTTTTGATGTCTAAATTTGACTTATGCGATGATATTGGACAATTTTGACATGCATAATTTTATAAGTTACTTAAAGTTATGCAACTTTTGTTTTAGAACTATTTTTTGTAAAATGCATAATAACAGAGAAAAGGGGCAGTAAAATGTATAATGGATAACCCTGTAAATTGAATATTTTTTTTAATTTTTGGTTTTGGCTTCTAACCAAACCATAAGGATACCGAAAATCCACCTTTTTGAATATTCGTCTGTTGGCTTGTCTGTGTTTCTGTTTGTTTGTTTGTTCTAGCATCACACAAAAACTACCCAACGCATTTTGATATGCGTTATTTTAAGAAAAACAATAGAAAATGTTTAACCATTTTTTATAAAAAGTTTAAGACTGATAATAGCTTCACAGTCCAATTTCCTAACTATTTATCCTTTCCTTACGATCTCTCACTAGCGAACCCAGCAATTGATTTCGGGGGGGGGGGGGGTTAACCCTAAAACCCCCCTTTCGGTGCGCCAGTAGATCTCTAATCAACTTCCTAATTATCTCAGGCTGAAAATTTCTTTAGAAGCGAAAATAATTATTGCACAGCTTAGAGTAGCAAAAAAATATGTCATAAAGTTTACTTAGAAAGGATCTGTCTACCGTATTGATCCAAATGAGATTTGTTCAATATGAAATATGAATAAAGAAGAGAGATTTGTTCAATATGCAATATGAATAAAGAAGAGAGTTTGCTTCACATGCCCAATCTATCATTATCAACTAATTTTAAACCTCAATAATATCACAAATGTAAATGCAAAAATTATTACTACCCAAATTTGCAATATTCTAATGCTCAAAGGATTCATCATGAATGAATAAGATACAGGCAACAGGTTTTTTAATTATTATTGCTCCTCTTTTTTTTTATTACAGTTAGAAGGTTATTTTTAGACATTATTATAATATTTTTATTATTTTTTTTTTGGGTTTATAATTGTAGTTTACCTACTTTTTTGAGCAAATTTAGCTGTTATTTTTATTATCTAATGTGTTTGGTGGTGGTAAAATCATTAATCAATGCTGAAAAATAGGAAACAATTTTGTAATGAATTATCCTAACTGATTAAACTTTCGTAGTTGAAAATCAGGAATATCTTTTTAGAATTAAGAAATATTTGGTGTAAATTAGCATAATTTTAAGCCAAATTTCATTGTTTTAAAACTATTATATTTTCAGACACAATAAAATCTGAATCTAAATCTGAATCTGATGGGAGATTTACTACTGGATTTCTTGGAATCCTAGTTAGGACATTAGTTTTATTCTTTCAAAATCAGTTTACGGGAATAAAACTTATGACCATTTAAAGCAAGAAAAATGGGAAAAAACGAGTTAAATCGCAGGTGAAGCTGCGGGGTCTTCAACTTGTCAGAAATAAAAATATAAAAAAATAAAGAATACGCTTTTATTACATGCACTCAAAAGTAAAAAATAATTTTTTATCTCTCTTATGCCATAATAAAAGCGATGGGCGCAAATTAAAAATTTTAAATTTAGGTATCGTATATCGGTAACATCGACGATTCACCTAAGAAACAGTTGTATTACTCCATAATCTAAGGACATTTTCAAAGGCTTGGTAAGCACGGAAATCTCACCCGTTCTCAGCTTCTTTAGATAAAAGCATTATGTTTATCATTCAAATAGAAGAAGAATTTAGTTCTTCTTTTGTAGTTCTCTGTCACTGTAAAGTTAAAATTTTTAATTTGGGTCCATCGCTTTTATTATAGTATAAGAGAGATAAAAAATTATTTTCTATTTTTGAGTACACTTAATAAAAGCTTGTTCTTTAAAAGTTTTTTTAATAAATATTAATTTTATTGTTGACTTGATTGGGATTGGGGTCAGTGGTGATTAATCAAAGAAATAACTTAATTATTGCCGACATGTTTCCCATTTATTTCAATGCATCCTCAGGGCTCTGAAAGAACCGAGAAGAAATGGTTTTTAACACAGCATAAAAGATTTTTTTTTACAGAGAACATTACAAGAATACTTAGAGCAGAAAAACATTTTTTATTTTTTATTTTAAATACTCAATATTACGTAGATTTAGGCGTTTTTTTTTTTGGTAAGTCTTTAGTCAACAAAATTAAATTTTTTAAAAATTTTAAAAAACCTTTTCAAAAAATTTTTTCCAAGAATTAAAAAATAAAAAAAATCTTTTTAAAAAATTTAAATAGTCGTAGTATTAGAATAAAAGCAAACTGTTAGAAACAATAAGAAAATAAAACAGAAACATAGTACAAAAATACAATTACCATTTAGCTAGAAAAAAAACAAGTTTTCTCACTTACCTAATTTTAGTTTCTTTTTGTCACAGAAAAATCGTAACATGCTATGATGGTGCTGATAAAAAACATAGATATAACGACACAGAACTATACATAATTAATGGTACTGTTGATAGCACCAATACGATTGGATAGGTACTTTTTATCTTGTAAACGTTTTTTTTATGAGTAAAGTTTATCTTGTGGAAAAAAACAAAACAACAACAAATTTAAATTTTTAATTCTTGTTACGAAGAAAATGTACTGAGTGTTGCAAAATTGAAAAGCCAAACTATATTCACTAGGTGAAAAAATAAAAATATATAGGTGTACATTGATTCTTTTCTTTTTTGTTTTTCCTAAGGAATATTAAGTTAGGTTGGTAGACGTTGCATGATATAATAATATTATTGACTCAGATTTTCAATGTCCCGTCTAGTGTTCACAAATTGAAAATCTGAGTCAATCATATTATAATATCATACAACGTCTACCAACCTAACTTAATATTCCGTCGTATGTCGGCAATCATTAAGTTGTTTCTTTGATCAATCACCATTGACCCCAATCCCAACCAAGTCAACAACAAACTAAAAAAATTGGGTCACCAACCACTGCAAAAAATATGAATTTTTTAATATTTAGATTTGTACCCTAAATCGTCCATTTTAAATCCGCCAGATTGAAATTTTCAAATCTGATCAAAAATTCATATCCCCTTCCCAAAAAATACCTGTATACCAATTTTGATGGAAATCGAACAAACGAAATATATTTCCCCCTCCATTTCCCTCGGTAGAGGAAAGTGTGTACCTAATAATAGGTTAGGTTAGCCTGCCTGCTTGGTGTTGGGGTTAACGCCGCGACTTTCAAGCAGGAGATGCCGGGTTCAAGCCACTGGTCTTGCAGGTAGTCTACTTGGACTTTTTCTTGTAAAATTACAGAATTTTGTAATATTAAGGTAAAACGCATTATGAAGCGGAGTAGGCCGAGTTAGCTAGAAGGCAGGCTAATTCGATTCTATATCGTCCCTCGGAGAAGACGTTAAGGGGAAGGTCGCATGTGATCCATATATTGATAGTGGAGCATATTAAAGATCCCTAGCCTCGACAAAGGGGTTTAGGTCTAAATCCCTCTAGGAAAAGAAAACTGCCTTCCTAGGGGATGCTCATCAGACCGGTCTGGTGAGTGGGGTAGGGGGAAAATAAGCCAAAATAGATCTCTCAGGTTTCAGTGGAGAGAGCTGTAAATTGCACCACTCATAACAAACCTAACCTACCTAATAATACCATATTTTTTTATTGTCGCCGGAACTATAAACGCAAACCAAATTTGAACAGAATCGGATGTGGATAATTTAAAATTGGTTAGCAAAACACAACGGAAAATCGTCCATCTGAAATCCGCCATATTGAATTTTTAAAATCTAATCAAAAATTCGTATTCCTTATCCCCAAAACCCTCCGTATACCAATTTTGGTTGAAATCGGACAAACTTAGGTGTTTTCCCCCCTCCACTCCTCCCGTAGGGGGGAGGGGTGTCTAATAAAGACATAATATTTTATTGTCACTGGAACTATAAATGTGTGCCAAATTTGAAGGCAATCGGATGTGGATAGGTTAGTTAAAATTGGTTAGCAAAAGATGACAAAAAATCGTCCATCTTGAATCCGCCATATTGAATTTACAAAATCTGATTGGAAATTCGTTATCTCCATCCCCAAGGGCTCCAACACACCAAATTTCAACAAAATCGGGGGTACTTCAACTGTACCCTTTATGATTATGGGATAAATAAAACACAGTGAATTTGGCTTTTACTATAAATATTTAATTTTCTTTTAATATAAGAACGCACTTGGAAGGTCTAACCGTAACTAATTATATATCAACAAGAAATCGTAAAAGCCACACAGGACCCATAATCTTACACAGCAGTTTCATTAATTTTGGCATGAAGTGCATTCGTGCTTGTTATACAGGGTTCCTAAAATTTTCCTTAGGGATAGGATTTCAATAAATCAAACAGAAATGGCATAGAAAGTTCTGCGCACACAAAAGAAACAGGTATATTGAGCAATGGTGCCAGTTTTTTATTATCTCCGGACTGCTTTCATGAGAAAAAATTGTCGCCACTCTTTCATTGTGAGCATAAATCATAGTTGCAATAATAACCGTTGACAAGATGTCTGCAAATTCCGCTAGATGGCGGCCACACATCTAATCTAATTAAAAATTAGATGTTTTCAGGTCCAAAATACAGCTTTTTCTTGCTTAAAGGAGGCGGCAGGGTCCATTATTTACGATACTGAGCGATAAACTCGTGAGGTTGTTAACATTAGAAAGAAATATCTTCGCTTTTAATTAAATTTCTTTCCATTCTGTTCTACTAGTGACATCTATCCAGAAATGGCCAAATCATGCAGCTAGCACTAGCAGCCAAAGAAATCAATAAACGGAGCTGTCTTTCCTGCAGAGCTTTTTGCTTGCGATATTATTGATTTTAAATAAAGCTGGCCCTACACTACATTTGATATTTTCGAGGTGTTTTATGACATGATCTCGAAACATGTAGCGAACCAATTCTTCAAAACTAGCGGGAGGGTAAAAGCGAAAAATAAGGGGCTGCCAATATTTGTAACACCCAAAAAGGGGTGAAAAGATTTATTTTGCTCTGTTTCTTTACAAAAAATGTTTTTTTTTACGAAAAACTTGAGCTCTGCCACTTTTTTTATTCTTTTCTTCAACTTTCTCGAAATTTTCGTCATACCTTACAAAAAAAATTATTTCCCCCATAGTCATACTCTACTTTTATTCGAAAAAATTTAGAAACAGACGGGATCAGTTTTCCTAAAACGGGGGATCTTGGTTTCGAGTGAGAAGATAAAGGGCGCCGTAGGCAAAAATTTTTCAATTAAATTAGCCGAACGCAAAAATGTTAGAAAAACAAAGCACGAAATAAAAATGGCGCCGCTTACAATTTGTTTTCAAAAGTTACGTAATTTCGGGAACGCAAAGAAATAGGTCTAAAGAGTATAATTTTTAAGAAAAAAATATCAATTTTCTTGCCCTCCCTCCACTGGGAATACCGTGTACAAATTACGTAATGGTCATAGGGGGGAGGGGGGTTACAAAACGTTACGTAGGGGGGAGGGGGGTTTTCGACAGCGTTTGCATTTGTGTGAAACTAAGAAAATTTGGAATGAAAATAAGTGAAAAGTTTTTTTTTTGGGGGGGGGGGTAGTGGTCTTGAAATCGTTACGTAATATTAGGGGAGTGGCGTGCCAAACCGTTACAAAACATTACATAGGGAGGGGGTCAAAAATTGGTAAAATCACCGTTACGAAATTTGTGCACAGCCCCACATCTGACTGTTCCTCCTTTTTGATTTCGAATCAAAGTGCAAAACCTAGGTTGGACGTTCGAAGGCGTCAACCCGTCCTATTTGCTTGATAAAGTTTCTACGGAAATATCTCAGTCGATTTCTCCGGCCGTGTATGAACGCTTTAGGTTAGGCATTTGCATGTATCTGAGTCCCCAGCCTGTAAACAGTGCGTAAGGACAATGGTTACAAAATGAAAAGCCGAAAAATATTTTTTTTTACGATATCTTTCATCAGTCTGGTATTAAAGTCGAGCAAAAACAATTTTTATTCCAGTCCTAAAGGTATGAAAATGGAAAACATTAGAAAACAACAACCTGGAATGGATTTACTACGTGTAAGTTGTAGTGACAACATCGCCCTATGCCCATCCTTTTCTGCCTAATGTGCTTTTCCGTTTGTCTGCGTCTTATACACGGCTGCTTGGCCCCCTAAGGATTTGCTTAGGAACCCTGTATAAACATAAACATACTGAGCCTGCAGTACGTAATAAACGGAATATTGATTTTTGTGAATATTCCAACAAATTTCATCACACTATATTCTTGTACTGTCACCGCAGCTATATAAGCATGCCAAATTTGAAGCCGATCGGATGTCGGGAAGTTGGTGAAAATTAAGTTGCAAGATTCCATCCGAACAAACATACTTCGTTATTACATACATACATTGCAAGTTAAATAAAAGCTTATAAAAAGGGGAATTTAAAGTGCCTGTTGAAAACACACCGTATTCTAATCCATGTATTTTTTAAGTCAATGGCGAAATGAAAAAGAAAACACGAAACCTTTCATAATTAAAGCGATATTAAGTGAGAGTTACGGGAAGTAACGACCCCGCAACAAAAGGGAATATTTACATTTTTAAACCGTTTGAAAAAAGATAACAAAAACAAGGTACGTTATTTTTCCATTATTCTTTTAAAAAATGTTTCGGGTTAATTGCCGTGCATTTAAAATTTTGTATTTTTTTCATTGGCTACGGTAATTTGTAAGAATTTATATTTTGCAGTGCGGGAAAACAACGTAACTGCATTTTTACGTATTTGGTTTGAGTCACTCTATTAACTTTGGCTCGTTATAAAAAAAAACTACTCCTAAAAGAGACAAAAGTTATATGTTAAACTTTTTTGTCGAACGATACTTTGTAACGCAGTTTAATTACAGACTACGAGAAAATATCTCGATAAATAAATTTATGTAAAAAAATATTACTTTTATTACTAAAAATATTTTTAAACCACTGATTCTTGATTTTATCTTTGTGCCTATATTCTCAAGGTAAACCTAGAGGCCCTCTATACATTTGACAGTTATTGTTTTACCATTGGTGGGCAACTCATATTGCCCTCTCTTTCTATTTTTTTTTTCATATTTGGATGTGAAAAGGATTTTATGAAATGGACTGATGTTTTGTTGTCTCTTTTTATAATTTCCCCAGATAGTTTTTGAAAGATATATTTTTTTCGGTTAGTAAAATATGTCAAGCTTTGACAAAAAAAAAATAAAAACAAACAGTGATTACACACGATAGGTATTAGACACTTAAAGTAAATATTTTAATGCAACCGTATCGGTATACGTAACGCGTTCGAAACAAAGTCAAAAAACGCTACATTTTTGACTTGTTTATGCGATGTTTCGAACGATGCCCGCTTTTTTGAAGGGTGCGACGACAAGACTGCTCATTGAATTCGTTGCGTACGTTCGTAGGTCCTTCCGTACGCAACGAGATTCTGTCATCACACCCATCAAAGAAGCAGGATGCCTGCTTCTTTGATGGGTGTGATGATGATGACGAAACAACATGGCATGAGCAAGTCAAAAATGTAGCGTATTTTTACTTTGTTTCGAACGCGTTACGTATACCGATACGGATGCGCTGAAATATTTACTTTACTCCTATGATCTATATTTTTGTTACTCTTTTTCTTACAATAAAATATGGAAACATGTTTGTACTTACTGCTTGTAGCTCACTTACCTTGCAAATTCGGCAATTTATTAACTTTTCAGTTTGGTAAATGCATGTTTTCTTTTCACATTTCCTGAATTTCTTTTTCCGTTGGGCAAAGGAACAATAAAAATTCGTCGAGGCACGTATTTTTACAGTTTTTGATACAGCAAAATTCCATTTTTTGACCTCACGTTTATTAATCAAAAATCTGACAGTGACAAAGTTATTGATTGTCAGGGGTTACCAACCATCATTGCCAACACACAATTTCAAAGATTTCCCTATCAATCTGTCAAATCTAGTTGCTCACCTCTGATAAAACAATAACTGTCGAAAATCGTATACAGGGCTTCTAGGTAAACCCAGATAAGCTTGTTCAAAGATATATTATAATATATATATATATATATATATATATATATATATATATATATATCATTAAAAATGTCAAAATATTTTAAAACAAAGAAATTGGTAAACCCAAATATTTTACTTCAACCCCTGCCACAGGACTGTGATGACGTCTGTTAACGTAAGATTAGTGCGGCTTAAAATATGGGTATTAACAACGTTAATTTCGTTGGCGTTTTTTCAATCCCCAAGATTTTAAAAGATAGCACTTAAAATAAAAGTTGCCTTGTTATGTTTTTTGTTTTTTGATCTTTAATTAAGAGGCGTAAGACAATAAATATTTATTAAACGTAAATAAATCCAATATAATTTTTGATCCAGCTGATTAAATGCACGAAAACCTCGTTAGGTACGATACGGGAGTCGTAACATTACAACCGTCCCTGCATACGAAACTATGTTGTGACGCATACATACACCTGCTCGATAGGGCGACTCAATAGAGATAAGGATAGGAATGCCGATAGACGATAGAGATGTTTTTTTTTGGCAGCAGTTTCTATATTATATCTACTACTGGGGCGAGGGATGGTTGAGGGGGTTAAAGAAGATTAATATATTTTTCGGCTTTGGTAATTCCATTTATCACAAAGTTTCCGTTAAACGAATACAAAGAAATTTGTAAGCCAAAATAGTTTTTGTCGACTTAAAAGAAGTATTGCGGCTTACCTTATCACTTAATAAAATTAGGGTTGCATTCTGTTATTTCTGGTTATTTTGTTCTTTAGTTAAAAGATATATAAGGCCTTAATTCTCTCAAAATTAGGGTCGATATAACTATCTAGCTGTCGAATTTTGTGAGGCTATTTTTAAAAACTTTCTGTAAACGAATTTCAATGAAATTTCGTATACTTAAGTATATAGGTACGGTGGAAATACAGTATTATATCTACGACCCTGCTCTGCTAAAACTAGTTGTTCTTAAATAGAAACTTAATTTGGTGTTAATACATTTTCTATTTACCTTAAACGATTTATCTATTAACCACACAGACGGGAAAAAAAATCATTAATTCATAAAATATGGCTTTAAATACAATAAATAATATATTTTTGTGCTAAAACCCATGACCTATGACAATACACCATAAAAAAAAATAAAACCAAAAAATAGAAAAAAGTGGAAGAATACAACAAACTCTCAACCTACAGATTACTAGGTCAAGCTTGTACCACTGCTCTATTGCGACTTCTATACGAACCGGCCAAACTCGCGAATTAAATACGAACTCCGGTGACGTAGCTTTTAAAAAACTTTTTTATTAGAAAAACTACAAAATTGTCTTATGACTAAAGTGACCAGTTAAACTTGTAAAGTATAATGATACCTAATTAGACTAATCGGGTGCATATATAAACTTCAATGTACAGCGTCAGCAATATATTTGTTATTATAAACAAGGTGAGATGTTATTATTCCAGGGATATTACTCCTCCACCCTTAGTTTCGTCAACGTCCTCGTTGATAAGTTTTTGGAGAACCCTTAAGGGAATATTTTTTGTTTTTGAGATTCTTTGCTTTCGCCAAAAATAGAAGATAAAAATAAAAATTAAAATTACTGCCAAACACAACGTTAAGATAATGTAATCTTGGCTTTCAAAATTAAGTTCCTGTAGGACTAAAGGATCCATCAGGTCTTCCTGTATTTTTTGCGGATTTTCTAAATGCCTTATTTGCAAATTAATAGATAGGTTTGTTTCAGGAAGGTTTATTATTTTTGGCAATGAAACAGAAATGTTATTTATTGATAAGGAATATTTATTTTGGTTAATTATTACGTCACACTGGCTGTTGATAAGATAACAGCTTTGAAGTGTAGTTTTCTGAAACTGAAAGCAATTTTCGTTAATGGTTTCAGGATTTTTTGTACAGAAAAGCAAACCACTTTTATAAGTTAAAGTGTGAATTTGAAAGTTATTTCTTACTGTGGCAAAAAGACAATTTTTTGGTAAAAGGCAACTATGTGCAATAGGGTTAAAACAAATCCAATTTGAGTTGATTTCAGAGCATTGCTGATACCATAAATTGTTACAATAGTACTTACTAGGGCTAATCAATATTTTCGATTCATTATTAGGTATTGGATAAACTATCTTAAGACTACAAGAATATTTTTCGAAAATTGGTATCTTAACTACAATGATTGACATATCTTTTAACATAATAAGGCCTGTTTTACATATGAGAGTTAATTCTGACAGGTGTTTTAGTGGCCATAGAGAATTTTTTGGATAATGAGCTGTCAAATATTGCCAAATTTCTCTAATTTCCTTGACATTCAATATTTCTAAATCCAGAGTTTGCAGATGCGCAAAGGATATCATTCTAAGCATTTTTTCCAAAAATTTGTTTAGTTTTGAGATTTGTAAAATTTGGTTTTGCATGCTGAGCATCAACGCTACTTCGTTATTTAATTTTAAAATTTCGAAACGAATGCATTTTGCGTTTTTATTTATAATGTTAACATTTTCCTGGAATTTGTTTATAATATTCCCAGCGAATGAACTGAGGTCATTTATCTTGTGCATCATGTTAATTTGATTCTGTTTTAGTATTTGTAAGTTCTGGGTAATTGTATCTAAGTCAGTGTTGTCCAGGTTTCCTGTGACAAATTTAATACCGCTTCCTAGTAGGTTGAATAACCCACGTTTCTTTCTAAAATCATTGTTTTCTAAAGAAATTAATTTTGCGTAAGAATTGTACGTATCGTTTAAGGATGATTCAAGGAATTGAAACTGTATTTTTGACAATGTATTATTAACTTGATCGACTAAAGGGGATAAAAATAGGGAATTGGTGGTAAAAAGTTGGCTTAGAGAGATTTTAATTTTAGTCATATTAAAAGGTATGTATATAGTGTGGTAATGGCTTACGATTAAAGTAGGAGATATTTCTTCGGTGTAGAATCCGTTATTGTCCAATCTGTTGACCTGAAGGGCCTGGTTGAGATTCGTCAATGTCAGGAGGGACAGGGTCAGGAACCTGCAATGATTTAGGTTGTTTCCTGAGTCTTTTTATTTTTCTGACATGTGTGTTAATCGGTTTAGTTTTTGAGATACCAGTTATAATATTTTTATTGACTTTTGTTACTTTTGTTGGAATAAATTGGGGGTTCATTTTATTTCGAAGGGTGTTTTTTCTATAAATATTTTGGTCTTTTTGAATTTCAGGAGGCTCTTCGGTGTTTTTATTTTGTTTTTGTGTGTTCTGTAATTGTTTTTGATACGCCTTTTTGAAAGTTTGATTGTGGAAAGGTAGTAGTTCTTTTTTTCGTTGTTCGTTATATTGCTCAAAAAGAGTGAGGTCGTTGTTTATGTTTGGTTCGTTGACATAAGGGCCGTATAAAATTGAGAAGGGGGAACAACCAGTAGTAGAGTGTATACTTTGGTTATATATTAAGATGGCTGACGTCATTATGTTTTGGGGTGTTTCCTCGGGATTTTGCATTTTTAAGATACGTAATTTTTCTAACAAAGTTGAGTGCAATCGTTCGATGGGGCTATTTGAAGACGAGTTAGCGGGAGTTGTATAATGTAGTTCAATACAAAATAGTTGACAGAATTCTTTAAGAAGGTTATTGTCAAACTCTGTTCCTTTATCTGTAACAATTTTTTGACAGGTGTTATGGTGGGAGAAATAATGTCTTAATTTGCTAAGAATCGTGACGGCGTTTCTGTCGGGGATAAAGTAAGCTTGTGCGTATTTAGAAAAAGAATCAATAATAGTTAAAAATTGACAGTTTGAAAATCGAAAAACGTCTAAATGGAGAGTTTTAAAGGGTTTTTCGGCTAATAAGGGTCCTTCATATGCGATTTTATATGGGTGTCTTTCGTACTTGTTCTGTAGGCATATTTCACAAGTGTTTATAAAATTTGTAATAGAGTCTCTTAGTTTAGGCCAGTAATATTTTTGTTTTAAATGATTGTATGTTTCGGTTATGCCGTTCTGGTTAGATTTGTGGTAATTTGCTATTATTTCGGTTTGCTGTTCGGTATTAATGACATCTGTCACATAAGTGTTTGAAAAAATGAGTTTTGCGCTAGGATTTAAAATTGAGCTAACTATTCTTCGAAATTCAAGTTTAAGTTCATTATTTGGGATGTAAACTGTAAATAAGGTATCAGGTTTTACAATTTCTTTTAGGATTTTATGAATGTATTGCTGTTGTTCGTCCTTGTTTATGCGCACGAAGTGATGATTTTTCTTAAACGGGCTTGTATGAAAATGTTTATATTCTTTTCCGTAATCGATTATTAATCGATTAGTTGCGTAATTTAAGGGCAATTCTGATATCGGTAGGTGTTTGCCATTTGTGTCATTGTTGGAGTGAACGGTGTTAGGTGATATAGATATGGAATCATTCGTTTCATGGATGTTGATGTCTATTCTGGAGAGTGCGTCAGCGACGACATTCTCTTTGCCTTTTTTGTATTTGACAGGAACTGTCAAAGAATTGACATGAAAATTTTGAGTCGGCTGCTTTAAAGGTTCGTTGTAAGCTAACGAAAAAGGAATTTTAATTTTGTTTAAAGTTAATACTCTATTTTCGAAGTCGAGCATACCGTTTAAATTTTTAAGTTCTTTTGAGCCTATTAATGCGTCAAAGTCTTTATGCCAGTTTAAAACACGCATTTTAAAAGTTTCATTTATTCCTAGTTCTTGTAATAAATTTAATTTTAAATTTTGATTTTCATTGTATGTATTTCTGCAGGCGGTTACTTCGAAAGGTTCAATAAATATATGATTTGGGTACATTTTGGCTATTTTTGGGGAGATTATGGAGTCTGAGGCTCCTGAATCAATAAGTATTGTTAATTGTTTTTCTGGTAAATAAAAATACGGTAGTTCGATTTGTCGAGCAACATTATTTAAGTTAACGTAAGGCTTCGAGGCCGTTTCCTGAATATTTTCGCCTGCGGCGTTTGTTTGTGAAATAAATTCGTGAGAGGGGTTTTCTTGCTGGCTAGTGGGTTCCTCGTTGTAAAAGTGAGGGTCGTAAAAATATTCAGAATTTTCTTCGTTATAGCAATTATAAGGTTGGTTTTCATAGGTTTCCTCGTAGGTTTGTTCGTAAGTCTGTTCGGGGTATGTTTCTACATTTGTTAGGAATCCCGAAGGTTTAAAAAATCTTTGGGGTCCAGTGTATGGGGGTCTTTGAGAGTGTTGTCTTGACGGACCAATTGTTGATGTCGACATAGGGGTTGGTTTGTCAAAAATAGGTTTATTTTGTGGGGCGAAGACATTTGTTGATCTTCCTAAATTTTGAGAATTTTGAGGTTGATTTTGAAAAGGTCTGGGTTGATTAAAGTTGAAATTCGGTTGTCCGAACTGAGAGTTAAAAGGTGGATTAAAATTAAATTGTCTGGTAAACTGAGGGTTTGAAAAAGGTTGCATGGATGGGTTAAAACGTTGTTGGGGTGGTTTTGGTCTCATTTGATTAGTTTGGGGGTTGCGATTAAAATTTTGAGTTTGTCTAAAATTAGTGGTAGGTTTTAAAAACGAATTATTTCTTTTGTGCAAATTCGAATTGTTACTTGTAAAATTGACTTGTGCCTCTACTATGTTATTACTCATTACATACTTGTAAGCATCGTCTAAAGTTGCGGGTGTTTTAAGCATAAGAAGCGTCCTTAAAGATTCGGAAGAATTTGCGGTCAAAAGTAAAACAGATACTTTTTCTACTTGAGATATGAGCAGTAATTTTTGTGCGTTATCTTCTACTTCGCACTGAATTTTTCCGAAAATTCTTTGGCAAAAGGCCTTAAGTCTATCGATAAAGTGCAAAATGTCTTCGTTTTCGTTAATTTTAATGTACTGAAGCTCTTGCATTAAAATTTCGTGGTTAATTGGGTCACCAAATTTTTGTCTTAAAGCTAGCTTAATTTTTTCAAAAGTGTCTAAATCTGGTCTTTCTAATAGAAAGTTTTGAGCTTTGCCTACCAATTTCGATTTTATGGCAGACAGGACCAATTTTTTTTGTTCATTAGAATGACCAAAATAAAGATCGTAATATTCCTGTACAGAAATCAAAAAACTTTCTAAGTGGGATTGACTGCCGTCGAAAGTAGGCAACAATGACGTGTAAAATCTTAGGTTTTCCATTGTATTAGAAAGTTCTTCATTTTGTAAAGTGCTATCTAATTGATTACTACTATCACTACTTAAACTACTGTTAAAACTAGTGTTCGAATTTTTAATATTTAAAAAATCAAAATTTTCTAAAATTTTATTTTCAAAATTATTTTTAGTGCTTTCTTCTACACTTTCTTCTATGATTTCTAATTGTTGTTCAATGTCTAGTCTCGATGTCGACTGACCACTTAAATTTCTTAGACTACTTTGCAAACTACTTATTTGCTCAAAATTTAAATTTAAAGAGGGTTTTTCCAAACTTGATAGATAATTATCAATTTCAGCTTTAACGTTTCCTAATTTCTTGTTTTCAGCTCCTAATCCTAGTTTTGTTTTGTTCTTTTCTAAAATGTTCTTTAATCGCTTAGGCATCAAGAAAGTCAAAACTTACATAGCAATCGAGGATAAATCCATAGGGCTTGTTCTGTAGAGGTTACGCCACCAAAAGGAATCCTATAAATGGGGGTTGACTTTAGCTTTTCTGCCTATGACACCGGGCTCAGTAGGGGTGTGTCGTTGGGTAGGCTTTGGCTTCGGCAGGACTCGTACAACACGGTAGACGTCACAGCTTCAACTCCAGGCTTTATTCTACAACACTTCTTTACGTTCGACGTCGTAAAGAGCACTTTCTTTCAAGAAACTTCACTACTTCGTTCAGGACGTAAAGTTCGGGTTCGGATAGCGCACTAAGACTTAAAAGCCACTTTCGTACAACGGAAAACCGATAAAGGACGAAACTGCACTATCCTGTTCGCAGCGCCAATTAAATACGAACTCCGGTGACGTAGCTTTTAAAAAACTTTTTTATTAGAAAAACTACAAAATTGTCTTATGACTAAAGTGACCAGTTAAACTTGTAAAGTATAATGATACCTAATTAGACTAATCGGGTGCATATATAAACTTCAATGTACAGCGTCAGCAATATATTTGTTATTATAAACAAGGTGAGATGTTATTATTCCAGGGATATTACTCGCGGTATGTCAAAGATTTGGCGGATTCTCCTTGGCAGAACAAATATTATTAAATTATATTATACCTATCTGTGACAAACGGAAAATCTTTTCGCAGTAAATACAAAAATTGTTATGAGTTAATAGTAAGTTGATTAATAATTTGATCACTTGTTTTTATAAAGTTACTTGTTTACCACAGATACTTCTTTTACCACAAATATACTAAAGTTAAGTGGATAAATAGTAATGACACATAAGAAATTCACTTAGAGCCAATAAGAAATCACTAGGGGCTAATACGTTCAAGCCAATTAGGTGGATCTGTTGAAGGTAACTGAGTTGTGTGTTTAGAGTAAACAGAAACTTTACTTGTCACTAGTGGAAAAGGTTAAGTAGGCATTTAGGATATTTAGCTTACGGTTTTTTAAGTTTTGAATAGAAGATATATATTATCTTCCACCACTATAACATGTACGAATCAGGACAAATTTTATAACGTCAAAATTTTGTTATCAGATTTAGATAGGACTTTCGAATTTAGTAATATCATAGGCAAAAATCAGAAAGTAAATTTGTTCCGTTAGGGCAACTAGTGTTAGCAGGCCACTACTCCACTGTGGAGTGGTTGAGACTTTAAATACAGGTGGTCTTGTTATTTATCTTATTTTAAATATATACCGGGTGAATCTAGACAGATATCATTCATCCAAGAAAAGTTAACTTAATAATTTTTTAAATCTTAATATTTTTTTCCTTTAGTTTAGGTGAAAAAAATTAAATTCTATGAGGATCATGTGTTTGTGATGTATGAGATATGAGCCGTGAAAGAACGTATGTCTGCTAAACACATACGGAAAAATTTTCTCGTAATTTAAAAAGTACTTTGTAGATTTTTGTAGTTAAGGCGTCATTTGGAAGGTACTTAAATACTCCACAGGAGTGTATCCAGGATTATATTTTAGGAGAGCTTAACTGTCTGGAAGGGTTAATGTAAAAAAAAACATAAAAATTAAAAGTAAAAAGTTATTTTAATCCCGTTTGGGGGAACGGTTTTAGATTAGTATATAGAGGCGTACTTAGAATTTTATGTGGCCATGCTTATGAGGGCCAAAACCGCGCCAATTTGCTTAAAAAATATTAAAATCAGAGTTACACTTTATTTTGTCCGGTTTTCGCTGGTAGTTTTCCGCATGTTTGGCCTCATTTTAAAGGTAATCAAATACGTTACAGGGGTGTATCTAAAATTCCATCTTAGCGAAGTCATAAATACCTGGGGAGGTTCATATAAATTAATAGAAAAAATTCATTCATCTTATTCAAATGGATTGACATTTATACAGACGTTTAGGTAAGTTTAAACTAAGTGGGCTTTGACTTTGCTTTGAAAAAAAACCGACTAAGACAATGTTTTAAATCCGATTTTTTCCATTTTTCTGATTTATTCCCGCCAAACCCAACCTAATAACAAAACTTGGTCCATACTCAGTGGTGTATGCAGATATTTCTTTTTTAGGGGGGGCTTGAGGTTTCAGGGGGGGACTTAAGTAACAACATAGTTTTAGAAAAAATTTGTTTTTGATTTTTGGGAAAATTTAATCTTTGGGATTCAATATTCATTAGATCTAGGAGGGCAAAAAAAAACTAAACGCACACCTGCATACGCCACTGCCTATATATTTAAAGAGTACTCATTTCATTGATTAAATGAGACAAAAAATATTAATGAAAAAAATATAGAGTTGGTTTTTGTTTTTAACTTTTTTCTTATTTATTGACTTTTTAAAGCCCATGCCCTCCTCAAGTTATATTCTGCCTACGCTCTTAAATTACCTTGGAAATATCACTAACCCTTAAAAAAAAACCACCAGAGAAAATAAAACACAAAAACATTTTAGTCTCATTTACGTATTTAAAAAAAAAAAATCCCCAATACTAAAGCCCCCGTAAATTATAATACTGGTTACGTCTCTTAGCAATATTTAGGTACCTTTCAAATGACACCCCAATCACAAAAATCTACAAACTACTTTTCAGTTTACGAGAAAAATTGTCCGAAGATGTTTTCGACATATCATTGGAGGAATATTCATGTTATAGGAATATTCCTTTAAAGTGATTTTTGGAATATTCTATTGCGAATATGACAGGAATATTCTAGGCCTATTTTTTGTTGAATATTCTTTAAGAGTTTGTGATAGCTATATGTTTGTGGTAATAAGATAATAATATTCCTATGATAACGTGATAATTAAGTTTCTATGAATATTCCCAATAAAAATATTTTCGTGAGGATTTTGGCATGTTTGCTGAAAATATTACTATCTTGTAAAAAGAACGCGATTTACATGATCTATAATTATAATTTAGATTAATGTCATCTGTTGTAAATAGATGGCACTGGAATCAATATGTTCTCTATGTAGCAGGTAATATTATTATAAATATAAGACATGAAAAAGTTATTTAGTTAATCTTTTGATAACTAATCTCAAGTGGTTCATCAACAGATTGGTGATACATTGATATACCTATATCCATAGGATACTCCGTAATTGCACTTTAGTGGAAGACTCCATCCATCTCGTGGCCATCTGGACATGATTTGAATCACAAAATCATATCAATCCAATATTCAGTAGGCATATATATTTGCTATGTGGGATATTATAGTCCGTGCCTAGATAAAACTTTCTGACCGTATTATTATAGTTATGTTTCTCGTCACGTTTCTATCACATTTATATCACCTATATGAGCGAGAACGTAACTTATTTCCGGCATATGTTTGTAATATTCCTAATAGTAAAATGTAACATTCCTATCACATTCTTTGTTCTCTAAGTATATTACTATTACATTACAGGAATCTTTGCGGGTTAGTAGACGGACATACGTTCTTTCATGGCTCATATCTCCTATCACAGACATACGATCCTTATAGAATTTCATTTTTTTTCAGCTAAAGTACAATATCTTCAAAATATCAAAATTTGGTAAACTTTCACGGTAGGCCAGAAACCCATATTATCCGTGCGTTATTCTTTATATTTCTAAAATCACTTCTGGCCAACACCTGCTTAACTAAAATGCCAGTTAACTCTTTTTCGATTTAGTATCCTTTAGCCTACTATAGCGTTCATATTGACACCCAACTGACAGAAAATCCATGTTTTACCTGTCAATTTGGTTATAAAAATGGCCGCAATCTTTGGCTAAAGGGCACTGAAGAGATAAGAGTTAACTGGTTTTTTAGTTGAGAACGGCGTTGCTCTGGCATGGCTTTTGTCAAGACGTTTGAAGTTGTCTAAGTTTTGTTTTCAAAAATTTATGTTGCTGGTGGTTAGAAAAAAATACTTCTCAGAAAATGTTACTAATTTTTAAATGCTTATATCTGTGAAACAAAAAAGTAAAAAAAAATGTTTTATCATTTCTTGTTCAGCAAAACAAATTCTACTTAGAGTTTTGGTCAAATGAGTAGTTTCAAACGATTTTATTAAGCTTTACTAGATCTATCTAACAATCAAATCTTGAGATGTATTTTTCGAAAACTTGCCCTTAAACTTGGACTCTGGTATAACATATTGTAAAAAAACTACATTGCTAAGGGGTGATTGGAGAGGTGACAAGACCTTCATATTTTCCGGCTTTGAAAATGGTCCATTTTTCACAACTGTCACGTTAATCAATTTGAATGGTATTTGGTATACCTATTTATAAATGTAGATCCGGCGCTCAGTGGCGCAGGGGGTAACAAAAGTTCCAATATTCAAACTCCCTCTATAATTCAAACGAACCACTGTGCCACTGTGAAACAAACGACTGCAAAATGACCGTCTTAGACCTGTTCCGACGTGTTACAGTCATTTTACAATATCATATTTTACAATGTAAATTTTGCTAGAAGTGGGAAAATTACAATGTAAAATTGTAAAATTAAAATGTAAAATTGTACAGTTAATGTGTAAAATGAAATTCTTAGAGTAAAACCTAACTAGATGGGTAAATATCCAAGTTTACTTTAAGAATAAGAACAAAAAGTTTTTACCAGAAAAGAGTAAACTTACGAAATAAGCTTTTTTACAAAATATGTTTTGTACTTGTCATACATTTGTTTTTCAGTGTGCATAGCTTTTGTTTGATTCTTACTTATCCTCCATTTATTACCACTACTGCAAATTTAAATTCTGTTTTTATTAAAGCAGGTTAAACCTCAATAGAATTAAAGTAACATAAAAAAATATCAAATTATCCTTTCGAGAAATATCAGTTATTTTTATCGTTTAAATCTACGCGGTTAAACGACCAACAATAACAACTAACTTTTACGAAGGCGTTTTACAGGGTAAAATTAATGCGGACTTTTTTATTAGTAGGTAATCGTTTTACTAATTTGACCGTTTTAGTCTTTTTTAATACTTTTTTATTATTATAAATATTATTTTTGTTTCCTTTTGCAAATAGCCCTTTTAAAATCATTGCAAAACCTGCGGAAAAGCTTGACATTTGTTAGTCAATCTGCTTTGTTTATACGCGTCTCTTAAAGCGCTTTTATATAAGGACGGTTTGAACATGTGGTGGTAAACACCTCTAAAACCGATATAAGCACTAAATCGATTTTATTTCAAAGCAATTAAAGAAAGTTGTTAGTGGTTAGTAGCAGTGTGTTAGGTTGAAAATAAGTCACGCCTGACGGCCTCGTAGTATAAATTCTCAAGTGACTTAGGAAACATAACATACGAGTGGCATACAATGTTTTATCGAACAAGTGAAAGAAATCGTTTTTTATGAGATAATAATAAAAAGCTACTTGCGTCTCAGTACTCTATAAATGTCAAAATGACTTGACAGTGACTTTATTACATTTTGTATTTTAGATTGTTTGTTTGGTTGCCACGAGTATGATACATTGTCAGCAAATGTTTAAATAAATTTTGAAATTTGTCAGTTGTCTCTGCAGAAAAGGAAAGCTTTTTTGAAGAAAAAAACGTATAGAAAATGGAGGAAACCGATGAAAATTACGTTCCCAAGGATATCCTTACGGAAGCGGAAGAAGCAGCGTTGCAGATTTTGCCCGAGATACTTATGACTAAGAGTTCAAAATGTTTGAGTCTTGGATGAATTTACGGAAGGTAAAAGGTATCGATGAAAATGTTTTATTGGCTTATCGTTACTATGGACGAAATACTCAATGTTTCACTCGACTATTCACCTTTATAAGCAATTTTTTTTATAAGCATTTTCAAAATATAGCAAACCAACGAGCTTTTTGAAAGCTTTGATAATGGGGATTAGCGGTGCTTGTAGATGCGATTAATTGGTCAATTTATAAATAGAAAATATTTAAGACAAAGGGAAATATTTTCACGTAGTTTTGTCAGAAACTAAAACCAAGAAATCGAGAAGTTTCACCATACTTGAAGAAGGATTTCCAGTCAACCCGATCAATTTGTGTAAAAAATATATGTCTTCGAGGCCAAAGAATACTAGTTCTAGCCACTGTATTGTTTTTTACAAAAATGGGAGGTGTACCAGCCAGTGTGTGTGAATAACTACGTTGTCGAAGATACCTTCAAGAATTGCAATGTTTTTGAAATTGGAGGAACCAGCTCTCTACACCGGTCACTGCCTGAGAAGACCTTCGGCCAATGCAGGGGCTAACATAACTACTTTGAAGCGTCACGGAGGATGGAAGTCCTCGATCGTAGCAGAAGGATATCTAGAAGAAGAGAAGGTACCGGTATAGAAGCGTCTGATTCCAACGAACCATCGAATTGTGCAATGGCTTCAAATTCGACTAAACTGTTAGCGTTTTCCTTTAGTTTCAATATTAATGTGGATTTTGCTTGTTATAGTAATAAATAAATAGAATACTACTTTAAATATGAACGTGAGTTATAATCCATAACTCACTAGTCAGGTATAAATTATAACACACTGTGTGTTATTTGATAGTTTACTTATCTAAAATGTCATTAATAATGACAGTCATAACTGTCATGTGTTGGATAAACACTTTAAAACAGCTTTACCTCATTTCTTCCAACCTAAAGAAATAGTCAACACTGGTTTTCCGAAAAATCTGTTGTAAACTAAGTTGTTTTATTTGTGTTTTTTATTTAAACTGACATATTTAATGAGATTTAATGAAGGACGTATAAACCCTTGGAAAAAGCGATTTTATATAAACACCGTCTTTATATAAAAGCACTTTTAGGTGCGTATAAACGTAGTAACTTTGTGGTTATATTAACCCATAAAGGCGGTGACAAGGATAACCCCTTTAATTTCCGACAGATTTCTCTTTTGTTCTTTTTATCTAGACTTATTGGAAAGATTGTTGATAGTAGACTAAACAATCATATTGTTGATTTCCATTTGACTCTTTCTTGGAAAATATATATCTGGGCAGGGTGTCGCAGTAGTCTTCTGTGATTCCTCTAAAGCGGTTGACTGCGTGGACTACGTGATACTGCTGCAAAAGCTAATGGTAAATTTAGGGGTATATAGAACTCAATTGTCTTACCTTTCGGACAAAACGCAAGCAGATAAAGGCCTAACTGGTAAATTTGATCAAACTAAAAATATATTAAGAGGCGTCCCACAGGGTTGCGTGCTAGGACCTACACTATTTAGAATTTATGACGACTTGGCATATTTGGAGAAAGACGGAATGCGGATGATACAGCAATCCTGTAAAAAGGTTCAAAGAATATAATAAAAAAATGGTGTGATTGCAATCGACTCTGATTCAATAATAGTAAAACTGTCTTTTTAGACTACAATCGAACCCATATATATAAGGAATCAGTCTGTCGCCTCTAAACAAGCTGTTAAATTTTTGGGAATGACTAAGGAAAACAAACTAAATTTTCAGGAGCACATCAATTTCCTTATAACATAATTATCATCTGCTGGCTTCGCAATAAATGTTGTCAGAAGAGAGCCTAGTTTCAACTTAGCAATAACTACCTCCTACCTACTTTGCCTTGTTTGAATCACATCTCACCCCTTTTGAGTTGGTGTTTATTATGTAAAAACGAGCATTTCGCAAATGATTTCATGTTAGTCCTCGCGGACATTATGAGCCTTTATTTAAAAAAATACTAACACTACCTGGTCTTTTTATACTTTTAAGTCACTGATTTATACTTTAAAATATTATCAGCCTGCATGACTCAAAATATGGTTCAAATTTACCAACTAAAAGTAAAAAATATATGTTTTATTTTCTCTTCCTTTTTCTTGCATTCATCGCCACTAATGTAAATTTAAACTGTGTTTTTACTTTGATTGATAGTTCGGTTAAATAATCGAAGGTTTTTATTAAATCTGGTTAAATGGATTGCTTGATAGAGATAATACAATAAGTAGTTATATATATATATATATATATTACATAAAAAAAATATCATTTCGAAAAGAATCAGTTACATTTTTATGTAGTTTTAGGAAATGTATTGTACAGTATATTTATGAAATAAACGAGTTAAAAAAAAATATATTATCTATCTGTTCGGGTGGAATCTTGTCACTTAATTTTTACCAACTTTCTAACATCCGATCGGCTTCAAATTTGGCATGCTTATATAGTTGCGGTGACAACATAAGAATATAGTGTGATAAAATTAACAGCTCTCCCCTACTCGAAGGGGGAGGAGGGTACAATTGAAGTACGCCCGATTTCGTTAAAATTTGGTGTGTTGGGGCACTTGGGGATGGAGATAACAAATTTCTAATCAGATTTTAAAAAATCAATATGGCGGATTCAAAATGGACGATTTTTGGACATCCTTTGCTAACCAATTTTAACTAACTTATACACATCCGATTGCCTTTAAATTTGGCATGCATATATAGCTTCAACAACAATACAATAATATGCTATTATTGGGCACCCTTCTTCCCTATGAGGAGAGTGGAGGGGGGAAAACACCTAAGTTTGTCCGATTTTAACCAAAATTGGTATACATATAAGGTAAAAATTCTATATGGCGACTTTAAGATGGAATTTTTTGGTCATGTTTTGCTAACCAATTTTAACTGACTTATCGACATCCGATTGTGTTCAAATTTGGTATGCGTTTAAAGTTCTGGTGAAAATACAATAATATGGTATTCTCAGGTACCCATCTCCCTCTAACGAGGGAATTGGAGGGGAAAAAGATTTAGTTTGATCGACTTCATTCAAAATTGGCACACAGGGGTTTTTAAAGAGGGGAATTATGAATTCTTGATCAGATTTGAAAATTTCAATATGGTGGATTCAAAATGAACCATTAAGTGTACAAATCTAAAAATTAGGGTTACGTGTTTAAATTTGGTATGCGTTTATAGTTCCGGTGACAATACAATAACATGGTATTATTAGGTACATACTTCTATCTAACGAGGGAAGTGGAGGAGGGAAAAGATTTAGTTTGTTCGATTTAAATCAAAATTGGCATACATGTGTTTTTCGGGAAAGGGACAGGAACTTTTGATCAAAATGGACGATTTAGGGTACAAATCTAAAAATTAAAAAAGTAATTTTTATTAAAAACAGTTATAAAGAACAAGTTTTTATTAAATGCACTCAACAGTACAAAATAATTTTTTATCTTTCTCATATCATAATAAAAGCCATGGGCACAAAATAAAAATTTTAACTTTACGGTGACAAAGAGAGAAGAACTACAAAAAAGAACTAAATTCTTCTTCTATTCGAATGATAAACATAATGCTTTTATCTAAAAAAGCTGAGAACGGGTGAGATTGCCGTGCTGAGCAAACCTTTGAAAATGTCCTTATGCATGACCGATATACGATACCTAAAGTTAAATTTGGGCTTATCGCTTTTATTATGGTATAAGAAAGATAAAAATTATTTTCTATTTTTGAGTACATTTAATAAAAGCTTGTTCTTTAAAAGTTTTTATTTATTTAAATTTATTATTGTTATAAATAACGGACATTAAGAACCTTAAGTTTTTGTCATTTCTCTTATTATTTAAAAATGTGTCAAAATTAAATTTTGATAAAGCCATTGATGGCGAATTGCTGTCAAAGATTTAAGACGCATATTTAAGTGAGAGATACATTCATTTTACTGATTTAAAATATCTTACTTAATAAGTGGGATAGAGATATTTATATAAATCTTATAAATCCTTGCCAATTTTAACTACCAGAAGAAGTAATGGAAAAATCTTAAATTTTTGAATCCCAAAAAAGTAATGTCTACCGCTTCCCATTTGATCAGATTCACATTTAGGAAAATCTCTTAGCACAAAAGATCTTTGTCAAAGAATAACGAATTACGTATTTTAAAAGAAGTACAACTTTGTCTTTGAAAGATTAAATAAAAAAATAAAAAAATCAATGGAAAGCCCTGTTGCATAGATCTTAGTAAAAGATCAAAAAAATTATGCATATTTTTAATATTAAGTTATACGTATATTGTAGATTCCTACGTATTGGTGTGGCGAAAGTCACTAAAGGTTTTATTTAATCGACATATTTTTAACCACAATCATATTATAAACACGCGTTCGGAAAAAAATGCGGGGTTAAAAAAATTAAGTTGTTTAATTTTTCTAAAACTGGTAAACGAATTTTGATGGGAGTGTCACTACTGAATTGTTTAAGTTATTGTGACCTCAGCTCCGGAAATGTCGAAGTGACCTTCAAAACGGGTCACGTGATATCCAAATATTTATTAAACGTAAATAAATGCAATAAAGTTTTAGTACCTAACCAAAAATAAGTCCCGTTAAATTGACATAATACGCATTTTTAAGAAAAAAAAACCTCGTTTTTAAAACGATATATGAAAAGTAAGTAAGTAAGTAACCTTATTTGTTTTGATGTTTAGATAGATCGTCATTGAAACTTCTGGTTTTTAAAGGTTGTTGAGTGTTCGCGTTTAATATTTTTAATAATTTATGATATTTATGATTACATTTTCATTGGTCGTAGGTAAAGTATAGTACACTAACTCGCATGTTATAGTCATTACACGCTCAGATAAATTAAGACACTGAGAGTGTCTTAACTTCATCTTCGCGTTTAATGACCGTCATAGCATGCTTGTTAGGAAAACTACTATTATATGTAACTAAATCCTGTAGCTTAATTTTGATCAACTTCCACATATCTGATCGCCTTCAAATTTAGAATGCTTATATAGTTGCGGTACACAATAATATAGTGTAATGAAATTGACGGAGGATGGAGAGGTGTTCAGTTGAAGTGCGCCCGCTTTCGTTGTAAGTGTGTGTGGGAATTTCTAAAAAAGAGAAGATCAAAAGATCTTGGGAAGAGAGAACTAAAATTATTGTATAAGTGTCCCACAAGGAACACACAAAACACCAAAGCGAAAAGAGAAACAATTAAACGATGTTTCGCCCGGGCTGACCAGCGTGGGCTCGTCAGTGGATTCACTAGTCACCCTCAATCCAGACATCATTCACCACCATCGCACATTCTCACACACGAATTTCTAATTAAATTTTGCAAATTTAATACGGCGGGTTAAAAATGGTCGATTGTGTATCAAATTTTTCAAGTTAATTTTGACGGATTTCCACTTATCCGATTGCCTTCAAACCTGGTACGAGTTTATAGTTCACGTGACAATACACAACTGTCGTATTAAAAAGTTTGAATCTCCCCCTCCTTAAGGGTGGGGAGGGGGGCAATAACTACCCAGTAAACACAAGCCTTACGGCAAGAAAGCGGTTTCTTGACGGCACTGGTGGGCAGCCACTAGTTGGTAAACCTTTACCGATAGTTTGCATCAAGCGGCAAAGGGGTGACTAAATCTTTTTGGCATATTGTGTTTCTAGCCGGACATGGCCATCAGGCGTGACGTCTCTCGCAAATATTATGTAGCTGCACGAAGGAAACCCACAAGGTGAAAAAAGTGTGGCTACTCGGTTCGATATTTTATCTTTCTAGCCAGATGTGGCAATCAAGGGTACCGCTTTTGATCGGTTTGGGTTTCTTTACGAAAAAATCTTGAAAGGTGGCATATAGGTGGCCAGCCGCTTCGGCATATTATCTCTCTTGCCAGACGAGGCAACCAAGCACGCTGCCATTTTTATTGGTTAGGATGGCTTTACGAAAAAATCCCGAAAAGTCGCGTATAGGTGGCTAGCCAAGGCAAGGGTACCGCTTTTGATCGGTTTTTAAAGGTGGCATGTAGGTAGCTAGCCGCTTCGACATATCATCTTACTATCCAGACGCGGCAATCAAGCGTGCTGTTACTTAAAACATAATCGTGCGTGGTGGGCATTTATCCAAAGCCATCTAGATGAGCAACTAATAATTACACAGTTATAATATTTGTTAGTCTAGAAGGCAGACGGCGCTCATTTCAATATATTATTTCTTCAGTACATAATATTTTTATACATATAGATGGCCAAAGTCTAACAATTAATAGGTACTATACAAATATAATGGTGATACCTCGCTCCAAGAACTTGCTCAGCTGTCATGAGGCTGCTTGTTAGTGGTATTTGAGGCGACGTGCAAGCGGCTATGTCCGAGCAGCTACTTGAAGGGGGTGGAGGGGATACAGTTGTCGTAACCCAGATTTCGTTTAAATTTGGTGTGTGGGGGCATTTGGGGATGACGATAAGGAATATTTAATCACATTTTGAAAATTTGATATGGCGGGTTTAAACTGGCCGATTGTGCGTCAAATTGATTTTAAATTTGGAAGCACTTCTCATACACTAGACTAGATAATTCAAAACTAACAGGAAAAATATCTTGTAATATCGAAGCATTATCAGAAATGCATAGGCTAATACTTAACTAAAAATTTTTAAATAAATATTTATTAAAAAAAAACTTTTAAAGAAAAAGCTTCTATTAAATGCACTAAAAAGTAAAAAATAATTTTTTATCTTTTTAATACCATAATAAAACCGATTGGCATCAATTTAAAATTTTAACTTTAGATATCACATCTTCACTCGTATATCGGTCACATCGACGATTCACTTAAGGAACAGTTGTATTACTTTATAACCTAAGGACATTTTCAAAGGCTTGGCAAGCACAGTAATCTCACCCGTCCTCAGCTTCTTTAGATGAAAGCATTATGTTTATCATTCAAATAGAAGAAGACTGTAGTTCTTCTTTTGTTGTTCTCCTTGTCACCGTAAAGTTAAAATTTTTAATTTACGCCCATCGCACAGTGGTTCATCCCTATGACAAAATTCAAAAAATTAATCGAGATATTTTTTACATTTTATTATTTTATTTTGTTCTATATATTCCAAACTACCTAAAAAGCTTCTTAGGTTATATGGAATACTAATTTAATAGGCTAGTAAACGTGACAAAAACAATAATTGTTGGGATTGAGTTTCGTTCATGTCTAAATCTCCATTTTTTGGTGCATGTTCGTGTATTCATTAAAGAAGACTTTTTCAGTTTGTCAATTTTTGGATATAAAATTTCACAATATATGTTGATAGCCTTTATAAGTAATATATTCAGTTCAAGATAAGTGTAACGTGTTGCGTTTATCAATTAAAAAAGGGAACTTTTGTATGATTTATTGTTTTTTATGTAATAAAATTAAACTGTACTAAAGTTTTAGAAAGGAATTCCTCTCAAGTTGTTTCATATATATACAGAAAAATAAATCTTATTCTTTCTTCTTTCAATCCCTGTAAGAATCTCTTCCTACTTTGTCCAACTTTTTTAAATATAATGATATTAAGAACTTCATGATATGAAGGTTGTGCCATAAGAAAAGGCTATAAGAAATATATTTTTTGACATTATTGCTACTCTCATCATTTGTTTTTACTCAAAATTAGACCCTCAATTAGCAGAAACAAGAGCTTAATGTTGTTTGCATTATTTATAACAATCTCCATATTATATTAAATTTTTTTAAATTTAATATAATATGTTATTTTTGACCTAGGGGTATATGGACGATGAACCACTGTGCATCGCTTTTATTATGATTTCAGAAAGATAAAAAATTATTTTCTAATTTTTAGTGCATTTAATATAAGCTTATGCTTTATAAGTTTTTTTTTTAATAAAAATTTGTTACTTCTAAGATAATCAATCGCTTTCAAAAATTGAAATTTTAGTACTTTGATTACAGATATCTTGAGAACTAGATGTGCGAATCATATGATATGGGGTATTTTCAAAAAGCAAATTTTGTAGGGATTTAAAATTTGGTATCAGACACAGGAGAACGCGCAAAATTGGGATTGCCACCAAAAATGTCTCCTCTCCCAAAAAGAGCTACATCAAAGATTTATATATTTAATTAAAGCGAAGGGCAGGTGTATCTCAAAAATATATAGTTTAAAGTTTATATAATTTTTTTCTTGAAAATTCACTTTTCTGCCGATAAAAAAATTGTATTGTATTCATTACTACTCTGCGTTTGGAATTAGCAGCCGGATAGTTCTTTTTTATTCATTTATTGCTGTATATTTGTCTTCCTCAAAAAGTCGTGTATCCAAATTACCCTAATAGCGAAAATATCTTATGATTTCAGGAGCTCAGGCCGGCGCTAAAACTGCGCTTCCAACAAGAATACGGGACAAATAGTGCTTTAACCACTTTGTGGGACCGGCTGCAAGCCGAAGACTCGTGCTGCGGAGTCACGGGGCCTGAGGAGTTTAGCAACGATACCGGTACCAGTCGGTGGGAGTTGCCCAGTAGCTGTTGTTCGATGGTGCCTATTAATAATACTGTTAAGTGTGCAAAGGTAAATATTTAAAACTTATAAAGCAAGAGATCAAGGTATAAATTATGATGGATCGTCCTGATTACGAAATGGACAATCCTGTACCTCAAAATTGTGGATAAGGGCTCGACACGCCAATCCAAAGGTGTGCAATTTTAGAGGGGGTAGGGTAACCCCTACCATTTTCACATATATGATGTAGTATTAGTCCCAGACCAAGAATCCGCTTGTGCCGGACCTCATTTATGGATAAGGGTTCGACACACCAAAATGCCCACTTTTAGAGTGGTGTGCCAAACCCTTATCCATGAATGAGGTCCGGCACACCAGGTGTTTTTTGCTCTGGTTCACATATGTGAAAATGGTGGTATCCATCACTTGACCTCTAAAATTGCCCACTTTTGGATTGGTATGCCCAGTCCTTATCCACAATTCTGAGGTACATGATTGTCTATTTCGTATTCAGGACGAGAAAATGCACATCCTAGGGTTTGTCAATTTTTGGATACCTATCCATCATAATTTTTACTGCGAACGCTTGTACTATTAGTAGTATATTCTACACCAAGGAATAAGAAGTAAAATGTCAAAAAAACAAACGAACGGCGTTTCATGATTCCCTTTTTAGGACCCCAACTTTTGAATTGTGAGAGAAGGAACATTCTCCTAAGCGATGTTATCGATCCCGGGATAGATTACATCGCATGCTATTCGATCGCTGTATTTTTCAACCTGCCCTTGATCGTGTGCATCGTTGCAATGTTTACTTTGGTACAAACGAATTAGTTTTTCATATTAAAGGCCTACTCTAACTAACTATTACGATTTCTCCGCAGCAGTGCCGAATTAACCTCATTTTCGGGAAAAACTTCTTTGGTTTTTGCAGTTCACCTCTGTGGTTGGTTTTCTGAGTTTTTGTAATAAAAATTAGTGGGGAAGGAGGCTCGGGCGTTCCTTTTAAAGAGAAGGTCCTACATAACACAATCCAAAAAAAAATTATTATAGAGTTCATGGCCTAACACACGAAACTTTGAGCAGGAACTTTTTCCAACTATTTGACCTACAAAACGGGTCAAAAATTGTAAAAGCATCTCGTTGATTTTCTTACCTTTAATTTCTAAATTTATCCTTTTAAGAAAACGACAGACACAAATTAAAAAAACAAAACGAGTAATAGAGCTTAGAAAATCGTTTGTTCTACGCAGGCGCCTCTCGAAAAAAGCGGTGTTCTCTCACTTGAAACCCACCGGATCAGACCTCCCACTTTTTGCGAGAATGTGAGTAAGTTTCCATCGTTCAAAAATACATCACGGGATAGATCCCAACCGACTGGTGATGATTCGCACAAAAAAGCACACGTTCCCGTTCTAAAAATTGGGGTCCAGGAGAGCCTGGGTAGTGTCGGATTCCTATCGATTAAAACCCCTCGACTGTGACTCTAACCTGCCTAGACCTCAATTTTTGAATTGTGAGAGAAGGAACGTTCTCCTAAGATCGATCACATCGCATGCTATTCGATCGCTGTATTTTTCAACCTGCCCTTAATCGTGTGCATCATTGCCATGTTTACTTTGGTACAATCGAACTACTTTTTCATGTTAAAGGTCTAATCTAGCTAATTACGTATTACGTTTTCACTGCCGCAGTGCCTCCTAATTTTCGGGAAAAACTTCTTTGGTTTTTGCAGTTCACCTCTGTGGTTGATTTTCTGGTTTTTTAATAAAAATGGGTGGTGAAGGAGGCTCGGGCGTTCCTTTTAAAAGGCCACACACGCGAAACTTCGAGCAGTAACTTTTTCCAACTATGTTACCTACAAAACGGGTCAAAAATTGTGGAAGCATCTCGTTGATTTTTTTACCTTTAATTTTCTAAATTTATCCTTTTAAAAAAATACAACAGACACAAATTAAAAAATCAAAACGAGTAATAGAGGTTACAAAATCGTGTGTTCTACGCAGGCTTCTTTCGAAAAAAGCGGTGTTCTCTCACTTGAAACCCGCCGGATCAGATCTCTCACTTTTTGCGAGAATGTGAGCAGGTTTTCATCATTCAAAAATGCATAGATCCCTACCGACTGGTGATGATTCGCACAAAAAATCACACGTTTCCATTTCAAAAATTGGGGTCCAGATGTTTTTATTTTCTTACTCTATTCTTATAGCTCTGTACTGATTTTACCATTTATAAATGAAATTTTAAAATAGTTTGCCATGGAGGACTCAAAAAGGATAGTTTTATTTATAATATCGTTATAAATTTTAAAGCAAAAATGCATACTCAGGCTACTTATAGAACTTTTAGTGCCCATATTGTCACTATCAGTGTCAAAAAAATTGGTCCGACTGAATTGGGTAGTGGTGGTGTGGTGGTGGGTGTACCGTAGGGTATAGTATTTATTAGAAATATAGATAGATCATCATGTCTGTCTATTTTTGGCAGTACGTTACTCTCTCCTGAAAAGTCGATTTACGTCGTCTTCCAGTAAAAGAGTCGACTTATGCAATTTGCCGTCAGCCGATAAAAAAAGAATATTTTAGGTAATGGGTCTTACATAACGGAAGCAGCTATCTAAAGCTTTCACCAAATTTGTACCCAAAAAAAACCTTTTTCGGTCCCCAATAAATTTTATTTATCAGTGTTTTTGGATATAATGGAAAAGAATATAATGGAAACTCAAACAAAGGTTTGACTCTAAGTATACAAGGTATCTCAAAATTCATGTTTTGTTAAAACACCATTATTCATAGCTGAGTTTAAACAAATCTTCATAAGGTGTGTTTTATCTATGTTTTTTAGGTCTGACACATTGTTTTATCTATGTTTTTAAGTTTTATTTAAAATAAACAAGTTTCAAGTAATTTTATTTAAAACAAACTAGGCTTTACAAATATGTTACGTCCTCTACTAGCTGGACCTATTTCCTGTCTCTATTTATAATTAAAAACCATTCGCGAAATTTCCAATATTACAAAAAAAAATCGAGAACCGGAAGTAAACGAAAAACTGACTGATAGAGAACCATCATATTTAAATTTTGGTTGGTTACAACTGAGGCTTATTTTCGTGGCCATAGCAAAAGCCTGTTTTTTGTGATGTACCAAAAGAATGGTAACACAAGATGTTTAATTAAAAAACTTAGTAGGTTTTGAAGTTTTTCTTTTAATTAATTTTATAATTTGACCGAGGATTCATTTAAACTTCAACTTTACTCAAAATTGGCGTAACATTTTGTATATATTGTAGATATTTATGCTTTTGATCTTGATTACGTATCTCGAACTTTAACATTCTTTGGGCGAGTTCGTAAAGTCCAGAGTAATCCGCTGGTTTGTTGAGTTCGATGGGTGTCTTTTATTAAAGTTCCATGTCAAATAACTCACCAATCAAAAGTGGAATCTGAAACCCGAATAAGAGCTGGAAATTGATTTCTTTCAACATACTGAAGGAATTTTTGTGCTTTTTCTTTTTTCCTTAAAAAATAGAAGATCTAATTCTTTGTAAAAGAGTTATTATCCGACCTTTCGTCAATTAATTTGACATGTAATTGCTCAACAACCACTTTATTTAAGGTTTTATCCAAAGTAAAAACCGAAAAAAAAACAGAAGTAGAAAACAGCTGTTTTTAAGACTTAATCCATAAAAAATTGATTTCACCGGAATTTTTAAAAAGCATTTTTAATGTTTCAGGAACACTTTTTTATCACCGGTGGATCCACTGCTGACTTTACGACACTCTCTATATATAAGCTGATAGAAACCTCTTACATATTGTGGGAAGCCCTTCACTTTTAACTAACAATATTATGCCGACATGCCCATATCTTCCTTTCTTATGGAGACACTTAAGGAGTGGTTCGTGACTTTATTCTTTGGAAGGTATAAAAATACATACCAAATAATAGGATACAGAAAAAATATTGGAATATATTATCTCTTGACTAAATACCAATACCTAACATTTATCAGTTTTAGCAAAGAATTAAGCGGAAATACAAAGCTCTTATTTTTTATGTTATGTACCACGTTTTTATCAACTCGCTTTTCTTGCCTGTTTGTCTAGTGTTCGATACAAATTTTGCAAAGAATTTTAAACCTCCCGTAAACCGATTTTAATTAAATTTGGCACACTTTTGTAGGTCTGGTAAAAATACAATATTGTAAAAAAACTACGCTGGTAGGGGGTCGTTGAAAAAATGAGAGGGGACTGATACGTTTCAATATTCAAAAATTTATCACTTTTGAACCAAAACTGCTACAAATATGCCGTTTTTATATTTGACTTCGACCAATTTTTTTCTCTTTCTAGAAAAAAAACCAACGTCAGAGAAAAATAAGTTGAGGGGGTTGGGTTAATATGTTTTTAAACAAACTTTCTGCGAATATGTAGCTGGCGGGAGTGGTTATGGGATGAGAGGGAGTTGATATGTTTGAAAATTTCAGTTATTTTGAACAAAGAAATTCAAAAATCCGTTATCTCTTTTGTTCCTGTGTCGGATCGAGTTATATTTTTTCAGCTAAACATTAAGCCTTTCAATATTAATACTATTCAAGTATACGTTCCAAACCAATATTCAGATGATGACGTAGAGGCATTCTACGATCAAGTTCAAACTGCCCTTATTTTTACAAAAAAGACAGAAATCACCATTGTTATGGGGGCCTCCAACGCAAAACTTGAAAACGCCCAAAGAGGAGACATTGTTGAAAGGTACAGTCTTGGTAAGCCTTTATACTTGGACTTTGGATCCGACACTCCATTAGAAAACAGATATACTTTATATTAATTAATAAACAATTTCCCTATTTATAATTAGTAGACACTGTATTAAATCTGCAAAAACTTACCTTGGCGCAGACGTAGGCTCCGATCGCAATCCAATTGCGGCCAAAATTAAATTTACTCTTAAAAAAAATCGTCCCCCAGATAACAAACCCACACCCAGGTTGAGAGAACATGGTAGCAACTAAATTTAAAGTCGAACTCAACAAAAAGCTTAAAGATATTAATAAGTCTACCAAGGAAGATGCATAAATTGTCTTGACAAAGGTTAAAAGTGCCAAAGTTGAAAGCACAATACTCTTAGGTAAAGATGAAACAAGAAATAAAAAGAAATTTTTGATGTTCGGAGAAATCCTGAAGTTGATGGATAAAAGACGCAGTAAAAAAGGCAGCGATCAGTACCATGAAATCAATAGAGAAATAAAAAACTAGATAAGGTCAGCAAAACAACAATTGATAACACAGCAGTATCAAGAAATAGAAGATCTAGGTGCTGAACATGATACTCTTAATTTATACATACGCATAAAGGAAGCGGCCGAATTATTTAATAAAAGGCCAGCTTGAATTCTTCTGGGCGCTAATTCTGGAGCAGGGAACGACATAGATTTGTATCGAATAATCCCACGTCGAACGCAGTTCTTATTCTTGAGCGGTGATCGCTCATTCTATTATATCAAAAATTGGGTGTTCGCGCTCTCCGACTTCAAAGCCAGGTATCGGTCCCATTTCTCTAATAAACATGCGCATGAAATTTATATTTTTCAATTCCAAATTTCAAAGCGGTTTCAAGAAAAAGTATATTTTTTCGGAAAATGGGATCAGTCCCCAGGAATAATCCCTTCTCTTGAGGGATCATTCCTCTTCTTGAGATTCAAGAATTAGGACCCAGGACAATCAGGGCAAAATTATACCAGATACCAAAAGAGTAGTGTAGCTACATAGAACATCCCTTTACCGATAACCGATCCGAACAGTCAGAAGAATTCTCAGACCAAGGCATAGATATAACAGCGGAAGAAGTCCAACTCGCAATATCTTTAGCGAAAAACAGAAAAGCGGTAGGGCAAGACGAAATATACACTGAGATTTTAAAGCTAATAAAAAACGAAGACTTGTGAAATATGCTGATCAAACTTTTTGACTTGATTTGTCGCAGCTAAAACCAACCTTTGTTACACTGCCTAAAAAATAGTCTTCAAAGAAATGTAGTGTTTACCGCCTAACCAACCTAATGAGCCATGTGTTAAAAATATTTCTAAAGATTATCCATAAAAGAATTTATGGAAAATTCGAATCCTTTATGGGCGACACGCAGTTTGGATTTCGTGGTGGTTTTGGGACAAGAGAGGACTTGTTTGGCATTCAAGTCTTAGTTTAGCATTTAGGGATGTGTCGGTGTCAGTATATGCTTGTTTTATAGATTATGAGAAAGCGTTTGAACTAGTTCAACACGAAAAGCTTATAGAATCGCTAAAAGAAGTTGGTCTAGATGACCGAGTTCTAAGGATATCCGCTAATCTCTACTGGAATCAGAATGCTCCAAATAAGAAGAGGTGTGCGTCAAAGTTGTATATTGTCTCCATTAGAGAATGCACTTCATAACTGCAAAGAGGGTCTCACATTAACGGCATAAACATCAACAACCTACGATATGCCAACGACGCGCTGGAAGGTCAGCAAGTTGTTGAATCAAATTCGGGCTTAACTTAAAGGTTGGAAATAGATGGTCATATCCAACGAAAAGAACATCAGAGACATGTTAAAAGTAAATGAGCAGCAAGTCGAACGCATGGAATTATACAAAGTTGTCTCCTTAATAAGACCTGGGACAACATACAAGAAGTTCGTGCAACAATTGAAGAGGGCAGATCATCCTTTATCAAAATAAAATCAGTGTTGTGTAGTCGCGATCTTATACTGACTGAGGCCATGTGCAAAAGTTGGAGGTATTCGAGATCTGATGTTATCGTAGAATACTAAGGACATCTTGGTTGACCAGAGTAACTAGTTTTATTTACCATCAAACAACTAAAACTTGAATATTTTGGCCATATTTTGGGAAATGACAAATATAAACTTTTAAAATTAATAATAGAAGGCAGAAGAGGTCCGGGTCGTAGACGGATATCATGGCTTAAAAATTTTAGATTGTTAGATTTAAAACTACATTGCTGGGTGGGGGGGCTATAATGTTAAGAATGAGTTAAATTCATATCTTTTAAACCACCAAATTTGCTGCGAATATGAAGTTTTTAGATTTAAGTTTTTAAGTTTTACATTTCCTAATTTTAAAGGAAACAGTTACGTTGGTTGTATATATCCTTGAAAATAATCAATTTCAAAGTTAAAAAAAAAACTTATTGTTTAAATTTGCAATTGACGATGATTAAAAGCTTTCCATTGTAATTTTAAAAATTAATTAATTTTTAAAGTTTGAAGCGTCTCCTAAAGATGTTACTTCATTGAGCAAAACACGTATACAGAGTAAAAATTTAAAGTTTTGGTGACGTGACAAAACATCTTAAAACTAATCATTTACACCAAATGATGGTGAAAGTTGTCCACTTAGAGAACAACGCGAAACTTTTTTTAAACTACCCCTATTTGCTCCGCCCCTGGAGTGATTCTTTTGTCTGACGAAACTAAAATAAATTAGTGCGTAATCTACAGCTAGGTAAAGTCGTGCGATCGCTCTAGCAGTGCCATTATTATTCGTTGCCAATAAGCATTTATTGTACCCAGCGGTGTACTGAATGAAAGCAGGGACGAACTTAGTGTTGCCATAGTAGAGCAACTTTTATACACGGTGACCGTTTATAAAGTTTAGTCTGGGAAAACTTTTTATTATTTGTTACAAAAAGTTAAACAAAATAATTTAAGTGAATTACTCATGAAAGTATGTAGATTTTCATTACAGCTCAAGGAGGGGCTTTTAAATATTTGGAATTTCAACACTTGGTTTACGGAAAATACCCTGATTCTGCCCAATAAAGGCAGCTTCAAGGAATTTTGCTTTTGTCCACTTCATTCGGTGTTGTTTTAACCATGCGTGTTCGGCGATTCCTGATTTCGTTGTTTCACATCTTTGGGTATTCGTCTGATGTTCCTAAATCCTAACAGATAGTGGTCTTTTTGTTTCACTTATGTTTGATTCACCACATTCACAAGGAACTTGATAAATGCATTCGTTATGTTGTTTATTCTCCGGTTTTGTTTTACTAAGAAGGCTTCGTATTGTATTATCAGACTTAAAAGCTGTTTTTATATTAAAGTTGTTCGCTACTCTTCGAATTTTCTTTGACACTCCTTTAATGTGTGGAATTGTAAGAAATGCGTGTATATTCATTTTGGTCTTGTAATCTCTGTCCTGTTTTCTGAAATTTAAAAATAGTGTCTGTTATAAGTTTAAGGCTGTAGCCATTCTGCTGCAGATCCTTCTTAATGTTTCTTATTTCGATTTCCAAGTCATGAGAATTGTTACAAATTTGAACAGCTCTGTTATACAAAGTTCTTATTATGCCTCGTTTGGTTGTAGCAGAATGATTTGAACCTTGACTTAAATATTGTCCTCTGTGAGTGGGTTTATGATAGACTGTTGATCTGACGTCGCTCTCTACTCGTTTAACAAGTACATCAAGAAAAGGAATTTGACAATTTTACTCCAACTCCATTGTGAATTTAGGTGGTGAGGAAATTCTGAAAGTTGTTGGTCATTCCCAGTCCAGACAATAAACTCCATCACTCTTCCCAGCGGCAGGCTGGTACGTTCATAAAGGGATTCGTCATCAACCAGTCTCTGTCTAATAATAACTAGCGTTTCCTTTATAGGGAAATTGGTGAATAGACTCTCGACATCAATTATTATTCCTTAAAGCTGCCTTTATTGTGCAGAATCAGGATATTTTTAGTAAACCAAGTGTTGAAACTCCAAATAATTGAAAGCCTCTCTTTGGGCGGAGTCAACTTTTTAAATTTTACGGTTGAGTGATTTCCCATAGTATATAAGTGCGTAGCCTTATAAATAGATTATGGTTTGCACCTGACGACAATCAGAGATTGTACTGATTGAAACGTCGTGTATAAATAAAATATAGACAATGGAAGTACGTCTCGAATGACAAATTAGTTTTGATTTTACTCGAGAACCGCCAAAGATAAACCCTACATATGATATATTATCGGAATTAGAAAATATCTATCAAAATTTTATAAAATATACAGGTTATTATTGAGAACGGCGTATTCAAGTTTCACTGATGCACCCTAATAAAAAAAATAAAAAAAAATAAGAATTAGTGATTTTAGTCTATTGTTCGGTGTACAGGGTGACCGTTGATAAAGTTCCACTTGGGAAAACTCTTTTATTATTTGACACAAGAAGATAAATCAAAAAGTAAATGGCTATAATATAATATGAGCTGTTTGCTAAGGAAAGTGCTGCACAAAAAACTTAAATATTGTAAGAAGTAAAAGTTCAAAAAGTATTATTTTTATACCAAGTTAAAGTAAATATTTTTCCACACATTACATAAAAAAATCAAAGTAAAATGTGTAATTGGTACATCAATAACTAAGGCTTATTTAAATAAGATTGTGAAGTGAATAAATTGTGTTAAAGTTTAACTTATGTGTAAGACAAGAACAATACTGATCTCAGGTTACCTGGTATCAGTTCCTAACATTTATCTGCTGCTGATAAAAAAAACTATATTCTAATCAATTTTTTTTTGGGATAGAATGCTAAAGACTACAATAAAAATCTTTATGCAGGGTCGGATATATTGGCTAGAGGTCTTTTCTATATTTGTTAACGATTAATTGAAAGCGGTTCTTTTTTTGTTTCCTGGATTTAGTAAGGAAATAAAACCATGTCCCAATCTAACCCAAGTAAACTATATTGTGCAGATTGTGGCTGCCTATGCATTTTTAAGGTACGGCCCAAAGAGGATCAACTGTTTGGAGCTAAATGTGATTTTTGTAGTATATGTGTTTGTCGTAACTGCGCTAAAGTTTCAACCACAGAATGCCATGCTATTGCAATGCTTCAAAGGTCCGTTATTTTTGGCTGTAAAAATTGTAAAGAAGAACAAGAGAGATTTCTAAAATCAAAGAGTTAAGCAAAAACTCAAAAAATACTATACCAAAAATGAGCAAAATGAGAAAGACTTTCTAAAATTAAAACAAGAACATCTAGCACAAAGTCTTATGATAGAGAGTGAACTTGAGGTATTAAAGGAACATAGAAAAGTGTGTCAGGATAAAATAAACTAACAAACGAAAATTGTCAACTTAAAAATAAAAACAAAAACTTTCTACAAGAAATGGCAATTCTTAGTTTCGAGAACAGCGTAAATATGAAAAGTAATGAGGAAATGTCTAAACTAAAAGAAGTAAATGCTGGAAAACAAATAAAAATAGGAAAATTAAAAGAACAATTAAAGAAATTGAAGAAGGAAGTACGAAACTTAACGGAAAAGAACCAATTTCTTAATATTGACAACTCAGACCTTCAGGATATTAACAAAGAAATGGTAAACACAATAGAAAAGTTTGAAGAAGAAAAGAAAAAGATTGCAAAATGGAAAAAAAATCAAAATAAATTTGCAAAAGACTTCTATAAACAGGCAAATTATCTGGAAAAAATTATCCAAGAAAATACCAAATTAAGAGACCAAATTAAAGATTTTCGGTACTAATTACTAAAGGATCTACCTAAAGAAATTGAACCAAAAAGTGGCCCGAATAAGAAAGTTATAATACTAATAGATGGTTTTGCGTACCGGCTCTATGATAACCTGTATGATGCAATAGAAAAAAAAATAAAGGAGGTTCATATAATATAGAAGTAATAAGCAAACCTTGTGCAAAATTTTCCCAACTTACAAATGGGATTGAAAAACTAATATCTTCATTTAATAACGATGACTTTGTTGTTTTGCTTTTTATATTTATGATCTTATATCAAGTTGTGCCAAAGCCAACTTAAAGAAGAACAAAAACTGTCAATATTGTTTTTAATGTCCTTTTTAAAAGGAGAAACTTGCAAGGTAATAACAACCAAAAATACAAACTAGTAAGGAGACACCAGATGAAGTTCTGAGAACATCATCACAGTTAAGAGATAAGCTGAGCATTATTCATATTAATATACAAGTTATTCGACAAAAAATAAATGAATTGGATTTGTTTTTATCGAAAAATCTTCAAATTTCAATATTATATTATTATAAGTGAACATTTTTTATACAAGCAAGAATACCGAACCTTTACATTAACAGACCCTAATCTGGTGTTCTGTTACTGCAGAACAAAGGAAAAGAGAGGTGGTGTCTCAATTTATGTCCGCCAGAAGTTTAAAGCGGTCTCAGTCACAGATTTTGAAAAATTTTCAGTGGAGAGAGTGTGTGAGGTTTGTGCTTGCTACTTACCAGAAATAAGTACATTGGTACTTTCTATCTATATATCACCAATAGATTCAAACTTTGATAAATAATCTAACAATGATAAATAATGTTTTTGAGTTTTCATTAGCATATAAAAGAGGCGTAAATATTATTGCTGGGGGAGATTTTAACGTTCATTTAGAAGGAAATCTTAATAGTAAAAAAAACATAAGTTTTTACAAATTTTCAGTTCTTTTGGTTTGAGACAAACTATTTTCACCCCCACAAGAATTAAGAGAAACAAGTCTAGTTGCATAGAAAATATTTTTCCAACTTGGATTCTACTTTTACAAAAATACTAAAACATCAAACAACATAACAGGTAATACTGTGTTTAGACACAGACCCTGAAAACATTAAAAACTTTCTGTCTATGTTGGAGTTAGAATCTTGGGAAGCTGTGTTCCTAGCACAGTCTGCCTAGGAAAAATTTACAATATTTTTAAGGCAGTTTATTGAATATTTCAGCCAAGCTTTCCCACTTATAAAAATGTCAAAATCTTCAAAGAAGCAAAAAAGAGACTGCTCCAGGAATTCACCAGAAGTAAGACTTAAAACTATTTTTTTTTGAGTAACAAAAACATAATCCAACTGAACAAAATAAAAAATACTATAAAGAATATAAAAAAAAAATCTGTAAGTCTGAGAATCGGGGCAGAATAATCTGGAACACGGCGAAACAGTTTAATTATTTCTTTATAAACCATGCAAAAGAGCTAGTTGACGCTATGGGTACTCCGAAAGCGAGTGCCGAAGAGCTGCTTAAACAAAACAGATAATCTTGTAAAAACTCCTACTTTTCAACTCCAACTGCGCCAAGTGATATCAGGATAGCAGTGTTTAGGTTAAAAAACAAAAAAACCGAGGACATCTATAGATGAAGTGTCCCAATATTAAAAATTAGTAGCGCATGTATAGCAGAGCCTTTGTCGCATATATTTAATGAATGATTAAATGAGGGTATTTTTCCAGTTGAATTAAAAATTTCCAAAGTGATACCCATTCATAAAAAAGGTTCTGTGAAAGATAAAAATAATTTTAGGCAAATCTCAATCTTACCAGTATTTTCCAAAGGGTTCGAGGCTCTACTTCTTAAGAACCTACTTTTATTTTTTGAGGGAAATGATCTGTTTAGTAAGTGGCATTATGGTTTTCGTGAGGGTTTGTCAACATCTGATGCATTTCATGAATTTGTAAACTTTATTCATGATGCATATGAAATAGGAGATGCATGCAAGGGAGTTTTAACAGATTTGTCATCTGCTTTTGATTGTGTTGCATTTTGTTAATGAAGTTTGAATACCTTGGAGTTCGGGAAGATGGGGCAAAAATCTGTGAGTCTTACCTAAGCAATCGTCAACAATTCGTGGCTATAAATGACTTAAAGAGCACGCTTAAATCAGTCACTTGGGGAGTATCGCAAGGTTCTTTGTTGGGTCCATTTTTCTTTATTGTGTATGTAATCAATCTTCATTCAAATATCCATTCCTCAAACTTCATTAAATTAGTCCTACATTCAAATTTTTTAGTTAAAACCAAAAAACACCACAACATTGATGAATGTTGCCAGAAAGATAGTTCTCGGCAAATCGCTTAGCATTAAATCTGGGAAAAACAATAACATGTAATTCTCAACTGAGACAAAAAAGTAATGATCAACAAACACCAAAATTTTTAGGATTATATCTGGATTCGGCTCTCGGTTGGAAAAATCACATTCTTCACTTATGTGACAGACTATCTAGTCAGATTTATGCCCTGCGTAAAATACGACTCATACTTGATAAAGGTAACCTATGGCTTGGTTGCATGGAGTCATGCATCACATTGCTACTTATAAATGGTCTTCTTCAAGCAAAAAGAAGCAATTAGAGTAATAAGTTATTCAAAGAAAAGAGATGACAGACAAAACTTTATTTGAAGAGTTTAATATTCTCACTATTTCTGGATAAATTATTTTGGAGAGGCTGTGTAGAGTAAAGAGGCTTCTAAATGACTACCAGCGACACTCTGAAATGCATAAGTACAATACCAGGTACGGTAGCAATATTGTCGTCCCTGGACAGAGACTTACTCGCAACAAATTGATTGTAATTAATGTTTTTAATGCTTTACCAGAGCATCTTAGAAATAAAACCAGTAAAAACTTCAAAAAAGACTTAAAAAATATTCTTATTGAGTACTTTCCTTATGGCTTAAATGAATTTACACAACAAAGCGTCAATAGATTTCAAATGTTTTGCTTGGAAAAAATGATGTGACTGGGCCTTCTCAATTTTCAAAGTTAAGAAAATTGTATTTTTTTAATTTAGAAATAATAGCTGTAAATATTTAAGTCAATAGATAATATAACACAGTTCTTAAATGTTATTATATAATTTACTTTACTTTATTCTATTCTTAAAAATTATAATTTAGGTTTAGTTCTGATTTTGACGAGTTGACGGAAATGTATATTTCTTTATAACTAATAGAAAGATTTGATTTGATTTGATTTATTTCATGAAAAAACACAACCTCATGGCCACTCTACTTATAAAGTGTGATTAAGGAAAAAACTGAAAATGTTAGAGAAATCTACCTAATTTCATAAGTTATTCACTTTTTGATTTATCTTCTTGTGACAAATTACAAGAAAGTTTTTCCAAGTGGAACTTTATAAACGGTCACCCTGTACACAAGATAATAGGGACTTATCGATATATTAAAGGATGACATTATTAAAATCAGCACTATTTTTGACAATTCTGCATGACTGCCACATATTTTAGGCTATCCGAGCAGAGCTTTCTTGTGCGCGGTGCTATTAAAATAATGTCGACTTTCATAATGTTTGCGCCGTCCTTTAATAGGGACATATCGGACATTATAGACAAACTTTGATAAAGTCGGCACTATTGTTGACAGTTCCACACAAAGGTAAACAATTACTACATATTTTTAGGCACTTACACATCTGGACGGCGCGGCGGCAGCGCGGAGCTTTTCTTGGTTGCTGGGGCTATCCAAAACCTACGTTTAAGCTATCCAGCCATGAGCTTTTGTGATGGCGCCGCTGTCAAAATAATGTTGACTTAACATAATGTTGGTGCCTGCCTTTAATAAAGGACGGCATTAACTTTAATAGGGACTTATCGGTACATAAGGTCGGCATAGCCTGACTTTAATCATACCGGCACTATTTTTGACAGTTCCGCACATAGTTAAAGGGTATCTGACATTGCTGTCATCGTAAAATATTGTCAAAGTAATGTCGACTTTCATAAAGGATGGCACTAACCTTAATTAGGTCAACTTTAGCTGGCACAATTTAAGTATGTCTAGATGACCACAAAGTGGCAGTAGCAGTTGTGTAACCTTCGTGCAAAACTGTCAAAAATAGTGCCGAATTTATTAAAGTGGGACTTATACCGATAAATCCCTAATTTGTCAACTTTATGGATAGCACAATATGAGCGAGTTTGGATGACATGTTTCTATGACAAAAATGTCAGAAATATTTTAACCTTCGTGCGGAACTGTCAAAAATAGTTCCGAGTCAGGCTATGCCGACAATATGTACCGATAAGTCCCTGATGTCGGAAATATTTTAAGCTTCGTGCAGAACTGAGAAAAATAGGGCCGACTTTATTAAAGTCAAGCCATGTCATTTTTATGTATACTTGATTTTAAAAAAAAACGCATACTTGCAGACACAAAATTGACCTTTCTAAAAGTGTATAATATGTAAGGACTATCAGCTAAAATACCTAAAAACTTTAAAAGTACGACAATTTGTCATATTGTTTATAAAAGGTCTCTAAAACTGAAAATATTTTTTTACTTAAGTTAAAGGCAACCTTATTTTTATATTAAATTTTGCATAATACTAAAAAATCAGCAAACATAATGTTTTAGTAAAGTCTTTATTGAACAATATCAAATTATCACTCGAGTAACAGCCATTAAGCCATTAAGCTGTTCTATAAAGAGGGCGTTAACCCATTTTGGAGTTCATAAAATAACAATAATACGATGGAAACAGCGCTGGATTGAAAACAATTCGACGAATAGGAAACTTGGATTAGGACAAAAATGATGATGATGATGAATGATGAATGATGATTATTTTTCTCTATTACAAGCTGCAAACGTCTGGGCATTGAAAAGGTTAAATTTTGAAAATACTGATGGTCTTCTGAGAGCTGATCCAATACGCAATAAATAGCATCTCTTCAGCATTTCGTAGTCTCCAATTCCTTTGGTATATTATTTTAACGATTCAACCCCATATATTTTCCATTGAGTTAAGGTCAGGGCTATTATTATTCTGAAACCATTTGGCGAACAACATTAGCCGTGTGTACTGGACAGTTGTCCTGCTGATAAACGAAGTCATTATTTTCATGTAAAGCCTGTACAGATGGCAGCATAACGTTTTCAAGGATTTTAATATATCGTTCACTATTGAATATTCCTTCCATTCTCCAAAAAAAACCCAAACCTCTAGCACTAAACCAGCCCCACATGTTTACAGAAAAATGTCCAGCTTTTTTAATTTGGTGTGTGTATTCGGGTTCAAATCTAGAATTTGATAGACGATAAACTTAAATTCTCCTGCTGCTTGAAGATGATTGAAAAATTTTTTCGTCAGTGAAAACCACCCTCTCCCAGAAGTCATTATTGTTGAAATTACTGTTAAAAGCGCCTGACGAGATTAGAAAATAAAACGCAAAGTGTTCCGTTGAAGATTCTGTCAATAACTGATTTATTTCAAAGTAACATAACCTCATAATAGTCACCTTACTAAATTACTTCAAAACAACACTGACACAGTGTGCACGAGGTGTGCAGTAATAAAAGGGCGCTAATAGTTCTAAACGAAAATATTATTTCTAAACTGTTTGCCTATTTTTAACACCCCCAATGAAACATTTTAAAAAAACTTATTTATGCAAGCCTAACTTGCCTAGCAACTTATAATGTTTCTCAGAACCTAACCCTTTAGTGAAAACATCTGCAGGCATTTCATCTGTGCGCAAATATTCTACTTTAATGAATTTATTTGAAATTGCTTCTCGCACAAAATGATGTCGAATATCTATGTGCTTCGACCGTTTGTGAAACATAGGATTTGCGTAGAGACACAATGCACTCTGATTATCATTTAAAACCTCTATACACTGCTCTTTTCCCGTTAACTCCTGCATTAAATTTCTTAAATATTAAGCCTCTTTAGCACACTCTGACATGGCCATATATTCTGCCTCCATGCTAGACAAAGCTACGGTTTTCTGTTTAGAACTTTCATAAGAAACCACAGAACCGTTTAATTTAAAAACAAATCCCGTGTACGACCGCCTATCCAACGAATTGCTGGCCCAGTCAGCGTCAACAAATCCTTTAAGTTCTGTGTTTTCCTTTGAAAAATTTAAGCCATAATCTTTAGTGCCCTTAAGATATCTAAGTACCCTTTTAGCATACTTCCAATGAACACTTGTGAAATTCTTATTAAACTGGCTTAAGAAACTCACACTAAATGCTATATCTGGTCTAGTAAGTACAGCTAAGTAGATTAAACTTCCTACTAATTGCTGGTAAGGTACATCTACTTATTGACCTTCCTCCGTAAGATCTAATTTACTCTCTAGTGGTGTAATAGCTGGCTTACATTCTACCATGCTAAACCTACAAAGCAACTGCTCGATATATCTCTCTTGGCTTAACTTTATAGCATTCTTAGACCTATCTATGTCAACTTTCATTCCTAAACATTGTTTTGCAGTACCCAGATCTTTTATTTTAAATTTAGAATTTAGCTCGTTTTTCAAAAAATCCAATTCCTGTTTATTGTTAGAAAAAACAAAAAAATCATCAACATACAACGCAATGACTGTCAAATCTTGATTATTTCTATTTTTAATAAACAAACATGGTTCCAAATTGGACTTTTTGTACTCTAAATCCTGCAAAACTGTATTGATTCTATCACTCAGCCCATAGATGGCTCTTTTCAATCTTAAAACTTAATTTTTATCTGAATCTGAACATACAAAACCACCTGGCTGTCACACGTATACGGTTTCCTTTAAAAAAAACATTTAAAAAAGCCGTTTTAACATCTAGATGTGTAATATCAAAATCTAAACTTACCGACAAAGCTATGAGTAAGCGCAAAGTCGAATGTCTTACAACAGGTGAGAATGTCTCCTCATAGTCAATACCCTGCTTTTGAGTAAACCCTTTTGCTACTAACCTAGCACGATATTTTACTTCACCATCACTATTTTCTTTCTTCTTAAATACCCATTTACTCTATACACATGTGGCCCCCTCTGGTAGACATTCCAACGTCCAAGCCTCATTCTCTTCAAAAGACTCAAATTCTTCCTTAATGGCACATTTTCACTGCTCAGAATCATCCCTTGACAAAGCTTCTTCGACACTACTTGGTTCACTTAACCCGCTTTGATCAAATGACATATATGACACATAATCATCAAATTTCTTAAGTTTAGGCTCCCTACTTGATCTCCTCACTTGTACTTGTTCTTTCTGATCATTTTGATCCACATATTCCTCATCGCTCGTGTCAGTATCTGTCATTCTGCTCTGCTCTTCTGCTAAAGAATCAAAAAATTGATCTGTTTTATCAGCCCCCACTGAAACTTGTGTTTCTTGCTCTCTCTTACTAGGAGTGATAATCTCAATTTTGACTTCTTTTCTTGTCTCCTCCATGATATTGACATCTCTACTTGTCACAACATCTCTTATCTGTGGGTTATACAGCCTATACCCTTTTGTTGTGTCGCTGTAGCCTACAAAAATCATTTTTTGTGATTTTTATCCCACTTTCGCCTTTTTTCTTTCGGTACATGGACCATAGCCTCGCTACCAAAAATCCTCAGGTTAATAACATCAGGTTTTTGTCCATACCAAACCTCATAAGGCGTTTTTCCATCTAGTCCTGAAGCAACTGACCTATTCCGCAGATATACAGCTGTATTTAGTGCCTCTCCCCAGAACTCCTTGTCCAACTTCCCGTCAAACAACAAACATCTGGCTCTCTCCACGACTGTCATGTTCATTCTCTCCGAACAGCCATTTTGCTGCGGAGTGTGTGGGTTTGTGGTCTGGTGAACTATACCTTCTTGCCTTAAAAAACTGTCAAATTCTTTATTGCAAAATTTACCTCCTCCATCTGACCTTAAAATCTTGATCTGTAAATTTTTCTGTTTCTCTACCATTGCTTTAAAATCTTTGAAATTTGTAAAAGCCTCATTTTTGCTTTGCAAAAAATATACAAAAGCCATTTTGCTGCAGTCATCTTCCAAAATCATAAAATATTTTGAACCTCCAAGCGACCTAACCTCCATGGGTCCACGTAAGTCAACATGTATCAACTGTAATATAGCTTTAGCTCTTGACTCCTTGTGTGTAAAAGGTAATTTTGTTTGCTTACCTTCGTTGCAGACTTTACAATTCAACTTACTTAGATCCTTTTTTCATCCTAGTCAGATCCTTTGAGTTTAGATGTCCCAATCTTCTGTGCCAGGTTTCCCCTGAACTGTCTTGTGTATTCAGTTTGTAGACATTATTTTCGAGTCTGGCTGTACCTACTAGCTCCTGCTACTGATTAAAAATCTTGCAACCACTGGTTTCAAATACAACCTTGTTTCCATGCTTTATCAGCTGGCTCACCGAAAGTAAGTTTGTGGTCAACTCTGGTATGCACAAAACATCTTGAACTGTAATGTCAAATACACTGTTTTGCACCAGTGTTTTAATGTCCAAATCACCTGAACATTCCACTGAAACTGTGGACTTATTTGCCACTACAATTTCACTAATTTCGTGTTCTTTTTTGTTTACGAGCCAATGCATATTCGGCGTCATATGCATACTCGCACCGGAATCTATGTAAAAGTCATCTTTACCAAACTGACCGCTCAAAAAACTTGCACTAAAAATCGCTTTTTTTCAGTCGAATTTTCCGATATCCCACCGCATTTCTCCGGACAATTAGATGTATAATTCTCTAACTTTCCACAGCCAAAACACGTAATTTCCTTTTTTACGCCGCTCGATCATCGTAGTCGGTAGTTATCTGGATGCCACTATGTTCAATGTCCATAATCATAGGCGAGTACTTTTCAGGAAGGCCCGCCAGTAAGAGTGAGCCGATCCACTCTTCATCAATTTTGAAACCTGTGGCTCGCAAACGCTGCGAAGTCTCCACAATCTTGGTTACATAAAACTCCATGTTTTCACAGTCTTCAAGCCGTGTGGATATCAAAGACCGCAGCAGACTAATCCGCCTGGAAAAATCAGAATCCGCGAACATAGCCTTCAGCTTATCCCATAGTTCCTTAGCGGTTTTCACTTCCTTAATATGCACGTACAATGAAGCGTCTATGGTGAGGGCCAACTTTACTTTCGCCTGTCTAATCTTGCCATCATCTTTTTCTGTGTCCGAGATACAACCATGCAGCCCGTCTAACACCAAAAAATTCTCGACCGCGAACGCCCAGTCCTCATAATTCTCACGCCCTTTTAACTTGGGTACACTAGTGAGAAAACTACCACCCGATGACGACATTTTTCGAGTTTTTTTTACGCACTCAACGTCCGAACAAATATCACGATTACTTTCCAACAGCGGTCAGGAAAACTGGGCCCATAACCTGTTGAAATTACTGTAAAAAGCGCCTGACGAGATTAGAAAATAAAACGCAAAGTGTTCCGTTGAAGATTCTGTCAATAACTGATTTATTTCAAAGTAACATTTCTTTAAATTAAAACATAAGTGCCCTCATAATAGTCACCTTACTAAATTACTTCAAAACAATACTGAAACAGTGTGCACGAGGTGTGCAATAATAAAAGGGCGCTAATAGTTCTAAACGAAAATATTATTTTTAAACTGTTTGCCTATTTTTAACAATTATCACGAAGAACGTTGTTCAGTGCAAAAATCACTCTGGCCTGTTTTTATTCTTCTGTTAGAAAAGGCTTCTTTGCAGCAACTTGACAAGAGACTTCTGATTTCGTTACTCTTCTATTTACTGTTGCTAAAGAACCCGGAACGTTGAAAAAGAATTTTGTCTAAGCTGGTCAATAAGTCTTTCATCTTGCATTTCAGAACTTACTTTCGGTCATCCTGATCCGTCTTTCCTATCCGTAGAATTATTTTAAATCCAGCGCTTTTTCCATCGCATTATCGTCATTTTATCAACTCCAAAATGGGTGGCCGCTCTTCTTATAGACCAGCCGTCTTCTATAACTCGACTGATAATTTGAATTTTTGTAAATGTTGATATCTGTGGTATTTTTAAGGATGTCACACTGAATTTTAAGCTGTCAGGCATACTAAGCTGGTGGTGCCTTATAATAGTATACACTAATGGAAAGCTAAATTTTGTGGCATAGGAAAAAATGCATGTATGAGTTTTTTTTGAAATCAAGTGTATAAAGTTGGTATATAAAGTTGGCATGGCCTGACTTTAATAAAGTCGGCACTATTTTTGACAGTTCCACACGAAGGTATACATATATACTACATATTTTTAGGCACCTTACCTCTCTGGTATAAAATGAGTGGAACGAATCCCTGCATATTTGAGGAAAGTTTTATTTAAGTTTCCACGTTTAGGGGCTCTTTTCCAACTATAAGAAAGAAAACACACTTATTTTAATCATGACTGATTATTATGAAAAAATTGAAGTTAGACCGTATTCTTCCTGGTTGCCCGGGCTATCCGAAGCCTACGTTTGGGCTTTCCGGTCAGAGATTTTTTGGGTACACTGCTGTGAAAATAATGTCGACTTTTATAATGTTTGTGCCAAGGTTGGTGCCAACCTTTAATTCGATTCGAAGGACGGAATTAACTTTTATTAACTCAACTTTTTAAGTGGCACGATATAAGCATATTTAGAGGACAATAATGTCAGAAATAGTAGCAAGAAGGTTCTTAGATAATCAACTTAGGGGCCATCCATAAATAACGTAACGCAGAAAGGTAGTGTAAGTATTAGAAAGTTTTATAAGGGGGAGAGGGGGATACACACGAAAAATTTGAAGGTTTATTTGAGTAATTTCATAGTGTTTAGTAAGTGCCTAAAAGTATGTAGTAGTTGCGTGCGGAACTGTGAAAAATAGATCCGACTTTACTAAAGTCAGGCTAGGCCAGCTTTATTTGCCGATAAGTCCCTAATGTGTTTTATTATTGACGGCTCGGTCTCATTCTTTTCATTTACTACTATATGCCAAAAATACCTTTTTCCAAGCAAACTTTTTTATGAATGAAAAGAAAAGTCTCAAAGAAAGTAAAAGTACAGTCCATACAATTAATCTAATAGGACGGTTAATTAATAACTGAATTAAAAAGAGCACATCTGCAGCAACGTTCTGGTCACAAAATAATCTCTGTTCACAGAAGCCTAATACCTTACTGTGTTACAGTTGCAGTATCTGGGTTTACAGAGGCGCATAGAGATTACACAGTGACCAGAACGCGGCTACACGTGTACTGCTTGTAATTTAATACCGGTTAGATATTACGGAAAAAGTTTTTTGACTATTGTCTGTATCTCAGTGGCGGCTTTATAATTTGCTCTTGGGGGGGGGGGGGCGCATCGGTTTCAATTAATTTCCTCCTCCCCCGAAAGTCAAATCTATACATATCGTAAGTATAAAAAAATCATTATTTACAGTCAAAATGACAATTTTTTTAAATTTAAACAATTATCAGTTTTCAAAAGATTACATACAAGGCGCGATGGGTCGTGCTGGATTAAAGTGCGAAAAAATTTAAATAAAAAAAGTTTATTGATATTTTTCCACAAAAAACACAAGTTTTCAACTAAAAATTAAGCGCTTAAAAGCTAAATTGTAATATCCAACCTTCTTTTTTTGTTGGTAAATCTGTTAATTACATTCTCAAGGTTTATTTCAAGGTTTTTATGGATATAGAGCTAATCTAAGCGATCTTTTGTCATGGTAGATCTTAAGTAGCTTTTTATTAACCGTAAGCTTGAAAAGCTTCTTTCGGCTGCTGCTGCTGAAATCGTAAGCGTGCATAAAATTTTAGAAGTTGGTGAATTATCGGAAAATAAATTTCGTCACACTTTTGCCAAACTTCAATGCCGTTTTTAGTATCCATCATTCTTTGTTTGTATAATTGAATGTCTACAAGTAATTGTATAATTGAAGGATTTCCGAGTAATTGATCAATCTACGAAATTATTTATTTTTAAGGGAATTTGTTTACTTGTATTCTTAAGGTTATAAAGGATCAGTGCATTAAGATTAAAGGATAACAAATTCTTATCGGTAAACCAATCATTTAAATCTGCAAGAATTATATTTAAAATGGAAATATAAAATGTTATTTTCCAATAATCGTTAGGTGATTGGCAAAGTCAGAAAAGGTTTCTTTTTGAGTTTGTGGTCTGCAAAGGCGGGGAATTGTTAAATCGACGTTAAGGTCTGTAAGCATTTTTTGAACTTGTGGTAAATTATTGACACAAAAATATGAATCAGGGTCGGCCCTTTTTTTGATTCAGAGCATTTGGGAGACCATTTTCTACTTTGTAGGTATTTAGCGTATGGGAGAGTTAAGCTAATAATATCAGCCAGACAAAATACTGTAAAAATAAAATCACATCAGTCACAAATTACTTTTAACAAACTGTTTGCTTTACTGAAGTTCAAATTGGCATCACATTCAGAAATATCCCTTAGAGCCTTGACTATACCTAACAGGTCAGTAGCAAATTGTAAAATGGCATTGTGCCTCTCAATTCAACGTGTTTGGCATGGACTTTTTAATTTACACTTTAAGTATTTTTCTAATACGTACGTTTGTTTAGAAGAAAGGTTAAAGAAAGTTACGATTTCTTTGCTACCGCGAAAACAATTTTTTACGGAATTTTCATCACGTCTATATCTTTACTTGACTAAAAGCGACATCAACTTATTCAGCTTCATGTTGGATACCGCTTCCTTTTTAAAATATTATTATTTACTTTGCTTGGCGGGCCGTGCGCGGCAGCTGCCGCATGGTAGCACTAATATTCCAAGAGCTGATACGTAAATCAGTCTGGGTGTTTTGGTGTAGAAGTTTCTTTAAAAGTCGCCACACCTTCTTCGATAAAAATATGTAATGTAAACGCATATTTCGATTATAAACTTTTGAAGGGGCGCGCGCGCCCCCCCTCTAAAGCCGCCACTGCTGTATCTACTAAAACTAATTTGTTATTGTTAAAAATAATACAGTGGCAATTATTTAATTTTAACTTAAGTCAGCTTCACTATTGCCATCGTCATCCAAGTTTACAATAATTGTTTTTTTTTTGAGTATGGGTGGGCCATAAAAAACCGGACAAAATGTTTTCCGTGATAACTTTGCAGGGAATTCAGCAAGACTTTGAGTAAAAATATTTTTTTGTCCGCCATCTTAAAATCTAAGGTGGCGGAAAGAAACAAACTTTACCCTTCAAAGAGCCACGTTTATTCTTATGTTACGGAAGATTTTTGGATATTTTTATGAATTTCTAAAAAAGCTCTGTTTCTGCCACGTAGAACGAGGTATGAATCATTAAAATCGGTTAAGTGGTTCCGAAAAAAATAAAAGCATTTTCATTCAATGTTTTACCGATTATGCAGGTTGCCGTCTCAATTCTGTCTGCATACATTTTCTCATAAATTCATTATTAGAAAACCGATTTCAATAAAATAAAAGGCATCATGGCGAAAATCGATGGTTTTCTAACCACTGCTATTGAAATTTGCCGTCATCTTAAAATCCAAGATGGCGGACAGAATCAAACTTGACCCTTCAAAGAGGCTCGGTTATTCATATTTTCTGAAAATTTTTTATTTTTTTTATTTGTAGAAAAGTTTTGATTTCGCCACGCACAACGAAGTATAAATCATTAAAACCGATTTAGTGGTTCTTAAAAAATTAATTTTTGTTTCCATCACTGTGTGCCAGATTATACCATTGCCTTCTCAATTCCGTCTGCATTAATTTCCTCATAAATTCATAATTGCTGAACCGATTTTAATTCAATAAAAAGTATTATGAAAAAGATCGATTGAACTTTAAAGACCACTATTGAAATTTTTCGTAATTTGTAAACTCAAGATTGCAAACAAAATCAAATTTTACCCTTTAAAGACGCTCGATTATTCTTATGTTTCGAGAACCTTTTCGACTTATTAAATTCTTAAAAAAGCTCTGTCTCCGCCGCGTAAAACCAGTATTTTTTTGGTGATTTTTGTAAATGATCGGTTGTTACCATGATGCTTTATATTTCATTAAAGTCAGTTTAGTAATAATGATTTTATAAAAAAATCAATGCAGAGATGTAAGCGTCTAAAATGCAAACAATCGTTAAAGAAAACACTGATATCTTAAGAACTACCAAGACGATTTTCGTTATGCACGACGCGGGGCGTGACAAACCTAAAATATTAATATAAATTGAAAAAAAGGTAAAAAAGTTACTTGCAACAAAAAAAAGAGCGCCTTTTTTAAATGGTGGCAAATTTCAATGGCGATCTTTAAACAGAAATCGATTCTTACCATGATGTTTTTTATTTTATCAAAATCAGTTCAGTAATAATGAGTTTATGAGAAAACAATGGTTAAAACATAAGTTAATTTTTTGAGAACCACTAAACCCATTTTAATGATTCGTACCTAGCTATGCGCGTTGGAGAAAGGGCATTTTTAAGTTCTTGAAACCTAAGAATAAACGAGCTTCTTTGATTAGATAAATTTGATTGTGTCCGCCATATTAGGTTTCAAAATGGCGACAAATTTCGATACTGATATTTTATGAAATTTTGGTCTTTGCCATGATGCTTTTTATTTTATTGAAATCGGTTGAGTATCAATTTGGGAAGGCAATCGTATAATCTGAAAAACAGTGATGGAAACAAAAATTAGTTTTTGGAGAACCACCAAACCGATTTTGATGATTTATACCACGATGTGCGTGGCGAAAGCAGAACTTTTGTACAAATTAAAAAAATATTTAAAATTTTACAGAACATATAAATAAACGCGCCTGTTTAAGGGACAAGTTTGATTTTGTCCGTCATCTTGGATTCCAAGATGGCGACAAATTTCATAGCAGTACTTAAAGAACAATCGATTTTCGCCATTAGGCTTTTTATTTCATCAAAATCTGTTTAGTAATAATGAATTTATGGGAAAATGTATGCAGACATAATTGACACGGCAATCGCATAATCCGTAAAACACTGATTGAAATTTTTTTATTTTTTTTAGGCACCACCTAATCGATTTTAATGATTCGCACTCTTGTTGCAGAAACAAAGCTTTTTTACGACTTTATAAAAAAATCCAAAAAAGTTCCGTAACATAAGAATAAACGAGGCTCTTTGAAGGGTAAAGTTTGTTTCTGTCCGCCATCTTAGATTTTAAGATGGCGGAAAAAAAATTTCTAATCAAAGTCTTGCTTAATTCCCTGCAAAGAACAACATCCCTCCGTACGCAACAAGTGGAGTCGTCTGTTCCCCCATCGCATTCACCATAAAAGCAGACCTCGTTCGAAAAATGCCGTAAACAAGTTAAAAATATGGTGTCTTTTGACTTTGTTTTGAACGCGTTAGGTATACCGATACCGATGCGTTGAACTATTTACTTTAAGTGTCTAATTCCTTTGATAACGGTTTCAAAGCATTGGACAAAATAATTTCATTTTTCTCACGGGGGTCCTGAACAACTATAGGTTAGAAAAAAATGGTACCAAAATCTGAGTGCAGATTATGATTAACGACCCTCCCATGATCTCCCATGACCTTTTTTGAAATTTTGCACTTTTCTATTATATTAAAAAATAATACCGGTTAAGGCTTAAAAATTAATAAACTGTCTACATAATATACTTTTTTTAGTAGACAAGACTTTTAGTCGTGCAACCTACAAAAAAACTCACTGTCAATTTTTCAAATTAGTGAACCTCCTCTTCATAGATCACGAGCCGCCACTGCCATTGGACTTTCAGTTACAGTACATAACTTCCAAAAGTGTGCCATATGTATAGTCCATTAGAAGTTCATTGTACGTCCGGAATGTCCAGGCATGGAAGTCCAATGGACGTACAATGGACTATTTTGTGCTGTCTGAACGGCACCCGAGAGTTTAACAATTGCCAAAAGTGAAATAAATTGCTTAAATCATTGGCTGATAAATTATTTTTTTTAGGTACACTCGGTGGGCTGCGACGAGCGCGTCCTCGCATATTTAAGGTCGACAGCGTCGATATTGGCCGTGTTGGGATATTGCGTGTTGACCTTCCTTAAAGTGAGTTTTCTCGGTATCCTCAGGTACGAGATAAGGGAGATGATACAGAAAATACGAATATTAAGGTAAGGCTAGTAATGTAACTAGACACTTAGAACAAAGAAAGAAGTTAAAAAACCTCTAAATCAGTTACTTCAACCGAAAAGAAACTAAAAAACAAAAGACCAAAAGATCTTGGGTAGAAATAACAAGAATTCAAACTTTGATGAGCATCCCACAAGGAACACACAAAGGACCAAATCGAAAAGAGAAATGATTAAACGATGTTTCGCCTTGGGCAACCAGCGTAGGCTCATCAGTGGTTTCACTGGTCACCCGCCCCATACATCATTAAACACCATCATACACTTTGATTTTCAACTTTGAATTACTCACAAATAGGCATCGTTCCGCACTGGTACTTATCCAAGTTATTTGATACGGATTCGTCCTGGCGTGTTAACATTTCCAATAGGATTATGTTCCTAAGACAATTAAAACAAAGAAAGAAGTTGAAAAACCTCCAAATCAGTTACTTCAACCAAAAAGAAATTAAAAAACAAAAGATCAAAAGATCTTGGGTGGAAATAACGAATCCGTATCAGATAACTTGGATAAGTACCAGTGCGGAACGATGCCTATTTGTGAATTCAAAGTTGGAAATAATGTGTGTGTGTTTAATGATGTATGAGGCGGGTGACCAGTGGAATCACTGAAGAGCCTACGCTGGTTAACCAAGGCGAAACATCGTTTAATCATTTCTCTTTTCGCTTTGGTCCCTTGTGTGTTCCTTGTGAGATGCTCATCCAAGTTTGAATTTTCGTTATTTTCCCCAAGGTCTTTTGATCTTTGGTTTTTTAGACACTTAGAGTTGCACAAAAAATGATTAGGAACTAATCATAATCGTATCTCATTGCGCATGCTCAGAACGGATACGTCGTACAACAGCGACTACGTGCCACCTATCTCTGCGATCTTTGCAGTATTCGCACATAGCTAGCGTATCCTAACCATTTTGTTATCTGTGGGTTTTCATAATTGCCTGATCCACAATTTCACTCCTTCTATTTTCCATTCTATTGCCCTCTCACTTTTTCCGCCAAGGAAGGAAATAGAAGTAATCGGCTTGAAGTAAAACTGTGCATCAAGCACTGAACAAGAATGGGTTTGGTTACGTCGTAAGCACAACTTTAACTAATTTTTTAAAGACGATTTCACAAACGCATCAAAGATACGCTAACAACTAGGAATCACAAATAGCTTGCCAACTCAAGTGTGTACAATTAAATTAACAGGGGTTCATTTCGCAGCGAAAAGACAAACCAAAATTGGCAAAATTAGTTCCAGAAAGAGGCACACGCACATACAAGTGTCGCTATTTGAACGGATTTTCCCTATTTTGGTTTAGCTTTAGCCCCCGCAAAACGCATGGCCATATAATTATAAGGTGAGTGCGACAGATTTAGTCAACGTTTCCTAACAGAATACGTGTAACTTTAGCACCCGTGTTTTAGGGCTTAACGTGTTACTACCCGTGGGCGTTAAAGAAATAAAATTTTAGAAATTCACACACTGAAAAACGGATTACTTGCGTCAAGTCAACTTCCCTTGAATAGGGCCCTATGTCCTTGAACCGATATCATAATTATCTTGAATCAAAAGAAAATTGCTTGCAACCAGAGAATTTTTCTTGTTCCAAGAAAAAAACGGTCTTTAATCAAGGACATAAAGGACTTGGTTGAATTTCTCTTGACCCCAAGATATCCTTTTTACAGTGTCCATAATTTATGTTTGTAATGTTGTCACATAATTTAATTTTATAATGGTTATTCTTACATGAATGCTTTAGAAAACGACGTTTTGCACCCACGGAAAACCCAATCTTACATCGGTACTTTCCACATACCATGTGTAAAGCATTCTTCGCACTGATATGTCAGCTTTGTACACTGATGTTTTATCTTTGTGCACATGTGCACATGATGTGTCACTTTCGCGTACAGTTAAAAAAAAATCGATTTGGTTTTTATTTGCAGTCCTATAAAAAGTATTACAAAAAACTGGTTTAAAAACCTCTTTGCACACTCGCTCGACATACGGACCATGCCTATTTGTCACTCGTATGTAAATAGTCATTATCACACCCTGTCTTTTAACGTTTAATGCCCTCTAAAATATCCTGTAACTTTAGGATTTATTCACTACACTGAAAAAAAGAATCTCTTAGTGTTACGAAATACAAGGTTAATTTAAGATAATTATGACTTTCGATATGCGCAAAGTCCCCAGTTTCTTCTCATGAGATCTCCATTCCCTTAAACTCATTTAAGATTAAAAGTCCTATGCAAAGAACATAAAATTTTATGCTCATTTGTATCATAGTATAATAAATAGTTAGCTTTTAAGATCATATTTTTATGAAAATTGGCCTTAAAAGAAGCACACAATTATCTTACGAAAAAACTGTAGGTATTAAAAAAAAATGTAAACAAATTACCAGAAACTGTTTATTAATAAAATATTAAAACTTTACATAAACGTGAATATAAATTCGCTACATCTAACATTGTCAAAAATAGTAAACAGTGTATTTTGTACATGAACATGAACATTTTTCGCATAGAATTTTTGTTTCTAATTATATCAAATGGTTCACATCACATCATCAAAAGAGCAGTAACTTAATTTTATCTAATTCTAGCAAAAAATATAGATTGACTATAAGAGTTTATAAACAGTATACAAGTGTAAAAACTCGGCTATTACAGAACTTGCTTAAAAATTAAAAGTATGAATAATTTTTTTTTGGATAGTTAACAGTAAAAGTGGGACTTAAGTTTTATCTCCCTACATTGAAGTCGGAGAGCTCGTGAATAAAAACAGCAAAAAAGGCTGATTTCTTAGTTTATGGGGGGGGGGTTATATATCATCAAGCGCACCTTCAGTCAGCCAGTTAACCCATTTGACACATTGTTGCTATTGAAGCTTGTGGCACGACTTAGGCTTGTTGCTTCAGGACGCCTTATAGATAAAGTTGGATGGCGTTTGAATAAAGACGACAACCAATCTGCTGATGTCATGTCATTCTCCCTCCAATATACTCGTACTTCTACATTATTGTTAATTCATTCATAGGCCAATTTTCTAGTTTCACAAGTTGAAAGACCAAAGTAGAATTTTGACTGTTGAACCAAATAGTTTGCCAACTCCTCTGCCATGTTAGCGGGCAAAACCTGACGTGGTCGTTTATACCCGATATGAGACGGTATATCTGAGCCTACAAAAAACAGAAATGTGGAGATTAGTTTAAACTGATTTGTTTAAAGTACAATTAAGATAATAATTTTTGTTATTATATTTGCATTTTTGAGAAAATAATTTATCTTGTTGATCCACCTGTTGTTTTCTCTTGCAGAATCTTCGCAAAGTGGAAAAATTAATAATAAATTCAGCAGCCGCTCCTCTTAGAGATTTGACATTATTTAAAACTTCTGCAGCCTCTTGGGAAATCTCCATGGGCACATTACCTCTATATTGTTTTTTTTTTGTTTTTTTGTTGTTGTTAGTTGAAACAGGTGTCAACTTGCTCCACAAGGACTGTCTCAACAAACCCCACTGGCACTTTTTTTTGTAATAATTTGCATTAAAAAAAAATAACATAAAAAAACATAATTTTGGAGGTAGGATATAATAAAACATACCTTTGGCTAACTATTTAATAAAAGAATTACGGCAACACACTTTTTTTTACTTTGGCACTTTAAAAACATAAAACGTGCACGTTCTTCCACCACAGAGTACCGTGGTAGGTAATCCGGGCTTCCACAATTGGTAGCCGACTGAAAATACATGAGAGCAAGGAGTAATAGAAGGCGCTTCTAACAGGTTTTGTTTTATACCGGTGCCATCTACCGTTTGCGCGTAAAAGCCGTTGTTTCAACTAGCCCCTGTGTCAACTAACCCCGGTCTCCCCTACTCCACATTATTACAGTAAGTCCTGTGAATCGTTATCCAGTTTGGCTGAGAACCTAACCACTTATTAGACACTTAAAGTTAATTTTCGGGTTTATTGGCATTCATATCCTTATCTCTATCGAGTGGACCTATCGAGCAGCTGGACTTTTAAACTAATGGCGAATGCGTGATAGCTCCAGCTAATCAAATGTGTCAAAACATCGTTTCATATGCAGGGCCGGTCGTAATGTTACGACTCCTTTATCGTACCTAACGAGGTTTTCGTGCATTTAATCAGCTGGAGCTGTCACTCATTCGCCATGATTTTAAAAGTGCACCTGCTTGATTAATCGTCTCGATAGAGATAAGGAAATTAAATAATGAAAATAAACTTTAACAGTAGGATTTACTAACATCTAAAATAGTACCCCCAACAGTTCTAAATATTTACACCTGTGGTAGGTACTAAATTTTAAAACCAATTTTTAAAAAACACTTATCTATACAGAAAAGACAAAAAGTTATTGATTTTTTTCAGTTGCCATTGCCAAATACCACCGAAAGACTGCTTTTTTTCTCAAAATATACCATATTTTAGGAGAAAATGTCCTAAAACTAATTTTTTTTGACAGGTTTCAAAATGCAAATGGTGAATACGCTAAAAATTTTGCACATAATAGCAGAGGCAAAAGAGTCGAACTCGCTGTTTGTGATTGAACGCAGCGCTAAGGTCTTTAAACTGACATTTCGACAGTGACAGAAATACCAAAAAAAAACTTGCGTTTAAGTTTTTTAATACATTTCTTAAATAAAAACACCTTTTAAATAAATACAAAATTAATCTACTCCTTATTTTATTATTACTCATCTAAATCGTTGTATGACATCAAGTAATAATTGGAAAAATTAAATAACAAGGGTAAGTTTTAATAAAAGTGACATATAATTCCAATTTTAATTGGTTCTACAGAGTGTTTACTATTTAAACCCCGTTTGGGTTTAAATTTTTTAATTTTATTCTCTTCTAAATTGAAACTTTCTTTTTAAATCCAACAAAAGATTGTTTTAAGACGATTATTGAATAAACAAATTTATTAAAATTTTTCTTATAAATCAAACTATGTCCATAACTCAAGGAGGGTTGGTTTAAAATGCTTAAAACCAAAAATTTCACTTAAACTTAGGACCGTTCTACAAAAGACTAAACCCTTTTAGTAAATTCCACCGTAAGTGTCTATTTAGTATTGGTTGGTAAATATTTAAGCATAATATTAATAAAATGTATCAGATATAGGTGGGTGTTTTCTTTGTCACTCACTATGTACATGCTAGATTAGCGGTTGACCCGCGACGTTGCGTTGCCTGCGATATCCAAAAATAATATAATTTTACTGCTGTCATTGAGCAAAATTAAAAAAAAGTAACTTATGATTCAATTTCAGTCACACCTACTCTTTCGTTTTGCCAAATTTCATTCATCTATTTAGCCGTTTTGTCCTGATTACAGGATAAACTTACGTACAGGGTCATCCATTATAAACCTTCCCTGAGGGAAAGTTTTTTACTGTTGGTCCCAGGAAGTTCAAATAAAAATCATTCATTTTTTTTTAGCCTAAGAATTGTCAAATATGACGTTTCGAGTTTACATAGTACATATTAACACCTTATATATTTTTACAGTTTAAGAATTCTGGTAAAAAATGCTTTCCAACAATACCACTCACTGTGGGTTTAAGTCAATCGTTTATGAGATATATACGGTTAATATTAAAAACTTGAATTTAATATTTTGCCCCATTAACCGCCTGATAATGATAAACAAGTACCTGTCGTATCAACTCTTGTCCTACAAAATGACATCGGGCAAATAATATGTGTCAATTATAGTTGTAAAAATGACACAAATTCCGAAAAAACGCAGAGAGAATACCGGAAGAAATTTTCTGATAGGGTGTGTCCTGTTAGGCCATCAATAAGGAACAATTGCAAGGGACGTCGAGTGTAAAAAGAAAAATAAGAACAATAAGAGCAAATAAACATGCAGATCGTAATATACTTCTTCCTGTTGCAGTGAATCCTAAACAATCCATAAGTAATCTTTCAAGAACAATGGAGCATGAAGGTCAAGAGGGACCCCATCCCTATCGAAAAATATGAAGACTCCTCAGAAGAGAACGATTTAAGCACTATAAAATAAGGGTAGTGCAAAAACTGACGCCCACACAAAAAAATGCAAGAGTAGAATTTTGCAGGAGTATGTTAAACAGGATTCAAGAAAATCTAGATTTTTTGTTTAACGTATTTTGGAGCAACGAATCCACATTTTGCACCAGAGGCATTCCCAATCGCCATAATAAAAGGTGCTGGGCACAACAAAGGCCTGATTTTGTCTATAAAGTCCAAAATCAGGGATGGTTGTCTGCCACTGGGTGGTTGTGGAATATTACGAAATCGAATCATGGGCCCTTTTTTTCCAAATCATCCACTAACTGGTGAAAGATATAATAATGTTTTGAAAAAAAATATATAAGAGCCATTCGACGATTTGCCATTAAATCAGATGAATGAAATTATTTCTCAGCAGGATGGTGCTGGACCGCATAACGTGGCACCTGTCCGTCGGTTCTTGGAGGAACATTTTGACGAATGGATGGGCAGATTTGGCAGCATTAGGTGGCCAGCAAACCACCCCGGACTAACCTCACCAGACCAACACCATTCTCAACTAAAAAGCCTGTTAACTCCTACCGCCTCAGTGCCCTTTAGCCTATTGTGGCTGCCATTTTTATAACCAAATTGACAAGTAAAACATGGATTTACAGTCAGTTTGTTGTCAATATGGCACCGATCATAGGCCAAAGGATACTAAAACGAAAATGAGTTAACTGGCTTTTTAGTTAAGAACTGTGTTGACCAGACACATGGCTTTGGGGTTACCTTAAGAAGACGGTATTTTATTCCCCTGTGAAAAACCCTAATGAATTAAAAGAGAGAATAAGAATAGAAGTTGCTCCTTGCTTGCCAAACTGACTGTAAATCCATGTTTTCCTTGTCAATTTAGTTATAAAAATGGCAGCCACAATAGGCTAAAGGGCACTGAGGAGGTAGGAGTTAACAGGCTTTTTAGTTAAGAACGGTGTTGACCAGACACATGGCTTTGGGGTTACCTTAAGAAGACGGTATTTTACGCCCCTGTGAAAAACCCTAATGAATTAAAAGAGAGAATAAGAATAGAAGTTGCTAATTTAAATAAAAATATCCAGAAATGATCCAAAGTGCTATTTTTGATCTTACTCGAAGATTTCATTTGTGCATAGAAAAATGTGGCGAGCGCTTTGAATAAGTTCTTGTTGGTAAATTTAAGGAAGTTTTGTTAAAATAAAAAGACTAAGAAGTTTATTTAATACTTTTGTTGATTTTTATTAATTATTTTTATAATTCAAACTCCTCGTATTGTCCAATTTTTCTTTTTTCACTTGATGTCTCTTGGAACCTTCGAACACATTATAAATGTTCCTTACCCATGGCCCACACCAGGACCGGTATTCTCGTAATACGTAACGTTTTGAAGTCGCTAAGCGAAACGAATAGCGAACAGCGCGCTCAGCGGCACGCTGACCGACGACTTTTCGTATTCTTTCTGTTTTTTTTTCATCCGTAGTTCAGAAAGGGTAAATCAAATGGTGACTTGTACAAGTATTAATCCTTTAAAAAATTACTTGATGGTTTGGTTTAGCTCAGTTAAACCCGCCCTTTGACCCTGTGATATAAACTAGTAGCACATTCCCGCCCGTGCGGGAAAAAGTTTAGCCCGAGACTTACAAAAAGTTTAAATTTATTCCGGCACTCAGTCAGGGAAAGTGGTGTTTCCGGCACGGTCGTATATTGATATTGATAATTTATTATATAGCATTTATTGTTAAAATGGTTTCACAATATTTACTTATATATCTAGTAAGTTATACCTTATAATTACAGTAAACATGCGTATTCTACATTTTAAGAAACAGAAAATAAAACTCCAAGGTATTTGTTACCCAAAAAATAACCTAACCAATTTAACAACAAACACAGAATTCATAAATCTACAAGAGAAACCTTGCGCGTGGAAAAATGTATGTTTTCATGGAAGTGTTGAATTAAAAAAAATAAAATAATAATTTTTAGTATATTTATGAATAAATAAAATGACAAAGGATAAAAAACATAAAAATAGTAATTAGTGTGAAAAATATGATTTTTTAGAAAAGTAAAGAAAATACAGACCCAAACACAGATATAAAGATAGTTACCTATATGGTTTATTAATTATTTTTTATATCAAATAAGCTATTTATTTCATGTCTGCTTATTTCATATTTCATGAAAGTTTTTAGTTTATTTTTAAAAGAAAACAATGTGGGCATGAGCCTAATAAAACCAGATATTTTTTGGTACACAGCTAATGAAAGATACAAAAAGCACCGCTGACCAATGGCTTTTTTTACCCTTGGTTTTACAGAATTTTGATTGCTTCTATTTCTAGTATTATACGGATGCTCAATTATTTCGATTTCGATTTTATTAACAAATAGTTTTGTTGCTATTTTCTGGAAAAAAAGTTGTCTTACATCGAGCATCAAATAGTAAGGTTGATGGGTAAAGCCGGTCTTAAAAATTACTTTAAGAAGCCACTTTTGTGAGATGTTGAGAGTCTCTAAATGCACGTCCCCAAGCTACTAATAAGAGATTTTTATTTTTTTTATTATTAATAAAAACGCAAACTAAAAAAACTACTATATGTTCTGCAGCACTCTACAAAGTATTGTAGGGTTGGAAAATCGTACGCACGGAGAGCAAAACAGCAAGCAAATGGTAGGTGTTTCTCAAACGGTCGCCACGCGCTGAGCGCATTTCGTCGACGTCTTGCGTTCAATATACGTAAATACCATTTTTGTTACTTTGGTCACGTGGTATGCGTTTTTTTGACAGTGACACCTTTAATTGACCCATTTTTCTTTTTTATGACAAGCGTTGATATAACAGGTACTCTTCTTTCATCCTCATAAACGGATGAATTAAACCCATAGTGGGTGGTATTGTTGGAAAGCATTTTTACCAGAATTCTTAAACTGTAAAAATATATAGGGTGTTCTATTTAAAAATAAGAGCCACTTGGGCTTACTCTGTAAACACGAAACGTCATATTTGACAATTGTTAGACTAAGAATGGAAAAATATCTCTTATAATGAATGATCTTTATTTGAACTTCCTGGAAACAATAGTAAAAAACTTTCCCCCTGGGACCTATAAATAAAACTATCTATTTATTTAAAAAAAAAGAATTCACCACCCTGCCGAAAAAAAAACCACTTTAAAACTCTTAAAAACTGAACAAGTCTTGATGAGATTTTAAGAGATTTTATTGGTTTGAAGAGACTTGACCTAGCAAAAATGTATGCCACATGAAAACTGACAAATTCTTATGATGCTTCATAGGAATCATTTTCAAATAATTTCTGACTATTGAAAACTCACAAGATTTCAAAAGATCCTAAAGACAATAAAATTTCATGATTAAATGTTTTACAAGATTTCATTATGTTACACCAAACACACGAGATTTCATAAGATTTAGCAAGCAAGATTTTGATGAAATTTTAAAAGTACCTAAAACTAAAGGGATTTTTTAAAAGATTTTACAAGATTTCATGAGTTGTGTCAAGTGTAGAAAACAGACACACATATTACTTTTTTGACAAGCAAGTTTTTCAATGAGAATTGAAAAGATTTCATGCTTGAGTACCTATATATAAATAGTACCTAAACAAAACATATTTTAGATTTAACAAGTTATAAAAGAAGGAATTAATAGAAAGAGACAATTTTACCAAAATATAGAAAAATATTATTTTATTTTTTGAGTATCAAATCAAAAGATGCTATGAGATTTAAAAATAAAATTTGTATGAGAAGGGTTATGAAGATTTGACAAGATTAGGTATTAAAGTGTAGAAAATAGACAAGTACCAACAAGATTTGATGATTGAAGATTTTATGAGTAAGTACCTATAAACATAAATTAAAAAGAATATATAATAAAGATTTAACTATCAAGATATTTTAAGAGATTTCGTAAAGTAAGACACAGGAGATTTCATAAGATTTAGCAAGCAGGATTTTGATGAAATTTTAAAAGTACCTAAAACTAAAGGGATTTTTTAAAAGATTTTACAAGATTTCATGAGTTGTGTCAAGTGTAGAAAACAGACACACATATTACTTTTTTGACAAGCAAGTTTTTCAATGAGAATTGAAAAGATTTCATGCTTGAGTACCTATATATAAATAGTACCTAAACAAAACATATTTTAGATTTAACAAGTTATAAAAGAAGGAATTAATAGAAAGAGACAATTTTACCAAAATATAGAAAAATATTATTTTATTTTTTGAGTATCAAATCAAAAGATGCTATGAGATTTAAAAATAAAAGGGCATAGGAAAGTTTTTAAAATACTGTGTTAATCTGAAAATCGGTTAAAATCTCTTAAAATATTTCTCTTAAAATCTGCTAAAAACATGTGGATTTTTCCAGGTAAACTTGTAACATCTAATGGAGGCTGCGTCTTTTTAAAACTGCT